>JASVEL010002922.1:0-175369 GCA_032618575.1 Nicotiana noctiflora
TCACTGGGCCGAAAGAAAAGTAGGGGGTTAAGGCCTTGATAAGCTCGTCCTTTTGTTCATTTAAAATCCTTTGATCAATGATCATCTACTCTCTTAGGTACTTCACATGTTTCCTTAATTTTTCATTCTCACCCTTCAACTCTGCATTCTATTTTGCCGAGAGTCGATGGGATATAGTTCTCTACCTATCTGAGCAGGCTGAACCATCAATCAGATCACCAAGAATCTTCTCAAGCTTCTCCTCATCAATAATAAACTCAGTCTCATGCACATATAGCATCAGAGTATCACATACAATATAAAAGTTTTTACTTCTATTCATAAACGTTGGGACTTGGAGGAATAAAGAGGTGATACTATTTTTGAAATTCAACAATGCCAAGAAGTTCCTCCATTTTTCAGCAATATCATAGTCAAACCCTCTGCTAAACAGTACTTTTGAGACTTCAGATTTTCCTTCCTCTCCAATTTTGGTAACTCAACCTTTTGCTTCTGTAATGAACCATGCTCCTCACTTACACTACCACTTCATTTCCTGAGCGGCCAGGTCTCCCTCTTCTCTTTCTCAATCTGTTCGCCCTTATCATTTGTTTCATCTTTCTCAAATGACTTTCGTTTTTCCATTTTGCTCTTCTTTGAGTTCTTTCTCACTAGTGGAGTGTACGTGGCTGAAATCGGAAAGACCACTTTAACGATCAGGGAGGCATTGTGTAATTTCACCTCGAAGGGCCGGGAGAATAGCTTGGAGTTCGAAGTCTTCGAGGGTCCTTCGTGCCCGATTTGGGGCGGAGCGCATTGGCGGTTAACATAAGTAAGAGGAAAGTTTCCTAGGAGCAGTATTTTTTTCTGACTCGCCTGCACCAACAATTATAGCTTGCACCAGGTTGATTGAGTGGTTGTACTGGCTACTTTATATAATAACTACGCATATGTCATATTGGAATTTTTTCCTCATATATAAAAGGGGCCCTTGTCATTTTTGTAGGAGGGGAAAATACAACACACTACATTCAATACAAGAACAAGAACATTATCTGCTCTCTAGCTCAAACATATTCTCTTAATTTCTTTATTTACATTTATTGCTTATATTCATTGTGTTCTATTAATTGTTTATCATTTATTAATCACAATGAGCCACCATCGCAGCTCTCATAACTGTTATTCCTTCATCAACTGCCTTTAGCCGGACATCGACCTCGAGGCCTCGTATACGCCGACTCGAGGCCCCGATTCCCAGCCAGTTGGTTTGGTTATTATACTATCTACAAGCTCTTATTTCATCTTCTAATATCTCACTTAGCATTCATTACTTAACAACTAGTGTAAAATAAATCACATATTTTTAGAACCATAAAATCAAATCTAATTGTTATTACCATTTTTAAGATAAACACTTTGGCGCCCACCGTGGGGCTAAAAATAACAGTGATTGTTTTCTTGCCGGTTTACTATATAACGCAAGTTATATTTCATACTTTTTCTTCTCCAAGAATCTTGGATTTCAGGTCAAAATGTCTAACTCGGTAAATGCACATGACAACAACGGTCTCAAAGGCCATAGAAAGTATGTTATAGATGTTCGAGGTAATGGTGTACCAACACAAAACCCTAAGGTTTCACCAGAACCAATTCCCGTCGATATGGTCTCATGCAACACTCAACACATTGGCATGAGTTCCCACACCAATAGAAGTATATGCTGGAAAAACTCACTCGGGGAGAAAGAAAGGAAAACAGGGGAAGCGAAGCGAGAAAACTTCATCACATCGTTTATATGATTATCGGGGGATTGACGTTCCCCAATGTCCCATAATTAAGCGGATAAAGGTTTCTGCGGTGATGCAATGGCAAACCTGGCCCGTGCATATGGGGACATCCTCGCGTTCAGCAAAGAAGAATTCGAGACTTTGGCTCATCCACACAACGATGCCTGATAATCTCGTTTCTCTTAAATAACATCCAAATTAAACATGTACTCGTGGACCCATGTAGATCGAACCACGTAATTAGATCGACGGAAGCTCGGATTACTCGATCCGGTCATACCTACCTCCTAAATCCTCAACGATTTCAATATGGCCAATGAGAGATCACCTTCCTGATTAACACATCCGATGTAGCTCAAGAACCGGATTCCACGTCATTAAAGGTGACACAACGTACAATGCCCTACTCGACAAGTATGGATACATAACATGAAGGCGGTGCCATCAACCCTGCATCGGATGATGAAGTTTCCAACAAAGGATGGAATAAAGGCAGTTTATGGAGAGAAACATGTGGCGAAGGAAATGTCCTTGGTCCATGAAGAGGTACCGATGTTTGTACACTCCGCCTCGGAAAATTTGGAAAGTCAACAAACGGCCAAGGATGATAAAGAGGATTTCCTCGCCCCCAGAACCTTCATTGCCCCTGAAGAATCAAATGCAACAAAGTTGACCATTGAAGAACTGGAGCAAACCATATTGATCGAGCATCTCCCATATCGGAAGGTATATCTGGGGACGAGATTAACCCCTGAACTCAGGAAAAATCTCATTCAATTCCTTGTTAACAATATTGATTGTTTTTCTTGGTCCCATTTAGATATGACAGGCATCCCGCCATAGATAACCACCCATCGACTGAGTGTTGATCCCAGGTACAAAGCGGTAAAGCAATAAAGAAGTCCCCAGTCTGAGATAAAGCATGCATTCATCAAAGATGAGGTAACAAAGCTCCTCAAGATAGGATCTATTAGGGAAGAAAAATATCCCGAATGGCTGGCCAATGTGGTGGTAGTTTCAAAAAAGGGAATAAACTAAGAATGTGTGTAGATTATAAAAGATCTAAATAGGGCATGCCCAAAGGACTCATTCCCACTGCCCAACATCGACCGTTTGATCGATGCCTCATCTGGCCATGAAACCCTCACTTTTCTCGATGCATGTTCAGGGTATAATCAAATTCAGATGAACCCCGAGGATAACGAAAAGACTTCGTTCATCACAAAGTACGGTACGTACTGTTACAATGTAATACCCTTCGGGATAAAAAATGCAGAGGCCACATACCAACGCCTATTTAATAAGATATTCGAATATAAAATAGGCAAGTCCATGGAAAATTATATTGGCGACATTCTAGTTAAGTCCATGTGCGCAGAGGACAATTTGATTTATTTGCAGGAAACATTCGACATCCTCATAAATTACAATATGAAGCTTAATCCCGAGAATTGCGCCTTAGGGCTAGGATCGGACAAATTCTTAGGTTTTATGGTCTCTAATAAAGGAATCGAGATCAACTCCGCACATGCCCTAATCCCATATTTTTTCATAGACCTTCCAAGATAATCCGATCTTGGGTCCGGGTCTGTTTACCGAAAATGTTGACCAAAGTCAACTATAATCATATTAATATCAAAATTCTTCAAATTTTTCACAGAATTCACATATGTCAACATGAAAACTTTTCGGCTACGTGCCCGGACAATGCATGCAAATCGAGGCAGTTAAGAGTGGGTTTTCAGGACCTCAAAACCGCAGAAAAAGGGAGAAATAGGGTGATGACCCCTTTGGGTCGTCACATTCTCCACCTCTAAAACAACCGTTCATCCCCGAACGGACAAAAGAAAGAAGTACCTGAGTCAGGAAATAGATGAGGGTAACGGCTCCGCATATCAGACTCAGACTCCTAGGTCGAAGCCTCAGGAGGCTGACTTTTCCACTGGACACGCACTGAAGGAAAATCTTTGACCTCAACTGTCGAACCTGCCGATCTAGAATAACTACCAGCTCCTCCTCATAAGACGGATTCTTGTCCAACTGGACAGTGCTAAAATCTAATACGTGAGCTCGATTGCCGTGATACCTCCCAAGCATAGATACGTAAAACACCGGATGCATGACTGAAAATCTAGGTGGCAAGGAAATCCTATTAGCCACCTCTCCCACACGATCGAGAATCTCAAATGGACCAATGAACCTAGGGCTAAGCTTTCCATTCTTTCCAAATCTCATCACGCCATTCATAGGTGATACACGGAGCAATACTCGCTCACCGACGATGAAAGATACATCTCGAACCTTGTGATCCGCATAACTCTTTTACCGCGACTCAGCCGAACAAAGCCTATCCTGAATGATCTTGACCTTATCCAAGGCCTCTTAGACTAAATCTGTACCCAATAATCGAGCCTCTCCCGGCTCAAACCATCCAACTGGAGACCGACATCGCCTACCATACAACGCCTTATATGGGGCCATCTGAATACTGGACTGGTAGTAGTTGTTGTAGGCAAACTCTGCTAAAGGAAAGAACTGATCCTACAAACCTCCAAAGTCGATAAAACAAGCCCGGAGCATATCTTCTAAAATCTAAATAGTCCTCTCGGACTGACCGTCCGTCTGAGGATGGAACGTTGTACTCAACTAAACCTCGGTGCCTAACTCCTACTGAATTGCTCTCCATAAGTGCGAGGTGAACTACATACCCCGATCCGAAATGATAGATGCTGGCACCCCATGAAGGCGGACAATCTCTCAGATATAGATCTCAGCTAACCTCTCCGATGAATAAGTGGTTGCAACAGGAATGAAATGTGCTGACTTGGTCAACCTATCAACAATGACCCAAATAGCATCAAACTTCTTCTGAGCCATCGGAAGTCCAGTAACAAAATCCATGCTAATCCCCTCCCACTTCCACTCAGGAAGCTCAATTCTCTGAAATAAATCACCATGCTACTGATGCTCATACTTGACCTGCTGACAATTCAAACACCGAGCCACATATGCAACAATATCTTTATTCATCCTACGCCACCAATAATGCTGCCGCAAGTCTTGATACATCTTTGCGGCACCCTGGTGAATAGAATATCGCAAACTATGGGCCTCCGCTAAGATCAACTCTCGAATCCCATCGACATTGGGCACACATACTCACCCCTACAACCTCAAAACACCATCATCATATAAACTCACCTTCGTGGCACCTCCATACTGCACCGTGTCTCTTAGGGCACACAACTGAGGATCATCAAACTGCCGATCACGGATACGCTCTAATAGAGAAGAACGAGCGACCGTGCAAGCTAATACTCTACTAGGCTCTGAAATGTCCAACCTCACAAATTGATTGGCCAAGGCCTGAATATCCAAAGCAAGGGTTTTCTGGCTGATCGGAACATAAGCAAGACTACCCATGCTAGAGGACTTCCTACTCAATGCATCTGCCACCACATTGGCTCTTCCCGGGTGGTATAAAATAGCAATATCATAATCCTTCAATAGCTCCAACCACCTCCGCTGCTTCAAGTTCAACTCCTTCTGCTTGAACAAGTATTGAAGACTCTTGTGATCAGTGTACACCTCACACTTCACACCATATAAGTAACGACCCCAAATCTACAAAGCATGAATAATGGCTGCCAACTCTAAATCATGGACTGGATCATTCTTCTCGTTGATCTTCAATTGCCTCGAAGCATAAGGAATGACTCTGCCACACTACATCAATACCACACCAAGCCCAATACGACATCATAATAAACTATATAAGGCTCAGAACCTGTAGGCAAAACTAATATCGGTGCCGTAGTCAGAGCTATCTTGAGCTTCTGAAAGCTCTCCTCACACTCATCTGATCACCTGAACTGGGCACCCTTCTAGGTCAATCTGGTCATCGGGGCTGCTATAGATGAAAAACAATCCACGAACCGACAGTAATAACCTGCTAACCCCAAGAAACTCTTATTTTTAGTCGCTGAAGCTGGTCGAGGCCAATTCTTGATTGTCTCAATCTTCTTCGGGTTTGCCTGAATACCCTCTGTTGATATAACAATGACATAGAAATGCAACTGAACTCAACCAGAACTCGCACTTCGAGAACTTAGCATATAACTGACTATTCTTTAGAGTCTGAAGAACCACTATAAGGTGCTACTCGTGCTCCTCCTGACTGCGGGAGTACACCAGAATATCATCAATAAAGACTATTATGAACAAATCTGGATAAGGCCTGAACACTCAGTTCTTCAACTCCATATATGTTGCTGGGGTATTGGTGAACCCAAATGAAATGACCAAAAACTCATAATGCCCGTACTAAGTGCGAAATATTGTTTTAGGGATATCAGATGCCCTGATCCTCAGCTGGTGGTAGCCATATCTCAAGTCTTCTTTGAAAACACCTTCGCACCCTAAAGCTGGTCAAACAAATAATCAATCCTTGGTGGTGGATATTTGTTCTTTATCTTCACCTTATTCAGTTGCCGATAATCAATGCACATCCTCATCGACCCATCCTTTTTCTTCACAAATAACACCGGTGCACCCCAAAGGGAAAACACTAGGCCTATAAAACCCTTCTCTAGTAAATCATGCAACTAGTCATTTAACTCCTTCAACTCTAGCGGGGCCATGCGAGACGGCTGAATAGAAATGGGTTGCGTGCATGAGGCCAGATTAATACTTAAATCAATATCCCTATCGGGCTCTATACCCGGCAAGTTTGAAGGGAAAACCCCGGGAAACTCCCGTACAATAGGAACAGAGTCAATAGAAGGAACCTCTGTGATGGAGTCACGAACATACGCCAGATAAGCTAAACACCCTTTCTCGACCATGCGTCGAGCCTTAACGTATGAAATAACATTATGGGTGGCGTGACCTGGGGTCCCTTTCCACTCTGGTCGGGGTGGTATGTGGCATAGCCGAAGACACGGTCTTGGCATGACAATCCAAGATAGCATGATACGGGGACAACCAATCCATCCCTAATATAAAATCAAAATCTACCATGTGTAAAAGCAATAAGTCAACATGGGTCTAAAGACCCTCAAATACTACTACACGGGAATGATGAACTCGGTGGACCACTATAGAATCACCTACTGGTGTGGATATATATAAAGGGATACCCAAAGCATTACTAGGCAAAGCCAAGTAGGGTGCAAAATAAGACGACACATATGAATACGTAGACCCAGGGTCAAATAGCACTGAAGCATCCCTATCACAGACCAGAATAGTACATGTAATAACAACATCAGAAGACTCGGCCTCTAGCCTGGCTGGCAAATCATAACACCGTGGCTGGGCCTCACCTCCATAAACCATGTCTCTAGGACGATCAGCTACTGGCTGACCTCTACCTGTGCCGGTCCGAGCTCCACCTCTACGGTCTCTACCTCCACTTCTATGATCCCTACCCCTGCCTCTAGCTGGATGGGCGAGCTATGGATCACCTGCGGCCTGAATCATGGGGCGAGGACCCTGTTACTCAGAGTTGCCTAAGGCTAAAGGGCAAAACCTGACAATGTGATCAGGGGTCACCATAACCATAACAAGATATCAGTTGCTGCGACTACTAGCCCCGTCGACCTGAATGTCCTCCCCTGAAGCTATAAAGTGGGGGTGTACTGATAGACTATTGATCTGAATAGTACTGCTGAGAAACACTACTGCCTGGAGTACCATGAGAAACCTAAAGCGCGGACTTAAAGGGCCTCGGTGAATGACCCCTACCATAGGAATCCCTACCTCTAGACGAGGTACCACTAAACCTACCAGAAAGATGAGGCCTCTTGTCTGACATCTGACCACCTCCGCATGCGAGGGCCATCTCAACTCTGCGGGCCGCATTTGCCCCCTCCTGAAAGGAAATATCACTACCAACTCCCATAGCCATCTGGAGACGAATCGGTTGAATCAATCCATCAATACATCTTTGAACCATCTCTCGCTCTATGGGGAACATCATAATGGCATGACGTGCCAAGTCAACAAATTGAGTCTCATACTTGTGCAACTGCCATGGAGCCCTGCTGGAGGCGCTCAAACTGCCAGCAAAGTGCCTCCCGCTGAGTGACTTGAGAAACTTCTCCAAAAACAACTCCACGAACTGATACCATGTCAATGTTGGAGACCCTGGCGGTCTATATAGGCAATAATCCCTCCACCAAGTCTTGGCGGATCCCGCAAGCCGGAAGGTGGAAAAATCGACCCCATTGGTCTCCACTATACCCAGAGTGCTAAAGATCTCATGACAGCTGAATAAGAAATCATGTGGATCCTCTGATGAAGCACCACTGGACGTGGTAGTAAATAGCTTGGAAAACCGTTCAAGTCTCCACAAAGCATCCGAAGACATAGTCGCTCCATCGGCGGCCTGAGCTGCAGTACCCGGCTGAGCTACCACAGCTGGCTGAACCACTGGGACATGAGTCTAGGGAGCTACCTGCTCTGGAGTACGTGTGGCAGGAGTCTAAACCCTTTCCTCGGCCTGAGAAGTGGCTGGTGCTACTGGGAGCAAACCCACTCTAGTGACACTCTCCATAAAGCCTGCCAATCTGACTAGAGCGTCCTGAAGATCTGGGGTGACCATGACCCCTCCTGGGACCTGAGTTGGGCCCACCGGAGCTACTGGGGCTGGAACCTCCTCATCATAGTCAATATGAGGCTCCACCTCTGGGACTGCTGCCCGTGGCTGAGCTCTGCCCCTGCCTCAGCCTCTGGCACGGCCTCGGCCTCGCCCTCTACCCCTCGTAGGAACTGCTGTTAGGGGCTCGGGCTGCTGCGTGGTAGAAGAGGAAACAAGTGTTCTCGCCATCTACGAAAAGAACAGAGTATAAAGACAATCAGTGTTTGAGAAATAGAATCGCACGACAAGAAAGAACAAAAGTGAAACATTTCCTAACTCTGTAGCCTCTAGGGGATAAATACAGACGTCTCTGTACCGATCCCTTAGACTCTACCAAGTTTGTCCGTGAGTAGCTAGACCTATGCAACCTAGAGCTTTGATACCAACTTGTCATAACCGAGATTTCCCACTATCGGGAGTCGTGGTGGCGCCTACTGTTGGAGCTAGGCAAGCCAAACCTTTAAACTCTTTTGGATAACAACACAACAGTAATAACAATAATAAACCTTTAAATAAAAGCGGAAGTCTATTATAATATAATTAACTGAAAACCCCAAAATGCAGAAGTTTAACATATCACTACCCAAGACTGGAGTCACCATCTCACGAACTACTAATGAAATACTACACACAAGTCTGAATAGAAACAAAATACACAGTGTCTGTCTCGGTACAATGAAAAACAAACAGAAAATATGGAAAGGGACTCCGGCCTACGAACGCTAGCTAGGCTATCTCGTAGTCCCTGGACTGAAGTCAACTCCCACTTAATGTGCTAGTGTTGTGGTCCAAAAGCCGCTCCGGTACCGTGATCTATGCAAAAAGCACAGAAGTATAGCATCAACACAACTGACCTCATGTGTTGGTAAGTGTATGGCCTAACCCCGGCGAAGTAGTGACGAGGCTAGACAGAACTTCCGAATCAACATGTACAGTTCAATATATATGTGTGTGCAATAAAAGGAAAGAATACCAAACTAAACAGTTAAAAGGGGAGGGAAGCATACTATGGGGGGTACAATCCGAATATAAAAGTCATCAACATAAATAAGAAACAGGGCACAACAATAATTAACAAAGAATGGGAAATCTAACAGTTGCACGACATCAACCTTCATATTTTTACTCTCATTCTCACCCAAAGTAATCCAATAAAATACATGGCATCACCCTTCGTTCTTTCCCTCACATAACTCTCATTTCATGGCACGGAATGATCCTTCATGCAAATATAATCAAATCGGCGCACGAAATGTCTCTTCTTGCATACTAATCAAAACATAGCATGGAATGACTCTTCGTGCGAATATAATCAACAACGGCATGGATGACCCTTCGTGCATTATCACTCTTCCTCGCCCAAATAACATTCACAACCAAACGGGCGAAGGAAATAAACAATAATAAGAAATATCCCGACAAGGGAAAAACACAAATAAAAAAGGGAGCAATAACAACAAGTTTCACATCCCGACAAGGGAGATAATCAATATACTCAACCATCCCGGCAAGGTATTAATCACATATCTTTCCTGTTCTTTCATTTCTTACTCCATAGTATTTTTATCATTTGAGTCAACGCTCCAAAGAATTCACAATTCATAATTAATCCTCAAACTCTTCACATTATATGGAAATTATCAATTAGCTTGGAAGAGTCCCATAATATACCAAAAGAAGGACCCACGGTCATGCTAGATACCGGTGTATAGATACTCGTCACCACGCCTATACACCGTACTCGATCATTTAGCAAATATCAAGTAATAACACTTTAATCTTATTCCCTCAAGCCAAAGTTAGATCAAACACTTACCTCAAAGCCTTGAAATCCACATAATCCTCAACTATCGCTTTACCTCGAGGTTTTACCTCCAATTCGCTCGAATCTAATCACAAATCGCTCAATTACTTTAGTAAACACTATATGAATAAATTTGAATGCATAAAAATGGTTTTCCCAATTTTTTCCCAAAAATTCCAAAATCGCCCCCGAGCTCACGTGGTCAAAACCCGAGGTTTGAACTAAAACCCCGTTACCCATTACACCACGAACTCAAATATATAATTTATTTTGAAATCGGACCTCAAATCGAGGTCCAACTTCCCAATATATAGAAAACCTAGGTTCTACCCAAAAACTCCAATTTCACCCATGAAAATCCTTAATTTCAAGTGGAAAACATGTTTAATGATGTTAAAGATTGACGAAATTGAGTAAAAATCAACTTACAAATGATTTGGTTAGCTCTTAAAAAATCGCCTATGGTGTTTGGATTTTGAAAGAATGGTGAAAAGTGATGAAAATTCGACAAAGTATAAAATTTGCTGGGCCTCGGATATGGAAAATGCGAACCTAAGTTCCCATATGCGAACCTAAGTTCCCAAAATGCGAGATTTCAGTTCGCATTTGCAAACACTAGGCCTCAATACATACTTCGCATTTGCGAAGAATTGATCGCATTTGCGATCTGGGCCCTCTCGCATTTGCGAGCAAGGGCGTCGCATTTGCGATCCCAAGCCAAATCCCCAGAATTCGCCTTTGCGATAAATCCTTCGCAAATGCGAAGATAACAGAACTGATGTGCAACTAATTTTTCCAAAGTTCAAAATGCAACTCAACACCTATTCAAAACTCACCCGAGCCCTCGGGGCTCCAAACCAAACATGTACACAACCTCAAAAAATATCTTATGTACTTTTCCATGCGATCAAATCTCCAAAATAGCATCAAAATCAATGAATCAAACCTCAAAATCATCGTTTTCATTTCAAACTTCTTAAACTTCTAACTTTAGATAATTAGGTCCGAAACACGTCAAACGACGTCCAATTTCGACCAAACTTCATAGGAAGCGCTTAAACAATATATAAGACTTGTACTAGGCGTCGGAACCAAAATACAAGCCCGATACCATAGTCTTTTAATAAATTTTCATTTCCATTTTTCTTAATAATATCAGAAAAACAATTTAACAGAAAAATTCTTTTACTCAGGTTCTAGACCTCGGATTTCGACTCCGGGCGCATGCCTGAGTCACATATTTTTCTACGGACCTTCCGGGACGGTCCAATATCGGGTCAGTGTCTGTTTACCAAAAATGTTGGGATAAGTCAACTATGATCATATTAATATCAAAATTCTTCAAATTTTTCACAGATTTCACATGTTTCCACATAAAAGGTTTTCCGGCTACGCACCAGGACTGCGCACGTACATCGAGGCAACTATAAGTAAGGTTTTCAAGGCCTCGGGAGCGAAAAAAAGGGAGAAAATGACCGTTTGGGTCGTCACAACTGCCACGTGGATTTTTCTACATGTGTGGCATTTGTTTTTGAAAAAAAACATATTTTTTTTACCTTTTTAAGTATGTTACTTTTTTAGATAATTTTTTTTGAATTATAATAAAGCTTGAATAAAACTAAATTATTTAGGCTAAAAAAATATTTGGCTAAAAATAATGAAGTTTTTTTTAATCTTTTTTTGAATTTGACTTGGTAATAAAGATTTATACAACTGAAATAAATAGCCAAGGAATCTAAAAATTTAAAAATACATAGTTTGAGATTAATTATTTTGACTATAATTTTTTATATATAGCTCTAAATTATGGTGCTCTAAAAATATATTTTTACAGATATTACTTGAAAAAAGTAAAAAGTACACAGTTGAAATAAATAGTCATTGCATCAAAAGAAGAAATACAAATGAGTGAACAATTGCAAGAAATAACTTATAGCTTGTTTGGATCACTTTTACATATCGTTTCATAATGTATAGTATCGTATTGTATTGTATTGTATTGTATTGTATTGTATTGTATTGTATTGTATTGTCTTGTATCGTTTGATGAATATAGTGCTTAGATAGATTGTATCGTTTAGCGTTATTTTATGATATCATGCACCAGCAATATGAAGAATAAACTTAAAATATTATAAAGAAAAGTTACAATACGGGATAAAATTATAATATAAAAATGTAGGATAAAAAATTAAATAGAATCATTTAATAATAATTAAGAGTGAGATGAGACAAAAGACACGGTAACGACACGGCCTCATCAAATCGGTCATTACATAAAGTGACACATTTGTTCATTATGTAACGATAAGTTTAACGATGTGATACAATAATATTTAAGTAACAATCAAAATAAACATCGTATATTTAAGGTAACAATACGGTACCATACAAGATGTAAAAACCATCCAAACATGTTGTTAACTATTGTGACTTATAGTACTTTTTTTCTTTATTTTTAAATATCTATAAAATATGAAAATAAGAAAAAAATTATCAATTCAAATTATTAATAGTTGAACTTTTTTGGACTTTTTTGCTATTATATATATATATATATATATATATATATATATATATATATTATATTATTATATTATAGAGAATAGGAATAGCAAAAAGTCCAAAGAATGCCAAGTTTCACCAAAATTCAACAAGTGTCAAAATTTAGGAACAAACCTCCAAAATATTTGGATATTCAAAAATAATTTAAAAGTAAATAAAAAATTAAAAAATCTTTAATCTTTCAATTCAATTTACTACAACACAGACAATTTTTTAAATGCTTTATTAAACCTAAAAATTCGAAAAACATAACTACTCCAAGTCTAAATTATTAAGTGCCGATATAATCAGATAAATGAAAAGAGTGCTCTAGAATTAGCGTCACTTTACAAATTAAACCTTCCCTTTTCTCTTAAAAATTAAAAATTCAGAGTATTTATTAGATGCATTGATTTTAGAAAATGTATACCAAGACAAACCGTTATTTTTTTCTATTAAAAGAGAGAAAATATTGTTGTACTAATTTGATAGTGTTGAGAAAAAGTTATTTGGCACTTTTAGAATAAAATTGAAACTATTTTTGATTAATTTAAATTATATATCTATATTTATATAAAGATTCACTCATCAAGAATATAAGAAACATATTATACAAAAGAAAGCAGGCAAACATAAATATTAAACAAAGTAACATGCTAATATTTTTTTATTAACAATGTAATAATACTAAATATTGGATAATATATTAAAAAATTACATAACAAAAAAGTTATTCGATGACTATATTAGTTCCTTTAATTTAATAGAGATTTTATCAATTAAAATTCAGATTATATTATTGAGAATAGCAAAATAAAATTTAAAATAAAATAATATTTCACGAGTAATAAAATATATCTTTTATTATATTACAAAAAGAAAGTAGTAATAAAAAATATTATACAAATTTATATGCTAATAAATTTTTATTAATAATATAATAATACTAAATATCTATATCTATATAAAGAATAATATAGAACAAAAAATATTTTTTATTAGTCCCTTTAATTTAATAGATATTTTAGTCATTAAAATGCAAATAATATTGCTGAGAAAAAAGAATAAAATTTAAAATAAAAATATGTTTCTTGATTAATAAAATATATATCTTCTATTATATTATAAAAAGATAGTAGCAGATAAAAACATTAAACAATGTAATATACTAATAAAAATATCTATAAACAATATAATAATACTAAATATTGGTAATATAATATCTTCACAAAGTAGAGGTAAGATTTGCGTACAGACTACCCTCCCCGAATTCCATGGTGTGTGATAATACTAGGTATATTGTTGTTGTTGTTGTTGTATATAAGTACATTTAATTTAATAGAGATATTAGATATCGTATTGACAAATATGATGACAATTAAAATTTATAAAATAATACAATCTAATATGTTCAAATAACCCGATCATAATTTCCGTTAATTCATATTTTTTAATATCGACCGCGCATCGCGCGGGTATGACTACTAGTATTATTAAAAGCTAAGGATATTGGCCTCTCATTAAGCCAAATGG
This sequence comes from Nicotiana noctiflora, assembly GCA_032618575.1. Taxonomy (NCBI): domain Eukaryota; kingdom Viridiplantae; phylum Streptophyta; class Magnoliopsida; order Solanales; family Solanaceae; genus Nicotiana; species Nicotiana noctiflora. Next base: position 14,291 of record JASVEL010002922.1, read on the forward strand.
CTTAACATCCAATCATGTTGTTAACTATTGTGACTTATAGTACTTTTTTTCTTTATTTTTAAATATGTAAATCTTATTTTGAAAGATTTATAGAGTTGTAAATTCACATGAAAATTAGTCAAATTGGATTGAACGAAGGGAGCATAAGTAGATTATACCGACTCATTTTTAACCCCTAAATATTTGAAACTGTTTATATTAAGCAGAAATATGGTAATATATAAGGACGGACAAACCATATCCATTTATTGAAAAGTCATGTCTCCTCTTCGCCTGCCACTATTGTTTCTTCTTCTTACTCTGTTTCTACAATATGTACAAAGTCTTCCTCATAATGGCTCAATGGTTGAGTTTCTTCCTGGTTTTGATGGCCCTCTTCCTTTTTATCTTGAAACCGGGTACGTTAATTATTTTATCACCCTTTAAATTTTTATTTTTATTTTATCAAAGTATCAATTAATATAAAGAGAATCTCGATTCTTTCTCAGGAAATTTTCTTCACTTAGTATGTTCAGAACATACTGGCCACATGTATAGTATTCCCTCCGTTTCATTTTTAATTTAAATAAGATATTTTGATTGTGCACGAAATTTAATAAAACAGATGATTATGGTCTTAAATATTTATGTTGTTATTAGAGGTTATCATTAAAAATAAAATGGGTAAAATAAAGCGAAATTATTTTTGTGTCATCTAAATTGAAATTTAGAGTAATAAAACAAGCTTGTTGAAGTGTTGTATTTTGAATATAATTGTTAGATACATTGGAGTTGGCAAATCGGAAGAAGTGCAACTATTCTATTACTTTGTCAAATCAGAATCCGACCCGAGAAAAGATCCACTCTTGCTATGGCTAACAGGAGGCCCTGGTTGCTCATCCTTCACGGGCATGGCGTATGAAGTAGGTAAATACATTTATTTATGTTGTACTGACAAGATAACATTTTTATTAAATGTCATTTAAAGCAATGACAGTATGTTAGTTATATTACTGTTGTGTCATCAAGTTATCAATTAATGTTATCAATTAATGTTTATTTAGGAGGGGTTTTTTTTTTTAAAAAAAAAACTATCAATTAATGTTTATCAAAGACTTCCGAGTAACTCACCTTAGATATGGGTGTAATCATAGTCTAGAGTTAAGATATATGGGTTCGCGTGAACCCATGTTTTTCTTTCTAAACAATATTATACAACAATATTATATATCTTTAAACTCACTTAAATATATGTATATGCATTAGGAGTGTCAAATAGGCGAGTTAGGTTAAATTTGGACGGGTCAAGATGGATTAGGTTAATAAATGGGTCATTGTTCAATCCAGCTCAAAGTATACTTGGATTAAGATGGACGGGGTCAAAATAGGCTAAACAATAGGTGATAACTTAATCCGTCAAACTTGAACTATGTTTAGAACCATGTTGATCTTGCATAAAAAAGTCTTTTACCTTAAAACTTGTAAAAAAAAAAAATTGCGATAGGTGGGGGAAGGGGAGGGAGAGGGGTTAGGATGTGTGGGTGGGTGGTGCAGAACAAAAAATTAAAAAAAAAAAGTAAAATTGGGGCAACTAAATAAATTTCTACACAAGTTTGGTTGAGATACTTTTTGTTTTGTGTGAGTTTCATAAGTTGTATTTGGACTATTTAATGGGTCAGAATGGACTATAAAAAATAAAAAAATTTCATTCATATATACTATTTGAAACTGTATTACCCTTAATGTCAATATTTAGTTAATTACCCAGCATAAATAAATTTTGTTTACAAAATATGTATTAAAAGATTCTCAATCTATTATTTGTGCATTTAACATCGAAATACAATGTATCGAAAGAGACATTTAGTTCGGCAAAACCAAATGTTTTTTTTTCAACAAAAATTGGGATCAGCTACGAGATTTGGAAGACCGATTTCAAAACAGACAATTCAACAGAATATTCAATTTGGACAAAATTATCATTTTTATAAGTCAAGGATTCTCCGTAGCAGTTTCTTCATTCACTTGAAGAAAAAAATTGTGTCTGTTTCACAGAAGGCAATGATAATCACATTCTGTGTGCCTTACACATTATGGATCAAAGCTTGTCAACCACAAATTAGTTTTGAACACGTCTCCTTAAGCGAAATAAAATGGAGATAATCGATACAGATTTGGTGAATTCAATCATCACGTTATAGTTAAGTATCATAAATATAAGTTTTATATTTTTGGTATATTTTGTATCTGATTTATATATAATCATACAACTAATTATATATTATATAATTTATCTATAACTTTCACACATATTTTTACCCAGTTAGATACAACTATAATAACATACAACTTAAACATAAATTTATACAATATGTCTTTAGTATCTGATTTATACATAGTAAAATAAATTTCATACAACTAATTATATATTATACAACTTATCTTTCATACATTATTTCAACTCAGTTATATACTGCTACAATATCATATAACTGAAATATGATTTTTATACAATATTATTTAACTTTCATACAATATATATATATAACAACAAAATACAATTTTACTACAATTTTCCGTCTTCTTATTTTTTGAGTTTCAATCTGAACTTCAGCTAAAATCAAGTCTAATCTTCACAAAAACACCCCACAAAATTAGATATAAACTCCAAACTATATTCCTAATTGTTTGCAACAACACCCAATCCAAACTTATAATGGTTTTTGAAAATTCAAATTCGAATTCAAAGCTTCAAAGCTTTTTAATGACTGTCAATGGTGGAATTGTTGCTCTCTTTTGCTTTGCTTTACATTACTGAAATTAGGGATTAAGAGATAGAGAATTCTCAATTCTTTGCAACAACACCTAATTCAATCAAATAATATTTTTTGAAAATCCAAATTCGAATTCTAAGCTTCAAAATATTTTAATGGTTGTCAATAGTTACTGCTTTCTTGTGCAAGATACATGGGGGAAGGGGGATGTAGACAGAGAAACGTGGGGGAGTGAAAGATACGTGAGAGTGATTCGAGCACACTAATTATTATCATTAATTCCCTTAAAATGCACATAAATGGTATATTGGTATATAATATGTATGTCACGACCCCAACCCGGTAATGATGGCGCCCAGCACACTACTAGGCAAGCCCGACCAATGCCAATACTTAACCCAATTGATAAACAGGGTTAGATAAATAAAACAGTGAATCACAAAAATCATTTTAAGTCAAGATCAAGAAAATACTGATAAAATGCGGAAGCTTAACAAAATATAGAATATAGCCCAACCATGGCTCTGGTGTCACGAACATGAGCCTCTAGATATAGAATGACATCCTACTACAAAGTGTGTCTAAAATCCGATAACAAGGAAAACATAAGATAGGGATAGAGGGGAGAAAGTTAAGGCTGGGAATGCAGTCAGCTACCTCGATGCTCCCGAAAGCTAACTCTGCTCGTTCAAACTGGATCTACTCGGCCTGAGAAGAATCTGGATCTGCACGCAAGGTGCAGGGAATAAAGTGGGTACTCCGATCCAGTGAGTAATAAATATAAAGACATTCTGAAAGTAAGAAATCACATAAATGCACAAGGTAACCTATATCTAACAGTCCAGATCAATATCAGTGTAAACATGCAAAACAATAATAAAGTGAAGGAAAAGAATGCATGATAAGATGTAGCACATATAACAGTACACTCTAGTACCCACTGCAGCGTGCAGCCCGCTCCACATATTTAATGTCGATGCCACTCACTGGGGTGAGTACAGACTCTGGAGGGGCTCCTACAGCCCAAGCACAATATCAGCTATCTCGTGGAGTCAAACATGCTCTCGGCCTCAATATAAATATATTATCGCTGCAGCGTGTAGCCCGATCAAGAAAAATCATCCTCACTATCGGGTCCTCGACCCATCTCAATCAAATAAGTTCACAGCCACTCGGGCATGACATACTAAAGGGATCTCAACCCTCATATCCTTTTCATTTAATAGTCATGATTAAAAATATAGTTCTTATTTTATTTCAATAGTTGAAAACATGACTGAGGGTATAATTTATGCAAACAAGTGAGGAAAGCCAATGAAAATCCCCTAAGGATTCTACAGGTTGGCACAAGACCCCAAATATGGCAGTAATCCCAATTCAAAGTGATAAGATATGCGTCTCAATCGCCAATATAGTGGAAATAACACTGGGGATGGATCAAGTCACAATCCCCCATCAACAAACGACCCCGCACTCGTCATCGAATGCGTGTCACGCCTAAATATAGTGTTACGATGTGAAAGTCCGGGGTTTTAAACCCTCACAGCAGCATCTACGTCAATTACTCACCTCTAGCCGGCCACAAGTCTAGCTCGCTATGCCTTTCCCTCGTAAATCAACTTCCTCATGCGTAGAATCTGGTCAAAACAACAAGAAATACATCACACTAGGGTAAGGAACATAACACAATCGAAATGACTCGAAAAACATCGAAAATCACAAAGTTGACAAAACTCGAGCCCCGGGCCCACTTCTCGAAAAATTACTAAATTCATATTATCGGATTCCTCGTCTCGCCACGAGTCCGTACATATAAAATTTACCAAAATCGGAGTTCAAATGTCCCCTCAAATCCCAAATTTTTATTTCAAATCCCAAGCCCTAGTTCTTCAATTTTTACCCAATTTTCCAAGAATTAAAGGTTGATTCTTCAATAAAATAACGTTTCTAGGTCACGAGACTTACCTCCAATCAATTCCCGTCAAAACCCCCTTCAATTTCTACCAAAAGCTCTTGAGGTAGTCAACAATGGAGGAATGAATGGGTCGCAGATGAAATAACATAAATAAACCCTTCTGGTCGCCAGCTTAATCTTACGTGAAAGAGGTCGAGCCCCCGCGTTCGCGATGAACAAACTTTGCTGACTAACATTTTACCCTACGTGAACGCATAGCACTGAACGCGAACGCGATGCTTTGATTCCTCCTTCTACGCGAAGGCGGCCTCCTCTACACGAATGCGATGCACCGGGCCATCAACTTACGCAAACGTGAATGCGAACGCGAATGCGACACCCTCACCGCGAATACGTTGAACAAAACAGACAGGGCCCCCAGGCTCTTCTACGCGAACGCGAGGCCACTCACGCAAACGCGATGGCCCAGAAACACAGCTACGCGAACGCAAAAGTCCCCTTCAGCGAACGCGAAGGCCAAAAGTGGCCTGCAACATTTGTGTACTTTTCTTCAATGTTTTAAGTCCAAAAATCCTCTGTTTAGCCATCTGAAATCACCCCGAGGCCCTCTAAGTAAATAGTCAACTTCCGGTTGACTTTTTCAAAACAAGTTCACCTTTAAGAGACTAAGTGTCTCATTTCCATCTAAAACCAATTCAATTCGACTCGATCACCTCAAATACTGATAATGAATCATAGAGAAACACAATATAGGGGAAACGGGGCGGTGACACACGTGACGACAGGCCGGGTTGTCACATCCTCCCCAACTAAAAAAAAGCTCATCCTCGAGCGCGTCAAGAAACATACTTGGAGCCTCAAACAAGTGAGGATATCTGTTCTACATTTCCTGCTCGGTCTCCCAAGTAGCATCCTCCATGGGCCGACCTCTCCACTGTACCTTCACTGGAGCTATATCCTTCGACTACAACTTCCGAACCTGACGACCCAAAATAGCCACTAGCTCTACATCATATGTCAAATCATCATCCAACTGAACCGTGCTGAAGCCTAAAACATGAGACGGGTCCCCAACATACTTTCAGAGCATAGATACATGAAATACCGGATGAACCCCCGACAAGCTAGGCGGCAAAACAAGCATATAAGCCACCTCCCCAATCCTCTTAAGTATCTCAAAAGCCCCAATAAACCTCGGAATCAGCTTTCCTTTCTTTCCAAACCGCATAATGCCTTTCATAGGCGGAACCCTCAACAAGACCTTCTCTCCTGCCATATAAGATATATCTCGAACCTTCCGATCCGCATAACTCTTCTGACGCGACTGAGCTGTACGAAGTCTCTCCTGGATCACTTTCAACTTATCTAAGGCATACTGGACTAACTCTGTCCCCAATAGCCTAGTCTCGCCGGGCTCAAACCAACCAATTAGAGATCTACACCATCTCCCATATAAGGCCTCATACGGTGCCATCTGAATGTTGGACTGATAACTGTTATTGTAAGCAAACTCTACAACTAGTAAAAACTCAGCCCAAGAACCCCCAAAATTAATAACACAGGCACGCAACATGTCCTCCAATATCTGAATGATACGCTCGGACTGCCCGTCCATCTGAGGATGTAACATTGTGCTCAACTCTACCTGTGTACCCAACTCTTACTGAAAAGTCCTCCAAAACTAGGAAGTAAACTGAGTACCCCTATCTGAGATAATAGAAACTGGAACCCCATGCAACCGAACAATCTTCCGGATAAAAATCTCTACTAACTGCTCTGAAGAATAGGTAGTACACACCGGAATAAAGTACGCGGACTTGGTCAGCCGATCCACAATTACCCAAATCGAATCAAACTTCCTCGAGGTACGAGGGAGGCCACTCACAAAATCCATAGTAATCCTCTCCCACTTCCACTCTGGAATATCCATCCATTGAAGTACATCATCGGGCCTCTGATGCTCATATTTGACATGCTGAGAGTTGAGACATCGAGCTACATAACTCACAATATTCTTTTCATCCTCCTCCACTAGTAATGCTATCTCAAATCCTGATACATCTTCGCGGCAACTGGATTGATAGAATACCGCGAGCTGTAGGCCTCTTCTAATATCAACTCCCGAAGCCCACCCACATTGGGCACGCAAATCCATTCCTGCATCCTCATTACAGCATCATCATCAATAGTCACATCTCGGGCATCATCATATTGAAACATGTTCTTGAGGACAAGCAAATGCGGATCATCATACTGGCGCTCTCTGATGCGATCATACAAGGATGACCGAGAAAACACACAAGCCAACACCCAACTAGGCTCTGAAATATCTAATCTCACCATCCGATTGGCCAAATCCTGGACATCAACTGCAAAGGGCCTTTCCTCAACTGGAATGTATGCCAAACTACCCATAGTATCCGCCTTCCGGCTCAAAGCATTGGCCACTACATTGGCCTTCCCCAGGTGATACAATATGGTAATATCATAGTCCTTGAGTAACTCGAGCCACCTCCACTGCCTCAAATTAAGATCATTCTGCTTGAACGGATACTGAAGACTGTGGTGATCAGTATACACCTCACACGATACGCCATATAAGTAATACCTCCAAATCTTCAAAGCATAAACTATAGCAGCCAATTCCAAATTATGAACATGGTAGTTCTTCTCATGAGGCTTCAACTGACGAGAAGCATATGCAGTAACTCTACCCTCCTGCATCAACACACATCCGATCCCAACTCTCGAAGCATCAAAATACATGGTGTAAGAACCTAAAGGTGATGGCAAAACCAACACTGCAGTTGTGGTCAAAGCTGTCTTGAGCTTCTGAAAGCTCTTCTCGCACTCGTCTGACCATACAAATGGTGTACCCTTCTGCGTCAACTTGGTCCAGGGCGAAGCAATAGATGAAAAACCCTGGACGAACCGGCAATAATACCCCGCCAAACCGAGGAAACTCTGAATCTCCGTGGATGAGGATGTTTTAGGCCAACGCTGCACCGCCTCTATCTTCTTTGAATTAACCTGAATACCATCACTGTACACCACGTGTCCTAGAAAAGCCATGGAACCAAGCCAGAACTCACACTTGGAGAACTTTGCATAAAGCTTCTCCCCTCTTAATCTCTGTAATACCACTCTCAAATGATGAGCATGCTCATCCTGTCTACGCGAGTACACCAGGATATCATCAATAAAAACAATAACAAATGAATCCAGATATATTCGAAATACGTTGTTCATCAGATGCATGAATGCGGTTGGGGTATTAGTCAGCCCAAAAGACATAACTAGAAAATCATACTGCCCATATCTCGTCCTGAAAGTCATCTTCATAATATCAGAATCCCTAATCTTCAACTGGTGATAGCCTGAATGGAGATCAATCTTAGAGAATACGTTTGCTCCCTGGAGCTGGTCAAACAAATCATCAATACATGGTAGTGGATACTTGTTCTTCATTGTCACCTTGTTCAACTGCCTATAGTCAATGCACATTCTCATTGTGCCATCTTTCTTCTTCACAAATAAGACCGGCGCCCACGGTGACACATTCGGGTGAATGAACCCCTTACCTAGGAGTTCCTGAAGCTGCTCCTTCAACTCCTTTAACTTTGATGGTGCCATACGATAGGGATGAATAGAGATAGGCTGAGTGCCTAGCACCAGATCGATACCGAAATCAATGTCCCTATCCGGTGGCATGCCCGATAGGTCTACTAGAAACACATCAGGGAAATCCCTCACAACGGGAATCGAATCAAGACTAGGAATCTCAGCTCCGACATCTCTCACAAATGCCAAATATGATAAACAACCTTTCCCAACCATCCGCTAGTCCTTTAGGAAAGAAATCACCCTGCCGGGTACATAATCAGTCATACCACGCCATTCAATCCTTGAAACACCCGGCACAGCCAAGGTGATTATCTTTGCATGGCAGTCTAGAATAGCATGACATGGAGATAACCAGTCCATGCCCAGAATAATATCGAAGTCTACCATGTTCAAAAGAAACAAATCAACTCGGGTCTCCAAATCCCTAATGGTAACAAGATAGAACTGATACACATGGTCCACAATAATAGTATCGCCCATCGGGGTAGATACGTGCAAAGGTAAAGCAAGATACCCTCAGGTCGTACCCAATCCAATTCGACTTGATCACCTCAAATACTGATAATGAATCATAGAGAAACACAATATGGAAAAAATGGGGCGGTGACTCACGTGACGATGGTCCAGGTTGTCACAATGTAATTATAGTAAAACTTGAGTAGGAAGGATAATATAGTTTCGTATAGTGTATAAGAATGTAAAAATTCCTAAAATAATGGGTTAACTTGGGCTCAGGCAAAATTGACCCATGAGCTAAAATATTTTGTAGCCCAACCTATTAATCTCGGGGAAGGTTGGATGCGTTTGGGCTCAAATTATCACCCCTAGCGTGCACCCAAGTTCAAAGACTCCTATAGTCCAATAGGTATTTAGGTGACCTCCACAAATAAAATTGGTAATTCAAATCTCACTCTCTTATTTTTAACACGGATCATAGATATATGTGTGAAAATTATGAAACATTTAAAAAAGTATAATTTTGAACCTATATTTTAAAAAGTGGAATGAGTTCATGGTAAGAGTCTAAACTTAAACTCATTAAATATAATTACGTGTAACTTATGGTTGGAGAAAATTAACTTGTGAATTCTCTTTTTTAGGCCCATTGACTTTTGGTCAGAAGGCATACAATGGAAGCCTACCAATTCTTGTTTCAAATCCATATTCCTGGACAAAGGTGACACTGAAGAGCATCTTATTTTTCTACTCCACACTTCATTTCATGTAATCTTTGTTCTCTTTTCCCCTCTTATTGTTGACATTAGATCATTAAGTAAATGTGTTCCTTAAACTTGGTAGTTTGCTAACATAATTTTCTTGGAGCAACCTGTAAATACTGGGTTTTCATATGCAACAACTTCAGCGGCGTCCAAATGTACCGATCTACAAGCCTGCGACCACGTCTATGAATTTTTGATCAAGGTATTTGGTAATCGTCCCAATTTCATTTAGTTAGATACATATATGAATTGGTAAACTGAGTTAACTCTGGGTTTTCATGTATTCCTCAATATACGCATCATTTTGCTTTGTTCATCGGTAGAGGATCTAGGATTTAAACTCAATATATATGTATTTGAACTCCATCCCCCCTTCTAAATACTAATATATATATATATATATATATATATATATATATATATATATATATATATATATATATATATATATATATATATATATATATATGTATGTATCTTGGTGGATAGATGAAGTGAACTGTGAAGAAACGAAGACAGTAATAATTATAACAAAAATATATTGCAAACTAAGTTGTGATTTATTTTGCAGTGGTTCAATAATCATCAAGAATTCATTTTGAACCCTTTCTATGTTTCTGGTGACTCATATTCAGGCATTACAGTTCCAGTTATTGTCCAACTAATATCAGATGGTAAGTGCCATTTAGTATCTTCATATAATGTGAGGTTGTAATCATTCTCATCACTCATTACTCTTTAGTGTTTGGTTTGCTAATGTTATTAGTATTATTAGAAATCTGACCGTGTAGCATCACTTGTTGAAGAGAAGATGCTCAAAATATTTCTAGCCGAAGTGTTCTCTGCTGACACTTAAAGAGTGATATGAAATTGCAGGAATTGAAGCAGGCAAAAAGCCATTGATCAACCTTAAGGTTTTCTATTCCTTTCCTTTTATTTAACATATATCTCATACATGAATAACTATAGTTTTTACCTGTAATTAATACCATTCAGGGTTATTCACTTGGCAATCCACTAACATTTTATGAAGAAAGCAATTACCGAATTCCTTTCTGTCATGGTATGGGACTAATATCTGATGAACTGTATGAGGTTAGTTCATTCATTTATTTCATATTTATATTCAATATCATATCAACATAGCTTGGCAAAAAATTGATAATTTGGATCTTGTTGTATCAGTTGTTGAAGGAGACGTGCAAAGGCGATTACCAAAACATAGATCCTACCAACAAACTATGTTTAGAAAACTTTAAAATGTTCAAGAAGGTAAGATTATATTGCTTGTTACATATTCTTGTTTTAATGTTTTGAATATGGTTCCAAATTTATAATATTTATGTAATGCAACTTTGTAGCTTGTAAGCAGTATAAATGGTCAGCATATACTAGAGCCTTTTTGCGAAAGAGACTCAAAATCACCAAAACCACACCAATTGTTTGGTGAAAGGAGATCTCTTGAAGACAATTTGATCTCTCTAAGACATGGTGACTTCATTTGTCGAGAAAATCGTGTAAGTGCATCAACTGTTACTAAATAAAGTTTAAATATTTCAGCAACTGATTGCCTTTACATCGAATAATCTATATATCGATCGTTTAATAATTTTAAGATATATGACTATTTATGTTAAAAGAGGCATATATGCCCCGTTCTTTTCATGATTTCTCAGGATAAATAGATTAATGCGGGGTATTTAGAGATATATATGTTTTCTTAATGTAGGTTGCGACACATAAGCTCTCGAATTATTGGGCAAACGACCATAGTGTTGAAGAGGCTCTCCGTGTTAGAAAGGTATTTCAGTTGTTTTACTTGTACATAGTAAATGTTACGTAGAATTAAGGTGCATAATATAAAAAGATTATTCTTTCTTTATTGTTTTTCTTTGATTAGGGAACTATAAGAAGGCCATGGGCAAGATGTAGGCAAAGTATCATTGGTACAACTTATACAATTACTTTCAAGAATAGTATACCTTACCATGTAAACCTTAGTTCTAAAGGTTATCGATCACTTATATACAGGTTCGATACTTTCATACTAAAAAAATGTTTTTAGTTCTTTATTTTGTGCTTTAAGCGCATAAAATTTAGGTGAAGTTACTATATACATAACAAAGTTTTCTTCTTTTGGATTAGTGGTGATCATGACATGGTTATTCCTTTCCAATCGACGCAAGCATGGATAAAATATCTAAATTATTCTATCATTGATGATTGGCGTCCTTGGACAATTGATGGTCAAGTTGCAGGGTATGATTCTCTATTCAAGTTGGATGAGATGATACAGTTGTTATGAAATTCTAAATTATATAGCTTTGTTTTGCAGTTACACAAGATCTTTCTCAAATCATATGACATATGCAACAGTAAAGGTAAGAATTTTGTACTCTATATTTTTTATAAATAGTAAAATTGTGTGCGCTCGCATTCTCACAGTTCTGAGATGTTTTTGTTCTTTCTTCTTATTTTATTTTTGTTCATTAGGGAGGAGGGCACACAGCTCCAGAGTACAAACCTGAAGAGAGCTTTCATATGTTTAACAGATGGATAGCTCACCAACCTTTGTGAACTTTTTAATTAACTTCTCATTTACTTCTTTGAATCTACAATACATTGAAACCTGGAAGTTGTTTAAGTAAAGTCAAATTACTAAATTACCCTGCCTTTTTTTTAAGGACAGACGCAACGCTTCCTCGGCCAAAAACGCCTAGCGTAAAGAAAGCGTCGTTCAAGGATCATTTTCTCCAAGAATTTTGTTCTCTTTAAAACTATCTTGTCACGACTTCAAACTCGATCTTGATGGCGCCCAGCACATTGCTAGGTAAGCCCGACCAATACACACTCATATTCCAAGCTGCAAGCTCACATTCTTTATTCAAAAATTATTAATAACGAAGAGAAATCCAAAATTTTAGCAGTTATATAGAAAGCATCCCAAACAACCAGTACATAACAACCTCTCACAGATCTGGGGGTCACGAGTCAAGAGCATCTACCAGAATAGCGTAATAATACTGAAATATATCATAATCTGAGTACGCGAAAATGTCAAAAACGTAGAAATAATGAAGGAGTCGTGTCCTGTGGACGCCAGATAGCTACCTCGATAAGCTGGGGAGAATACTCTGAAAAGCAGTTAAAAAATCAACTTTGTCCTGAGGTACCTAGATCTACACACATGGTGCAGGGAGTAAAGTGAGTACTTCCAACTCAGCGGTAATAGACATGTATAATGATATTGCAGGCAAGAAATCCCAATACACTACACAGTAAAGCTATAACAGTGTTTCTATTCTTTATAACAGTGTAAATTTCAGGAAACAGTAGCAGATAGAGCAGATAAGTATAAATGCATGATTGCAATGCAAATGCACATGAACGCTACGGCGCGTAGCGTGATCCATTGGGTACTGCACTCACCGTGGGGGTTCAGACTCCAAAGGGGCCCTTACAGCCCAAGCGCAATATCATAGTAACATATGATGCCGCGTGTAGCCCAATCCACTATCATTCCAGCTATATGCATGCAAGCCTCACAAGCACAAATAACTTACCATTTTTGGTTCCGTTTAACAGTAATTATGGAATTAGGTGTTCAGAATCTCAGAATTTGCAAATCATATTTAGACAGTGCTTAGCTCAGGACTGATATCACAAAAACATGTTATAATCATATAAATAGTGATAACAATCCTCAAGGGATCCAAATAACAGGCACACAACCCAAATATATCCACAATCATCCGAGTAGGAGATTTACCGGCTCATTTATGGCCAACAATATAGTTACCACTCGGGCGGACTAAGCCATAGTCCCTAATCACAATCGACCCCGCACTCACTATAGAGTGCATGTCACGACCCCAAACCCGGTCATGATGGCGCCCAACCCAATGGCTAGCCAAGCCCGACCAAAACTGCTCTTAACCCGAGCTTAGAGCTCAGGAACCATTTATATAGAAATCCTTAATATTGAAATAAACCAAATAAGCTGATAGATATAAAATATCCGAAAATCTCACAAAACAACATAACTTTCCAAAGACTTGGGGTCACGAGTCAAGAGCCTCTATCAGAATATATGCCAATACTGTAAATAATTCTACAAGTCTAAGTGTACGCAGAATAAACAATAACAGAGTAGTAAGGGGAGTGTCGGGTCCTGCGGACGCCATGCAGCTAGCTCGACGATCCCGATTGGAGCTCTATATCAACTTCAAGTTCAGCTAAGCTTCCAAGTATCTGAATCTGCACACATGGTGCAGGGAGTCGAGTGAGTACTTCCAACTCGGCGGTAATAAAAGTAAATAATGCTGAGGAAAAGAAAACCACACAAAGCACTATCTCATGCTATGAAATATTGAACCATCTTTCAAACTACAATACACTTTCATTTTATTCCTTTTTAGCATATGTGAGTAGATTATTTAGAAATCTCTTTTTAACATCTCTTCCTTTCATTATGACATATCAATACCTTGTACAACCTACAGATCATTGTGACAGATCAATACTCTCCATGCAAAGGCACCCGCGCCCACTGTGGGGGTTCAGACTCCAGAAGGGCTCCTACAACCCAAGCGTAATATCAATATCACTCCCGCTGCGGCGTGCAACTCGATCCATGCATAGTCATAAATGCATATAAGCCCTTTGGGCAACAATATCATAACAGCTCATAGCTAAAATGTCATCCGAAACCTTATTCATGTTTTTCATGTCTTATAAAAATGCTGAGTAGCAAAATACCATTTTAAAACCTTAGACTGAGATAAAATTATGCAAAGTATTATCAAGACAGTGATGCCAATCCCTGAAGGAATCAAATATTTGGTACGAAGCCCAAAACATGATAATGAGTCCAATTCATGATAATTAATATATTTATTAGGGTGTCAAGTCAATTTCAAGCAATTAGGTAGTATTTTTTTATTAAGCGGGACGGACCAAGTCACAATCCCTAATGATTCTCTACTTCACGCCCGTTATCCGGCGTGCAAGTCACCTCAATCAGCACTATGATGTGCAAGTCCGGGATTTACTAACCCTCAGGACATCATTTACAAGTATTACCCACCTCGAACCGGCAAATTCTCTAGCCCGCGACGTCTTTACCCCTCACACCGGCCTCCACGTGCGTCAAATCTAACCAAAGTCAGGGCAAATATATCACAATATGCTAATAGGACATAACTCAATCGAAAGAACTCAAAAAATACTAAAAATCACAAAATTGGCAAAACCCGAGCCCCAGGCTCACATCTCAAAAAATTATGAAATTTGCATTTTCGGAAACATCGTCTCTCCACGAGTCCGTACATACCAAGAACAACCAAATCGGACCACAAATGGCCCTTCAAATCCTAAATTTTTGTTTTTGAAAAGTTCACAAATTTTCTCCGATTTCTTCCATTTGATTCACTAAAACTTGATGAAAATAACCATGGAATCATTAAATATAATCACTTTTGGATATATAATATTTACCCCCATCCATATGGTGAAAATCGCTTCGAAAATCGCTTCAATCCGAGCTCCATAGCTCCAAAAATGAAGAAACATCTCAGACTACCCCAAATTAAATGGCCAGCGATTTTCGCATCTGCGGTTACTGTTCATCATAGGTGCGATTTCACTGTTCAACGCTTCTGCGGTACTGTTCATCGCAGAAGCGAAAAATCATTGTTCACCCGGAGATCGTAAAAGCGAAAATACCAGATTTGCCCCAGAAAATTGTAGCAACTTTTTATTTCACTAAAAATGCTATAACTCAATCATACGAACTCGGAATTCAACGATTCTTCCTATGGCTCCATAATTTCGATACGGATCAAGTGGTTCAAACAAAACTGAATTTGGACCTCATTTGCTCCGTGCAACATCAATTTCGCTCGTTAAATAATTAACTCATGTTTCGCGACAAAAAACCAATCGCGACTTGATGAAATTAAACCAAAATTTTCGGATCAGTCCTATAATTCATTATTTAAATATTCAAAGTCTCGAAATCAAATTTGGATCTCTAGAACAAAAAATAGACCTTTGAATCATTACATTTATGATCAAAACGACAAAAATCTTCCAAAAATGACCCGTTGGGCATCCGAATTTACCCGAAGCCTCCGGGACCTCAACCAAAAGTGCCAACACCACTTATAACATCATACAAACTTGTTCCAATTGTCAAAACGTATTCAAAAACACTAAAATCATTAAATTACCACGGATTCAAGTCTAAATTTATCAAATTCTTCCAAAACTCATATTCGATCCGAAACCCAACCAAGACGTCTGAATGACCTGAAATTTTGCGGACAAGTCCAAAATCACCTAACGAAGCTACTGCAACTTTCGGAATTCTATTACAACTCTCGGATCAAAATATCACCTATCAACCGGAAATCGTCAAATTACTAACTTCGCCAAAATAGGCTAACTTCTTCAACAGACCTCTAAAATTACTTCCGATTGTGCTCCTAAGACTTAAATCATCACCCGGAGCTAACCGAATCATCGGATTTCAATTTTGAGCCCTCTAACTCATAAGTCAACATCCATTTGACTTTTCCAACTTAAGCCTTCTTAAAAGAGGCTAACTGACTCATTTCTTAAAAAATTTACTCCAATTAAATTCTAATGCAACCAATACCGGTAATGAAATAAAAAGCAACACAATAAGGGGAAACAAGGTGGTAAATCATGAGACGACGGATCGGGTCGTCACAGTGTATCACCTTAATATAGCGTCACGGTATGATATACCGGGGTTTCAAACCCTCAGGTCATCATCCACATCTATTGCTCACCTCAAACTGGCTCCGAGACTAGACTATTATGCCTTTCCCTCTTGAATCAACCTCCACGAGTGCCAAATGTGATCAAAACCAATAGGAATACATCAAAATAGGCTAATAGAACATAACCCAATCGAAATAACTCGAAAAACACCCAAAAACATGACGTTGACAAAACCCGAGCCCCTAGCTCACTTATCGAAACATTACGAAATTGATATTTCCGGAATCCTTGTCTCACCACGAGTACATATAAAATTTATCAAAATCGAAGTCCAATTGACCCCTCAAATCATCAATTTATCCTTTCTTAGGCTTCAAGCAAAACCCTCCATTTTTACCCTTTGATTCCTCCAAATTTCAGTGATTAAATTCATGTTTTTACACTATAATTACATAAACCAAGTCCAAATATCCTTACCTGATGATTCTCCTTCGAAGCCTCTTCAAAATCGCCCAAAAATCGCCTTAGTTCGCACCTCAAAATGATTTTACACTTCTGAAATTTCGAATGCACCTATACATTGAACCCTCTGACAGCTTTCGCTTTTGCAGTCCTGCTACCGCTTATGTGGGATCACTTCTACAGATTCCTTACCGCTTATGTGGTTTTACTTAAATTCTCATCGACCACTTCTTCGGTCTTATACCGCTTTTGCGGTAGCCGCTTATGCGATCAAACGACCACTTCTGCGGTCCCAACCAATTTACTCCGGACCGCTTCTGTGGTCACCTATGTGCTTCTGCAGAGACTGCTTTTACGGAACAAGGTCCGCTTTTGCGAAAAAACCCAGGCCACCAATGGACCACTTTTGCGATCGTTGAACCGCATCTGCGGGACCGCTTAAGAGGCTCTTCCACCGCAGATGTGGAAACAACAAAAGCTTTCACAATAGACCTGCAACAACCCATCAAATTTCCCGATTAATCATCTGAAACCATCCTGAGGCCCCCGGACCCCAACCAAAACCACCAACCTACTCCAATACATCATACAAACTTGTTCCAATCATAAAAATACATCCTTTAACACAAAAATCACCAAATCACGACGTATTCAAGCCTAAATTCAACCAAAACTTCCAAATCTCACATCCGATCAAAAACCCAACCAAACGACATTCGAATGACCTGAAAATTTGTAGACATATCCAAAATCACCTAATGAAGCTACTGCAACTCCTGGAATTCCATTCCGACTCCTGGATCAAAATCTCACCTATCAACCGAATTTCGCCAAAATTTTCAACTTCGCCAATTCAAGCCTATTTCTACACCGGACCTCCAAATTCAATTTCGATCACTCTCCTAAGTCACAAATCATCCCCCAAAGCTAACCGAGCCACCGAAATTCACGTCCGAGCCCTCTAACCACATAGTCAACTTCCAGTTAACTTTTTCTGAAACAAACTCCCTTCTAAGAGGCTATGTGCCATATTTCCAACCATAACTAATTCCATTACACCCAATAGACTCTAATACTGATATATAAACATGAAGCAACACAATAAGGGAAAAATGGGGCGGTAACTCACGTGACAACGGGTCGGGTCGTCACATCCTCCCCATCTAAAACAAATGCTTGTCCTCGAGCGGGTCAAGAAATATACCTGGAGTCTCAAACAAGTGAGGATATCTGCTCTGCATCTCCCACTAGGTCTGCTAAGTGGCCTCCTCCACGGGCCGACCTCTTTACTACACCTTTACTAACGTTATATCCTTAGACCTCAATCTCTGCACCTGTCGACCCAATATAGCTATAGGCTCCACATCATAAGTCAAGTCATCATCCAGCTAAATTGTACTGAAATCCAACACACGTGATGGGTCCCCAACATACTTCAGGAGCATAGACACGTGGAACATCGGATGAACTCCCGATAGGTTGGGTGGCAAAGCAAGCATACAGGCCACCTACCCAATCCTCATGAGTATCTCAAAAGGGCCAATGAATCTCAGGACTCAACTTCCCTTTCTTCCCAAACCTCATAACGCCTTTCATAGGCGAAACCTTCAGCAACATCTTCTCACCCACTAAATAAGACACGTCTCGGACCTTCCGGTCCGCATAACTCTTCTAACGCGACTGAGCTGTGCGAAGTCTCTCTTGAATCACCTTCACCTTGTCCAAAGCATTCTGGACCAACTCTGTCCCCAACAACCTAGCCTCGCTCAAACCAACCAACTAGAGATCTACACCGTCTCCCATATAAGGCCTCATATGGCGCCATATGAATGTTGAATTGGTAGTTGTTGTTATAAGCAAACTCTGCGAGAGGCAAGTAATCGGCCCAAGAACCACCAAAGTTAATAACACAAGGACGCATCATGCCCTCCAATATTTGAATGGTACGCTCAGACCGTCCGTCCATCCGAGGATGAAATGTAGTGCTCTACTATACCTGTGAACCCAACTCTCGCGGAAATGTCCTCCAGAAACTGCAAAGTAAACTGAGTACCTCTATCTGATATAATAGAAACTGGGACCCCATGCAATCTCATAATCTCACTAATGAAGATCTCTGCTAACCGCTCCAAGGAATATGTATTACATATAGGAATGAAGTGTGCAGACTTGGTGAGCCTATCCACAATCACCCAAACTGAGTCAAACTTCCTCGCTGTCCGAGGGAAACCACTAACAAAATCCATTGTAATCCTCTCTCATTTCAACTCGTTAATATCAATACGCTGAAACATGCCATCGAGCCTCTGATGCTCATACTTAACTTGCTGACAGTTGAGGCACCGAGCTACATGACTCACAATATCCTTTTTCATCCTTCTCCACCAGTAATGTTGTCTCAAATCCTGATACATCTTCGCGGCACCTGGATGGATAGAATACCGCGAGCTATGGGCCTCCTCCAATATCAACTCTCGTAGGTCATCCACATTTGGCACACAAATCCGGCCCTGCATCCTCAACACATCATCACTAACAATAGTAACTTCCCTGGCATCATCACGTTGAACTCTGTCCTTAAGGACAAGTAAGTGTAGATCATCATACTGGCGCTCACAAATGCGGTCATATAAGGAAGACCGAGAAACAACACAAGCCAACACCCTGCTGGGCTTTGAAATATCCAACCTGACTAATCGATTGGCCAATGCCTGAACATCAACTGTAAAAGGTCTCTCCCCAACTGGAATATACGTCAGGTTGCCCATACTAACCGTCTTTCGGCTCAATGCATCGGCCACAACATTGGCCTTTCCCGGATCATATAAAATGGTGATATCATAATGCTTGAGCAACTCAAGCCACCTCCGCTGTCTCAAATTTAGATCCTTCTGTTTGAACAAGTGCTAGAGACTGCGATGATCTATATATACCTCACAGGACACGCTGTACAAATAGTGCCTCCAAATCTTCAAGGCATGAACTATGGCAGTTAACTCTAAATCATGAACAGGGTAGTTCTTCTCATGAGGCTTCAACAGACGAGAAGCATAAGCAATAACTCTACCCTCTTGCATCAATACACAACCTATCCCCACTCTCGATGCATCACAATACATGGTATAAGAACCTGAAGCTGATGGCAAGACTAACACTGGAGCTCTGGTCAAAGCTGTCTTGAGCTTCTGAAAACTCTCCTCGCACTCATCCGACCATACGAACGATGCACCTTTCTGTGTCAACCTGGTCAAAGACAAAGCAATAGATGAAAATCCCTGAACAAACCGGCGATAATACCCCACCAAAACACGAAAACTTCGGATCTCTGTACCTGAGGATGGTCTAGGCCAACTCTTCACCGCCTCTATCTTCTTCAGATTAACCTGAATACCTTCACTAGACACCACGTGTCCCAGAAAAGCTACAGACCCAAGCTAGAACTCACACTTGGAGAACTTCGCAAATAGCTTCTCCTCCCTCAACCTCTGCAATACAACTCTCAAATACTGAGCATGCTTCTCCTGGCTACAAGAGTACACCGGGATGTCATCAATAAACACAATCACAAAGGAATCCAGATACGGCCGTAACACATTGTTCATCAAGTGCATGAACGTTGCTGGGGCATTGGTCAGCCAAAAAGACATCACCAGAAACTCATAATGCCCATATCTCGTCCTGAAGGTTGTCTTCGTAATATCAGAATCTCTAATCTTCAACTGGTGATAGCATGAACGAAGATCAATCTTCAAAAATACCCTCGCTCCCTGGAGCTGATCAAATAAATCATCAATGCGCGGTAGAGAATACTTGTTCTTCACCATTAACTTGTTCAGCTGTGTATAATCAATACATATCCTCATTGTTCTATCTTTCTTCTTGACAAATAACACTGGTTCACCCCACAGTGACACACTCGGGCGAATGAACCCCTTATCTAGGAGTTCCTGAATCTGCTCTTTCAATTTATTCAACTCAGCTGGTGCCGCACGATAAGGAGGAATAAAGATGGGCTGAGTGTCCGGCACCAAATCAATACCAAAGTCAATATCCCTGTCCGGCGGCATGCCCGACAGTTCTGATGGAAACACATCTGGGAAGTCCCTCACAACAGGCATATAATCAATACTAGGAGTCTCAGCTCTAACATTTCTCACAAACGCTAAATATGATAGACATACTTTCTCAACCATCCGCTGAGCCTTTAAGAAGGAAATCACCTGGCTAGGGACATAATCAATCGAACCTCGCCACTCAATCTGCGGAATACCTGGAATGGCCAACGTAACTATCTTGGCATGACAGTCCATAATAGCATGGCACGGGGATAGCCAGTCCATGCCCAAAATCACATCGAAGTCTACCATACCCAATAATAGCAAATCAATTCGGGTCTCCAGACCCACAATAGTAACAAGACAAGATCTATATACGTGATCCACAATAATAATATCACCCGCCGGGGTGGATACATGCACAAGCAAGGCAAGACAATCACGGGTCGTACCCAAATGATAAGCAAAGTATTAAGAAACATACGAGTATGTAGACCCGGGATCAAACAAAATAGAACATCCCTATGGAAAACTAAGATAATACATGTGATCACTATGTCTGAAGCAACAACATCTCTCCTATCTGGAAGTGCATAGAACCGAGCCTGACCACCGCTCGATCGCTCAACACTCATGGGGTGACCACTAGATGATTGACCCTCACCCTACTAGACTGGGATGGCACTGAAGATGGAGTAGAAGAGGAAGGATGATCCCTCTGCTGAGACCTACCACTGCGAAGCCGAGGACATTGTCTCCTCGTGTGGCCAAACTCACCACACTCGTAACAACTACCGGGAGCTGGAGAAGGGAACTGAAGGGATCACCTCGCCACAGATGAACCCTAGGCTGAAGAAGCAGGTGTAGAACTCTAAGCTAGGAGGGCGCTGAGTGAAGACTAGCCCTGCTGATAACCCTGACGGCCACGACCAGAAGAAGCTCCACTGTGCTCTGGGCGACCTGACTGAGGAGGTCTAAAAGAATGACCTCTGCCCTGATGAAATTGGCCCCTAGATGGAGCACCACTATAGCTTCCCGAACCTCGAGGCCTCTTGGCCTCCCTCAACTCTTTCTCTCGGTGACGATCTACCTCAATTTGGTGAGCCATGTCCACTACCTCCTCGAAGGATGCTGCTACCACTCTCTTCCTGGTCATCAAGATACTAATAGAATAGTTGAGGCCATCTTTGAACCTCCTGATCCTCTCCCGATCTGTCGGGATCATCCATGTAGCATTTCTGACTAATTGAGTATACCTCAACTCATACTGAGTCACTGTCATATCACTCTGAACTAACCACTCAAACTGGCGGTGCAGCTCCACTTTGCGGGACTGCGGCACATACTTCTCTATAAAGAGAATGGAAAATTGCTGCCAGGTAAGGGGTGCTGCTCCTGCAGGCCTACATCTCTGAAACTCCTCCCACCATTTGAATGCTGGCCCCAAAAACTCGAAGGTAGTAAAAGATACCCCACAAGACCCTAGAATCCATGTTGTATGAAACATCCTCTGACACTTATCTATAAATCCCTGGGCATCCTGGCCCTCAGTACCACTAAATGTAGGAGGCTGACATCTACTAAACCTCTCTAACCGACACTGTTCGTCGCCAGGCATCACCATAACAACATACCCTGGGGCTGGCGCAACTGGCGAACCTAGAATAGTCGGTGCAACTGCCTGAGCTGGGGCTGCCTCTAGCGTCTGAAGTCCCTGCACAACCTGCTTTGGTGTGTGAGCTGCGGGGGTCTGATGACCACCCCCGATCTAAGATGTCATTGCGGTAATAGTAGCTGAAACTACCTGAGCCAAACCAGTGCAGATAGATAATATCCGGGCCAATGCCTCCTGAAGGCCTGGAATAATAATAGGCAGTGCCGGTACCTGAGCGAGTGCTGCTGGAGCATCAACAACTAGGGGCTGATCCTGAATAGGTATAACAGGATGGTCAACTGGTACTGCCCCTGCTGCTCTACCACGACCACAGCCGCGCCCACAACCTCTAGCTGGTGGCAATGGTAGTCGTCCACCTCGTATGGTAGCACGAGTTCTCACCATCTGCGAGAGAATAGAATACAGAAGTTTAGTTCTCAAAAAAATAAAACCGCACGATAAGATTTCAAGAATATGAAGTGTTTCCTAAAGGATCTGCAGCCTCTCGAGGATAAATACAGACATCTCCGTACCGATCCGCGAGACACTACTAACCGGCTCAAGACTCATAAGGCCTAGAAACCTAGGCTTTGATACCAACTTGTCATGATCCCAAACCCGATCGTGATGGCACCCAATACATTTCTAGGCAAGCCCGACCAACCAGTACATAACAACCTCCCACAGATCTGGGGGTCACGAGTCAAGAGCCTCTACCAGAATAACGTAATAATAATACTGAAATATATCATAATTTGAGTATGCAAAGCTGTCGAAAACGCAAAAACAATGGAGGAGTCGGGTCCAGCGGACGCCAGGCAGCTACCTCGACAAGCTCTAGAGAATACTCTGAAAAGCCGCTAAAAGATCAACTATGTTCTGAGGTACCTGGATCTACACACATGGTGCAGGGAGTAAAGTGAGTACTTCTAACTCAGTGGTAATAGGCATGTGTAATGATATTAAAGGCAAGAAATCCCAATACACTACACAGTAAATATATAACAGTGTTTCTATTCTTTTTAACATTGTATATTTTAGGAAACGATAATAGATAGAGCAGATATGTATAAATGCATGAATGCAATGCAAATGCGTATGAACGCTATGGCGCATAGCCCGATCCATTTGGGTACCGCGCTCACTGTGGAGGTTCAAACTCCAGATGGGCTCCTACAGCCCAAGCGCAATATCATAGTAACATATTCTGCAACGTGCAGTCCGATCCATTTTCAGTCCAGCTATATGCATGCATGCCTCACAGGCACAAATAACTTACCATTTTTAGTTCCGTTTAAATGTAATTATGGAATGAGGTGTTCAGAATCTCAGAATTTGCAAATCATATATAGATAGTGTTTAGCTCAGGACTGATTTCATGATAATATGCTATAATCTTAGAAAAAGTGATAACAATCCTCACGGGATCCAAATAACTAGCACGCAGCCCAAATATATCCACAACCATCTAAATAGGAGGTTTACCGGCTCATTTATGGCCAACAACACAGTACAATACCATTCGGCGGACTAATCTATAGTCCCCAATCGCAATCGACCCCGTACTCACCGTAGAGTACGTGTCTCGCCTCAATATAGCATCACAATATGATATACCGGGGTTTCAAACCCTCAAGTCATCATCCATATCTATTACTCACCTCGAACCGGCTTCGAGACTAGCCCGCTATGCCTTTATCTCTTGAATCAACCTCCACGGGTGCCAAATATGATCAAAACCAATATGAATACATCAAAATAGGCTAATGGAACATAACCAATCAAAATAACTCGAAAACACCCAAAAGTACGAAGTTGGCAAAACCTGAGCCTCGGGCCCACTTCTCAAAAAATTATAAAATTTAATTTTCGGAATCCTCGTCTCATCACGAGTCATACATATAAAATTTATCAAAATCGGAGTCTATTTGACTCCTCAAATCATCACTTTACCCTTTCTTAGGCTTCAAGCAAACACCTCCATTTTTATCCTTTGATTCCTCCAATTTTCAGTGATTAAATTCATGTTTTTATACTATAATAACATAAACCAAGTCCAAATATCCTTACGTGATGATTCTTCTTCGAAGTCTTCTCAAAATCGCTTAAAAATTGCCTTAGTTCGCACCTAAAAATGATTTTACACTTCTGAAATTTCGAATACATTAAACCTTCTGACATCTTTCGCTTCTGCGGTCCCGCTATCGCTTATGCGGAGACTGCTTTTACGGAACAAGGTCCGTTTTTATGCAAAATACCAGGCCACCAAGGGGCCGCTTTTACGATCACTGAACCGCATCTGCGAGACCGCTTAAGCGGCTCTTCCATCGCAGATGCGGAAACAACAGAAGCTTTCATAACAGACCTGCAACAACACATCAAATTTCCCGATTAATCATCTGAAACCATCCCGAGGCCCCGGGACCCCAACCAAAACCACCAACCTACTCCAAAATATTATACGAACTTGTTCCAATTATAAAAATATGTCCTTTAATACAAAAATCACCAAATCACGACGGATTCAAGCCTAAATCAACCAAAACTTTCGAATCTCACATCCGATCAAAAACCTGACTAAACGACGTCCGAATGACTGAAAATTTGCAGACATATCCAAAATCACCTAACGAAGCTACTGCAAGTCCCAGAATTCCATTCCGACTCCCGGATCAAAATCTCACCTATCAACCGGATTTTGCCAAATTCAATTCTGATAGCTCTCCTAAGTCACAAATCATTCCCCAAAGCTAAGTGAACCCCCAGAATTCACATCGGAGCCCTTTAACCACATAGTGAACTTCCGATTGACTTTTCTGAAACAAACTCCCTTCTAAAAGGGTATGTGCCTTATTTTCAAACAGAACCGATTTCATTACACCCGATAGACTCTAATACTGATTTAGAAACATGAAGCAACATAATAAGGGGAAAACGGAGCGATAACTCAC
This sequence comes from Nicotiana noctiflora, assembly GCA_032618575.1. NCBI lineage: Eukaryota > Viridiplantae > Streptophyta > Magnoliopsida > Solanales > Solanaceae > Nicotiana > Nicotiana noctiflora. Next base: position 39,672 of record JASVEL010002922.1, read on the forward strand.
GTGACGAAGGGTCGGGTCATCACATATCCCAAGCAAATTTTCTCCCAATCTACGCTCTTATGTAAATATGAAATAGGTATGGGATCTGAACTCCCCGTCACTCAATTCTTTTATCTTTCTGAATTAGTTTCTCCTACTCATAGTTTTCCAAAATTGTTTGTCTATTAGATATCCGGTGCCATTACTATTCCCTTCAACTATTTACCACATTGACTCCTACTAATATATATATATATATATATATATATATATATATATATCTTGTTGTAAGTTCTTTGATTTTGTTTTCCCCGTTGATTTTATCATTTTCACAATTCATTGGTTTTCGAAAGGTTGCTTACATTAAAATGGTTACAATTTGGAGAAGTGTAAGCATGTAAGGAACTTAAAATCTTCATGCCTTTATTACATTTTACTTGAATTTGCATTTTTCCATCTCCTCTATAGCCCGAGTTAACAGTTATTGCTGCAATTTCTAAATGAAACTTCTATAATTAAAAAATTATAGTATCTTGTTTTAATTCTTATATAAATGGCTGGTATGGTAATTGTGAATCAAAGAAACTTAGTATATGATTTGTTCATAGAGAAGAATGGGTAAAAAATTCTTGTATAACATATAGCGCATTTTTTTTTGTAATTAACTATTTTATTAATCACCAGTAAATTTTTACAAAGTGCTATAGCTGGCTAAACACTGCTAGGCTATCATATTTACATGATTCACTACTCTTTCTTACTTAGAATCTAAATCTTTGAACTATATTCTCTAGTTTAGGAGGAGCTCTTACACAGCATACACAAGCTACCTCTTTAGCTATCCTATCCCACCCTATAGTTGTTTTCTCAAAATCTTATGTTCCTCTCTATCCATATACTATGTACAGTCTCAGAATATATAATCTTGAATAGTTGAGCTTCTGTTGTTTTCCCCTTAGTTCTCTTGATCACCTCATTCACATGTTGCTCTCACGTAACTGCTACTATGTTTGGACTCTATGTCCATTGCATCAGCTTGTGCATCAGTGCTTTTGCATAGTCACACTCCATAAAGAGATGATCTCTTGTTTCCTTTTCTCTCTGGCATAAGCTGCATTTGGTTTCTATTTGTATTCCCCACTTGCTCAATCTGTCTGTAGTGAGTAACCTATTTGGCATCTGCAACCAGACTGTAAATTTAGCTTTTGGCCTTGCTGAATTTCCAAACATCAAACACTTCCATGGCATCCTTGGATGGTCACCTAGCAGCTGATGATATATATGTTTAATGCTTCCTCTCTCTCTGCTGATGTGCACATTATTTTGCTCCACTATATGTCTTGCCTCTATTATTTTCCTCACCATCCAGTTTGCCTGTTGTGGGACTTGTATTTGTCTCATCTATTTGTGATTTATATAATAAGTATGAATCTATTTTATCCACATTCTATCTTATTTGTTAGCTAAATTCCAATACAATTTGACTATAGCTGCCTTATTACAGATCTTCGTGTTAGTGAGATTCCATCTTCCAATACTCTTAGGGCTGCAAACTTTCTCCCAGCTGATTAATGCCTTCTTAGTAATGACATTATTCCTTGTCCAAAGATCACTTCTACAGAAACTCTCCACTGCTTTCATCACTTTTGATGGTATTATGAACAGTTGAGCCAATAAGATTGGACTCCAAATAGCACACTGCTTATCAGTTCGTTTCTTCCTGCATAAGACAGTTTTTATGTTGTCAATGAGATGATCCTTGCAACAATCTTCTCAATAAGTGGCTGCCATTGAATCATTGTTAGCTTCTTTGTTGACAGTGGAACTCCCATGTATTTGAAAGGCAACACTCCTCTTGTAAATCCCATTATTTGTAGTATCATCTCTTGGTTTTGTTGTTTCACTCCTCCAAAATAAATGGAACTTTTCCTAATATTTGCTTGCAATCCTGAAGCCTTTGAGAACTAATTATAGCATTTCTGCACCTCAATTATTGACTGAATATCTCCTCTAGAAAATATTATAAGATCATCTGCAAAACATAAATGAGTTAGTTTTAACTTAACACATCTGGGATGGTAATGGTATTATTTCCTCTCTATCATTTCCATTAGTATTATAGAAATGGAGACATAGGATCTCCTTGTCTAAATCCCTTCTCAGCATTGAAAGGATCAATTGGTTCTCCATTTACCATGATAGTATAATTCACTGTTTTAATACATTCCATCACCCAAGCTATAAATCTTTCCGGGAATCCTAGTAACCTCATATTCTGCTCTAAATAGCTCCATTCAACTGAATCATAAACCTTTTGTATATCTATCTTGATCATACACCTTGGTGATATATGCTTCCTTGTATACCCCTTTACTAACGCATGGACCAGAATAATATTGTAACTATTTTCCTTTCTGGTACAAAGCCTGCTTGTGCTTCACAAATTATCCCTCCAATTATCTTTTGCATTCTTGTAGCCAAGATCTTTGGAATCACTTTATATAGCACTGTACAACATGTTATTGGCCTAAATTCTCTGATTGTTGTTGGATTATCAGCCTTGGGTATCAGGGTGATGGCAGTACAGTTAATGGCCCTATACAGTCTCCATGTTGAGAAGAAGTCTTATATTGTTGTAGTCACTTCACCACCAATAATGTGCCATGCTCTTTTAAAAAATATAGCATTGAATACATCTATCCCTGGAGCTTTATCATCTCCTATTCCTTTTAACCCCTCAAACACCTCCTGTTTACTAATGTCTTTGCATAACATCTGCATTTGTTCTTTAGTCAGTATTGGCCTTTTCTTCGTTGTTGTTCTATTAACTGTTGTAAGCCTTCTTGCTGATGTACCCATTAGGCTTTTATAGAAGCCTATTATCTACGCTTTAACCTCTTCTGCTTTGATGACCTTCCTCCCTTCTATGGTTGTCAGTTCCTTTATTTGCTTCCTGTACTTCCTTTCTTTAATTACTGCTGAGAAATACTTAGTATTTGCATCTCCCAGCTGTATTCATGTTGCTCTTGCCTTTTGTTTCATAATACTCTCTTCAATCATTGACCATTTTTTCAGTTTTTGCAATGCATTTCTCTCATGCTCCTGCATTAAGACAGTTTTTATGTTGTCAATGAGATGATCCTTGCAACAATCTTCTCAATAAGTGGCTGCCATTGAATCATTGTTAGCTTCTTTGTTGACAGTGGAACTCCCATGTATTTGAAAGGCAACACTCCTCTTGTAAATCCCATTATTTGTAGTATCATCTCTTGGTTTTGTTGTTTCACTCCTCCAAAATAAATGGAACTTTTCCTAATATTTGCTTGCAATCCTGAAGCCTTTGAGAACTAATTATAGCATTTCTGCACCTCAATTATTGACTGAATATCTCCTCTAGAAAATATTATAAGATCATCTGCAAAACATAAATGAGTTAGTTTTAACTTAACACATCTGGGATGGTAATGGTATTATTTCCTCTCTATCATTTCCATTAGTATTATAGAAATGGAGACATAGGATCTCCTTGTCTAAATCCCTTCTCAGCATTGAAAGGATCAATTGGTTCTCCATTTACCATGATAGTATAATTCACTGTTTTAATACATTCCATCACCCAAGCTATAAATCTTTCCGGGAATCCTAGTAACCTCATATTCTGCTCTAAATAGCTCCATTCAACTGAATCATAAACCTTTTGTATATCTATCTTGATCATACACCTTGGTGATATATGCTTCCTTGTATACCCCTTTACTAACGCATGGACCAGAATAATATTGTAACTATTTTCCTTTCTGGTACAAAGCCTGCTTGTGCTTCACAAATTATCCCTCCAATTATCTTTTGCATTCTTGTAGCCAAGATCTTTGGAATCACTTTATATAGCACTGTACAACATGTTATTGGCCTAAATTCTCTGATTGTTGTTGGATTATCAGCCTTGGGTATCAGGGTGATGGCAGTACAGTTAATGGCCCTATACAGTCTCCATGTTGAGAAGAAGTCTTATATTGTTGTAGTCACTTCACCACCAATAATGTGCCATGCTCTTTTAAAAAATATAGCATTGAATACATCTATCCCTGGAGCTTTATCATCTCCTATTCCTTTTAACCCCTCAAACACCTCCTGTTTACTAATGTCTTTGCATAACATCTGCATTTGTTCTTTAGTCAGTATTGGCCTTTTCTTCGTTGTTGTTCTATTAACTGTTGTAAGCCTTCTTGCTGATGTACCCATTAGGCTTTTATAGAAGCCTATTATCTACGCTTTAACCTCTTCTGCTTTGATGACCTTCCTCCCTTCTATGGTTGTCAGTTCCTTTATTTGCTTCCTGTACTTCCTTTCTTTAATTACTGCTGAGAAATACTTAGTATTTGCATCTCCCAGCTGTATTCATGTTGCTCTTGCCTTTTGTTTCATAATACTCTCTTCAATCATTGACCATTTTTTCAGTTTTTGCAATGCATTTCTCTCATGCTCCTGCATAAGACAGTTTTTATGTTGTCAATGAGATGATCCTTGCAACAATCTTCTCAATAAGTGGCTGCCATTGAATCATTGTTAGCTTCTTTGTTGACAGTGGAACTCCCATGTATTTGAAAGGCAACACTCCTCTTGTAAATCCCATTATTTGTAGTATCATCTCTTGGTTTTGTTGTTTCACTCCTCCAAAATAAATGGAACTTTTCCTAATATTTGCTTGCAATCCTGAAGCCTTTGAGAACTAATTATAGCATTTCTGCACCTCAATTATTGACTGAATATCTCCTCTAGAAAATATTATAAGATCATCTGCAAAACATAAATGAGTTAGTTTTAACTTAACACATCTGGGATGGTAATGGTATTATTTCCTCTCTATCATTTCCATTAGTATTATAGAAATGGAGACATAGGATCTCCTTGTCTAAATCCCTTCTCAGCATTGAAAGGATCAATTGGTTCTCCATTTACCATGATAGTATAATTCACTGTTTTAATACATTCCATCACCCAAGCTATAAATCTTTCCGGGAATCCTAGTAACCTCATATTCTGCTCTAAATAGCTCCATTCAACTGAATCATAAACCTTTTGTATATCTATCTTGATCATACACCTTGGTGATATATGCTTCCTTGTATACCCCTTTACTAACGCATGGACCAGAATAATATTGTAACTATTTTCCTTTCTGGTACAAAGCCTGCTTGTGCTTCACAAATTATCCCTCCAATTATCTTTTGCATTCTTGTAGCCAAGATCTTTGGAATCACTTTATATAGCACTGTACAACATGTTATTGGCCTAAATTCTCTGATTGTTGTTGGATTATCAGCCTTGGGTATCAGGGTGATGGCAGTACAGTTAATGGCCCTATACAGTCTCCATGTTGAGAAGAAGTCTTATATTGTTGTAGTCACTTCACCACCAATAATGTGCCATGCTCTTTTAAAAAATATAGCATTGAATACATCTATCCCTGGAGCTTTATCATCTCCTATTCCTTTTAACCCCTCAAACACCTCCTGTTTACTAATGTCTTTGCATAACATCTGCATTTGTTCTTTAGTCAGTATTGGCCTTTTCTTCGTTGTTGTTCTATTAACTGTTGTAAGCCTTCTTGCTGATGTACCCATTAGGCTTTTATAGAAGCCTATTATCTACGCTTTAACCTCTTCTGCTTTGATGACCTTCCTCCCTTCTATGGTTGTCAGTTCCTTTATTTGCTTCCTGTACTTCCTTTCTTTAATTACTGCTGAGAAATACTTAGTATTTGCATCTCCCAGCTGTATTCATGTTGCTCTTGCCTTTTGTTTCATAATACTCTCTTCAATCATTGACCATTTTTTCAGTTTTTGCAATGCATTTCTCTCATGCTCCTGCATAGACAGTTTTTATGTTGTCAATGAGATGATCCTTGCAACAATCTTCTCAATAAGTGGCTGCCATTGAATCATTGTTAGCTTCTTTGTTGACAGTGGAACTCCCATGTATTTGAAAGGCAACACTCCTCTTGTAAATCCCATTATTTGTAGTATCATCTCTTGGTTTTGTTGTTTCACTCCTCCAAAATAAATGGAACTTTTCCTAATATTTGCTTGCAATCCTGAAGCCTTTGAGAACTAATTATAGCATTTCTGCACCTCAATTATTGACTGAATATCTCCTCTAGAAAATATTATAAGATCATCTGCAAAACATAAATGAGTTAGTTTTAACTTAACACATCTGGGATGGTAATGGTATTATTTCCTCTCTATCATTTCCATTAGTATTATAGAAATGGAGACATAGGATCTCCTTGTCTAAATCCCTTCTCAGCATTGAAAGGATCAATTGGTTCTCCATTTACCATGATAGTATAATTCACTGTTTTAATACATTCCATCACCCAAGCTATAAATCTTTCCGGGAATCCTAGTAACCTCATATTCTGCTCTAAATAGCTCCATTCAACTGAATCATAAACCTTTTGTATATCTATCTTGATCATACACCTTGGTGATATATGCTTCCTTGTATACCCCTTTACTAACGCATGGACCAGAATAATATTGTAACTATTTTCCTTTCTGGTACAAAGCCTGCTTGTGCTTCACAAATTATCCCTCCAATTATCTTTTGCATTCTTGTAGCCAAGATCTTTGGAATCACTTTATATAGCACTGTACAACATGTTATTGGCCTAAATTCTCTGATTGTTGTTGGATTATCAGCCTTGGGTATCAGGGTGATGGCAGTACAGTTAATGGCCCTATACAGTCTCCATGTTGAGAAGAAGTCTTATATTGTTGTAGTCACTTCACCACCAATAATGTGCCATGCTCTTTTAAAAAATATAGCATTGAATACATCTATCCCTGGAGCTTTATCATCTCCTATTCCTTTTAACCCCTCAAACACCTCCTGTTTACTAATGTCTTTGCATAACATCTGCATTTGTTCTTTAGTCAGTATTGGCCTTTTCTTCGTTGTTGTTCTATTAACTGTTGTAAGCCTTCTTGCTGATGTACCCATTAGGCTTTTATAGAAGCCTATTATCTACGCTTTAACCTCTTCTGCTTTGATGACCTTCCTCCCTTCTATGGTTGTCAGTTCCTTTATTTGCTTCCTGTACTTCCTTTCTTTAATTACTGCTGAGAAATACTTAGTATTTGCATCTCCCAGCTGTATTCATGTTGCTCTTGCCTTTTGTTTCATAATACTCTCTTCAATCATTGACCATTTTTTCAGTTTTTGCAATGCATTTCTCTCATGCTCCTGCATAGCATCAGTGAACTTCTTCTGCATCAGACTTTGTATTCTTCTAATTTCAGCTCTTGCTTCCTCCATTTTTTTATCGGCATTCCTAAATTCCTTGTTATTTAATACTTTCAGCCTGGTTCTTAATGTTTTCAGTTTCCACCATATACCCCTCTTGATCCAAGGGTCTTTATGTTGTTCCCAAGTCTCCTTTACAATTTGATCATACTCTATGATCTGCCCAAATATTGAAAAATCTAAATGGGCACTTAGTACTATTTTGGTCCTCTCCTATGTTCAGCAACATTGGTGCATGATCAGATATACCTGACGATTCATACTCCATTATTATATTGCCCTATTTCATCATCCATTCATAATTCCCAAATGCCTTATCAATTCTGCTTTGGATTCTATCTTCCTCTCTTTGCTTATTTGTCCAAGTATAATCGTTCCCTTCCACATCACTTCACTCAAGTTAGTTGTTTGCAGGCAATCATTGAAGTCTTGGACTTCAACTTGTTGCAATTGGTTACCTTGATCTCTATCCATTGGACTCACATATAGTGTATTATTGGAAGAAATATTCTCTGATGAAGATTGGAAGAAATATTCTCTAATGAAGAAACAACGGATTTTAACAAGAAAAAAATCTAAGAAAATTATCTCATATCTCATTAACAAACATGTGAAAGAAAAACAAATTTGGAAGAATCCATGTATTTATGAACAAGCTATTGACCGTTTTTATTATTTGATACTAAGAGCTAAAAAATTATTTCTATCACATCCACATTTGAAAGGATCTTAATTAAACTGAAAATTATTCTAAAACATTAAATTACCCTTTTGTTTATAAATTTGCTCATGTTCACGGTTCACACAAAGCGTCTAAATCAAAATATTTTATATTTTTGCCCTTCACATGTGTCTATATATATCACAAAAAAAAAAATGTTTAAATAGTATGTTATACTCTTGCTTAGTCCCATCCATTTCCATACATGTCAATATAATTGTTGTAGAGAAGCTTAGTTCAATAAGTAAATTTTAATTATAGACATGTGACATCTCTTTTATGCTCATGCTATTATAATAGTCCTTTGATTAATTTTTGCAAAATGAACGTTAATTTAGGAACCAATTGTATGCTCATGGCTTATGCTATTCTAATTTCATTTGATGTTTCTATAAACAATAGTTCATATCACTAGCGCCAATGACATTGAAATTAAGAGGCCTTTGTTATCATAGTTATATAGCAAAGGGAAATTACGTATAGCAATGAAAGATTTCATTTTTCAATTATGCTAGAAAAATTATTGTATACAAAAATACAATTCTCCTACCACCAGTAATTGTTTTATATGATATTTCAAGGCTTTCAACTATAGTATACCTTCTTCTCGACAAACGCTCAAATATGCAACTTTCACACCTTTTACAGAAGCTCTTCTCATTTGATAGTTAAAACACTTATATTTTTCTAAACAATAGTTCATATTGCTCCATCCAATATTAATTAGCTTTCAACTATAGTATACCTTATTGTCGTCACGTGAGTTACCGCCCCGTTTTTCTCTTATTGTGTTGCTTCATATTTTTATACCAGTGCTAGAGTTGATCGGGTGTAATCGAATTGGTTTTGGTTGAAAATAAAGCACATAGCCTCGTAGAAGGAAGCTTGTTTTAGAAAAGTCAACCAGAGAGTTGACTATATGGTTAGAAGGCTCGGATGTGAATTCCGGTGATTCGGATAACTTTGGGCGATGATTTATGGCTTAGGAGAGCAATCGAAATCGAATTTGGAGCCCCGTGTAGAAATAGGCTTGAATTGGCGAAGTTGGAATTTTGGCGAAATCCGGTTGATAGGTGAGATTATGATCCGGGAGTCGGATTGGAATTTTGACAGTTGCAGTAGCTTCGTTAGGTGATTTTGGATATGTCTGCAAAGTTTCAGGTCATTCGAACATCGTTTTATCGGGTTTTTGATGGAATGTTGGTTTCAGAAGTTATAGTTGAAACTTAGGCTTGAATCCGCCTTGATTTGATGATTTTTGTGCTTAAGGATGTGTTTTTATGATTGGAACAAGTTCGTATGGTGTAATGGAATATGTTGGTATGTTTGGTCGAGGTCCCGAGGGTCTCGGGGTGATTTTCAGGTGGTCAAACGGATCATTTTTGGTTGGTATTGAGATCAGTTTTTCTGCTATAAGTGTTGCAGACTTTTGTTCATCGCGTTCGCGTGGTGATGGACGCGAACATGTAGAGTAATCTGGAGAGGGCCTGGATTTTTGTCTATCGCGTTCGCGTGGGGAAGTATTGCGTTCGCGAAGTGGAAGTTGTTGGTTCTTCGCGATCGCGGGCCAGTTGACGCGTTCGCGTACAAGGAAATTAGGCAGGTATGGAAAATGTGCTCCGCGTTCGCATCAGGGACTCCGCATTTGCGGAGGTTGAGGAATTAAACCATCGCGTTCGCAGCCTTATTGTCGCATTCGCGTAGAGCAAAGGTCACCTGGGTAGACCTGTTTTTATAACATTTCACCCGCGACTTGGGTTCATTTTCCTCCATTTTTTAGCAAGCTTGGGAGCTTTTGGCAAGGAATTAAGAGGGTTTCAACTAGGAATCTTAATCATTCCGAGCTTTTGAGGTCTTGAAAACCTCATTTATAGTTGCCTCGATTTGCGTGCACAGTCCAGGCACAAAGCTGGAAAAGATTTATGTTGAAATATGTGAAATATGTGAAAAAGTTGAAGAATTTTGATATTAATATTGATATGGTTGACTTTGGTCAACATTTTTGGTAAACGGACCCGGATCCGTGATTTGACTATTTCAGAAAATCCGTAGAAAAATATGGAACTTGGGCATATGTCCGGAATTGAAATCCGAGGTCTAGAACCCCGATAAAAGAATTTTTCTGTTAAATTGTTTTCTGAAAATGTTTAAGGAAAATGAAACTGAATTTTTATTAAAAAGTACTGGTATCGGGCTCGTATTTTGGTTCCGACGCCCGGTACAGGTCATATATATTGGTTAAGCGCTTCCTGTAAAGTTTGGTTGAAAACGGACGTCGTTTGACGTGTTTCGGCCTTAAATTGGAAAGTTTGGAAGTTATGAAATTTTGAAAGAATTCTTGAGATTTAAGGCTAAATTCCTTGATTTTGATGTTATTTTGGTGATTTGATCGCGCGAGCAAGTTCGTATGATGTTTTTGAGTCAGTGTACATACTTGGTTTGAATCCCCGAGGGCTCGGGTGAGTTTCGGATAGGTAACGGGATGGTTTTGAACTTGAAATTTCAGCAGAAACTCTGCAATTTTTGCACAGAGATTTTCTTCTATGCGATCGCATAGGTGAGGCTGCGATCGCATAGAGCAAAGATTAGAGGTCCCAAAAATCCTTCCGTGCGATCGCAATAGAGCCCATGCGATCGCATAACTTCCACTTTTCCTCCTATGCGATCGCATACTATCCTTCGCGATCGCATAGAGTAAGACTGAGGCCCCAGAATTTCCTTCTATGCGATCGCGTACCATTCCCTGCGATCGCATAGAGTAATTTCAGTTCATCCATTTCCTTCTATGCGATCGCATAGGACCTACGCGATCGCATAGAGTAATTTTGCTGTCCCCATTTTTTTCTTCTATGCGATCGCATCACAGGCCCTGCGATCGCATAGAGTAAATTTTCGCCCAGTGAATTTAAGACAGAAAACAGAACAGAAACGGGATAAAAATCCCATTTCTGTTCAACTCTCTTCTCCACAGCTTTTTAGGCGATTTTTGAGGCATTTCTTCATCAAAGTTCATTGGGTAAGTATTGTTAACTCGTTTTCTTCATTTTTCATCAACATCAATCAAATCCTTAGGCTTAAACATGTATAAATTGGTTGAAAATTTGAGAAATGGGTATAGTTAGGGCTTTCAAAGAATTTGCGATTTAGACCTCGTTTTGGAGTCGAACTTAAGAACAAATTGTATATTTGAACTCATGGAAGATTGGGTGAACTTATTTTGGTTCGAAACTTGAGTTTCGATTATGTGGGCTGGGGGTCGATTTTTACTATTCCGGGCAGAATGTTGTAAAAATCATACTTAGCAATATGAACTAGTTTGTTAAGTAGAATTGATGATATTGAATCAATTGTGTATAGATACGATTGGATTGGAGTCAAATTCGAAAGGAAAAGGCATTGCTACGGATTGAATCGTTCGTGAACTTTCGAGGTAAGTGTTTGTTCTATCCTAGTTTGTAGGAATATGAATTTAGTTATGAATAAATTGTTGAATAAGAGTTATTGGTGTTATACCGGTAATGAAGGTAAATTGTTGAAATTATTATAAATTATTGGTTTAAAACCGGTAATTATAAATATTGTTGATATAGAGATTATTGGCTAAATGCCGGTAATATATATAATTTATGAATTGGGATCGTGTGGTACGCCGACCACAAAGTGACTTAAAATCTTGGCATTGGCCATAGTTGCCGGTAGCCTATTGATATATTTGGGAGCGGGTGGTACGCCTACCACAAGATATAATTATTGATATATTGGGAGCGGGTGGTACGCCTACCACAAGATATAATTATTGATATATTTGGGAGCGGGTGGTACGCCTACCACAAGATATAATTATTGATATATTGGGAGCGGGTGGTACGCCTACCACAAGATATAATTATTGATATATTTGGGAGCGGGTGGTACGCCTACCACAAGATATAATTACTGTGATAGTTGGGAGCGGGTGGTACGCCTACCACAAGATATAATTACTGTGATAGTTGGGAGCGGGTGGTACGCCTACCACGAGATATGAAATGAGAGACAAATAGAAACCGCGTGGGCTTTATCATCAAAATATTATCGTACTGATTTCATTAATACCAAATATCAAAACTACCCTTCTTCCCATCAACATGCAGAATATATATCTATATTGCAATCGGAAAAACCCTAGCTCTCTTCTGGCCGCTTCCGAGCAACTTTTTATTTCTAAGGTCAGAAGCTGAATTAAACTGAAAGTTTGTTGTGCTGATACTACACTCTGCGCTCTTTTTGCGCAGATACAGGTTACGGACACCAGCAGCGGCAGTTGCGACTTGTGGATTTTCCGATTAGTGAGATTACGAGGTAGCCTTGCAGGCGTCCGCAAGACCCGTTGTCTCTTCTATCTATGCTTTTCATTATGTTATCTCATGTAATCGAGATAAACAGCTTGTATTTTCTTTCAGACAATTATGTGTATTATTCTTAGAAGTTCGTGAGTATTGTGACACCAATCTTGGGTAGTATATCAGATTTGGATTTTCTTTATCATATTTGACTAAGTCTTCCGCTAATTTTGATTATTCCGTTGTAATTTTTATGTTGTTAATAAGAAATTGGTAATTAATGGAGATGTAATTAATATTTGGCTTGCCTAGCTTCCATTTAGTAGGCGCCATCATGACCTCGATGGTGGGAAATCCGGGTCGTGACAAGTTGGTATCAAAGCACTAGGTTGCACATGTCTCACAACTCACGAACAACATTAGTAGAGTCTGAAGGATCGGTACGGAGACGTCTGTATTTATCCTCCGGAGGCTACGGAGTTAGGAAAATATTCCCTTTATTCTTTCCAGTCGTGCGACTTGATCTTTTAAAATTTTAATTGAACTTATACTCTGTTCTTCCGCAGATGGTAAGGACACGTGCATCCTCATATACTGACCAGCAGCCCGAGGTCCCAGCGGCGGCAGCTTCCGCTAGGGGCAGAGGCCGAGGTCGAGGTCGTACTAGAGGCCAAGGTAGGGGCAGAGCTCAGCCCCGAGCAGCAGCACGAGTGGCAGAACCTCAGGTTCATATCGAGAAGGAAGTTCCAGCCCCAGCAGCTCCAGTAGGCCCAACTCAGGTCCCAGGAGGAGCTGTGTTTTCACCAGATCTACAGGATGCTTTGGTCCGTATAGCAGGTTTTATGGATCATATCACCAGAGCAGGTTTATTACCGGTAGCACCAGCCACTTCTCAGGCTGGAGGAGGTAATCAGACTCCTGCTACGCGCACTCCGGAGCCAGTAATTCCCCAGGCTCAGGATCCCGTGATTCAGCCAGTTGAGGCAGTTCGGCCTATTATTGCGACTCCGTCTAATGATGGTGCAGCCATGTCTGCTGATGCGTTGTGGAGATTGGACAGGTTTACCAAACTGTTCACTACCACATTCAGTGGCACTCCTTCAGAGGATCCACAGGACTTCCTATACAGCTGCCACGAAGTTCTCCGTACTATGGGTATTGTGGAGACAAATGGTGTGGATTTTGCTACTTTTCGGTTATCTGGTTCCGCCAAGACTTGGTGGAGAGATTATTGTCTAACCGGGCCAGCGGGATCGTCATCTTTGACTTGGGAGCAGTTTGCAGAATTATTCTTGGAGAAGTTCCTTCCAGCAACTCAGCGGGAGTTTATGCGCAGACAATTTGAGCGTCTTCATCGGGGTTCTATGTCTGTCACACAGTACGAGACTAGGTTCGTGGACCTGGCTCGTCATGCTATTATCATACTTCCCACAGAGCGGGAGAGAGTGAGGAGGTTTATTGATGGCTTGAATCAGCCAATTCGGCTACAGATGGCTATGGGAGCAGGAACTGAAATCACTTTTCAGGAGGCGGCTAATACAGCCCGCCGGATCGAGATGGCTCTGTCACGGGGAGCGAGACATGGATCGGATAAGAGATCTCATAATTCGGGTAGATTCAGTGGTACCTCGTCTGGAGATAGAGATTTTTATGATAGAGGCCATCCTCCTAGGCCTTATCAGTCAGCTCTTCAGGTTTCTCATGATGCTTCAGGTGATCGTAATTCTCAGCCACGCTACTCCGATCAGCAGCCTATCAGTGCACCACCACTTCGCCATTTTCAGCAGTCGAGGGCTTGTTTTACGTGCGGTGATCTTAGGCACATTGCAAGGTATTGCCCTCGAGCTTCTGACAGATCTCATCAGCAGGGTTCTCGTGCCATGATTCAGGCCCCAGTTCCCTCACAGCCTGCCCAGCCGGCTAGAGGCGGAGGTAGAGGACATAGAGGTGGAGGTAGAGGTCATAGAGGTGGAGCTCGGACCGATAGAGGTAGAGACCAGCCAGCAGCTGATCGTCCTAGAGATACTGCTCAGGGTGGTGGGGCACAGCCCCGATGTTATGCACTTCCCGCCAGACCAGAGGCTGAGTCTTCTGATGCCGTCATTACAGGTATTATTTTGGTTTGTGATAGAAAGGCATCAGCATTATTTGACCCTGGGTCTACATATTCGTATGTGTCTTCCTACTTTGCACCATACTTGATTCAGCCCAGTGATCCACTGAGTGTTCCTGTTCATGTGTCTACACCAGTAGGCGATTCTATTGTGGTTGATCGAGTTCATCGGTCATGTATTATAGTAATTGAGGGTCTCGAGACCCGTGCTGATTTATTACTCCTAAATATGGTGGACTTTGATATTATACTAGGCATGGACTAGCTATCTCCGTATCATGCTATTTTAGATTGCCATGCCAAGACTGTGACTTTAGCCCTGCCGAATTCGCCTCGTATAGAGTGGAAAGGGATTTCAGGTCATACTAGCCGTAATGTTATTTCTTATGTTAAAGCTAAGCGTATGGTTGGAAAGGGATGCTTGGCTTATTTGGCCTATGTCCGTGATTCTAGTGATGAGGTTCCTTCTATTGACTCTGTGCCTGTGGTTCGCGAATTTCCTGAAGTATTTCCTTCAGACTTGCCAGGTATGCCGCCCGATAGGGACATTGATTTTTGCATTGATTTGGCTCCGGGCACTCAGCCCATTTCCATTCCCCCATACCGTATGGCTCCGCCAGAGTTAAAAGAATTGAAGGAACAGTTGCAGGATTTACTTGAAAAGGGTTTCATTAGGCCCGGTGTTTCGCCGTGGGGTGCACCTGTATTATTTGTAAAGAAGAAAGATGGTTCGATGAGAATGTGCATTGACTATCGACAGTTAAACAAGGTGCCTATCAAAAATAAATATCCACTTCAGCGAATTGATGATTTATTTGACCAGCTTCAGGGTGCCAAGGTATTTTCAAAGATAGATTTGAGATATGGCTATCATCAGCTGAAGATTAGGGCATCTGATGTCCCTAAGACAACGTTCCGCACTCGGTATGGACATTATGAATTTCTGGTCATGTCTTTTGGGTTGACAAATGCTCCAGCGGCTTTTATGGAATTAATAAATCGGGTGTTCCGGCCTTATTTAGACTTGTTTGTAATAGTCTTCATTGATGACATATTAATATATTCCCACAGTCAGGAGGAGCATGCGCAACATCTCAGAGTGGCCTTGCAGACTCTGAGAGATAGCCAGCTATATGCAAAATTTTCAAAGTGTGAATTTTGGCTAAGTTCAGTTGCATTCCTGGGTCATATTGTGACGGAAGCAGGTATTCAGGTTGATCCGAAGAAAATTGAGGCAGTCAAGAGCTGGCCTAGACCGACATCAGCCACGGATATTCGGAGTTTCTTGGGGTTAGCGGGCTATTATCGCCGATTCGTAGAAGGATTTTCGTCTATTGCAACCCCACTGACCAGATTGACCCAGAAGGGTGTTCAATTTGAATGGTCCGATGAATGTGAGGCGAGCTTTCAAAAGCTCGAGACAACCTTGACCACAGCACCGGTATTGGTTTTACCCACAGGTACGGGACCTTATACTGTTTATTGTGATGCTTCCCGTATTGGGCTTGGTGCGGTGTTAATGCAGGATGGCAAGGTTATTGCCTATGCTTCGAGGCAGTTGAAGATTCATGAGAAGAACTATCCGGTGCATGATCTAGAATTGGCGGCGATTATTCACGCATTGAAGATCTGGAGGCATTATTTGTATGGTGTAGCATGTGAAGTATACACCGATCATAAGAGTCTTCAGTATTTGTTTAAGCAGAAAGAGTTGAATATGAGACAGAGAAGGTGGCTAGAGTTGCTAAAAGACTATGATGTTACTATTTTATATCACCCAGGTAAGGCCAATGTGGTGGCCGATGCATTGAGTAGAAAGTCTGCCAGCATGGGTAGTCTTGCATATATTCCGGTCAGTCAGAGACCATTGGCTCTAGACGTCCAAGCATTAGCCAACCGGTTCGTGAGATTGGATATTTCTGAGCCTAGCAGAGTGTTAGCCTGCACGGTCGCTCATTCTTCTTTATTAGAGCGTATCCGTGAGAGGCAATTTGATGATCCTCATTTGCGTGAGTTGAGAGATACAATACAGCGGGGAGGTGCCACACAGGTAAATCTAGATGATGATGGGATATTGAAATTGCAGGGTCGAGTTTGTGTGCCCAATGTCGAAGGGATTCGAGAGTTGATCTTAGCAGAGGCCCATAGTTCGCGATATTCTATTCACCCGGGCGCCGCAAAGATGTACCAGGACTTACGGCAGCACTATTGGTGGCGCAGAATGAAGAAAGATATCGTTGCGTATGTCGCTCGGTGTCTAAATTGTCAGCAGGTGAAATATGAGCACCAGAGACCTGGTGGTGTATTCGAGAGGATTGAAATTCCCGAGTGGAAATGGGAGCGGATCACTATGGATTTCGTTCCTGGACTTCCTTTGACTAGAAGGAAATTTGATGCTATTTGGGTCATTGTTGATAGGCTGACCAAGTCAGCACACTTTATTCCAGTATGTGTCTCCTCTACTCGTCGGAGAGGTTAGCGGAGGTTTACATTAGGGAGATTGTTCGTCTCCGTGGAGTGCCAGTATCTATTATCTCCGATCGGGGTACGCGGTTTACCTCGCGGTTCTGGAGAGCGGTCCGGCGGGGAGTTAGGCACCCAGGTTCGGTTGAGTACGGCATTTCATCCTCGGACGGATGGCCGGTCGAGGTTTTATGCACAAAACTTTTACGGTGCCTTACACTGTGTTATTGATTTCGGAGGCTCGTGGGACCGGTTTCTGCCATTAGCAGAGTTCGCCTACAATAACAGTTACCAATCTAGCATCCAGATGGCTCCGTGTGAGGCGTTGTATGGTAGGCGATGTCGATCGCCGGTTGGATGGTTTGAACCGGGAGAGGCTCGGTTGTTGGGTACAGACTTAGTTCGAGAGGCCTTGGATAAGGTCAAGACTATTCGAGAGAGATTGCGTTCAGCTCAGTCCAGAGAGAAGACTTATGCGGATCGTAAGGTTCGAGATGTAGATTTCATGGTTGGCGAACGAGTATTGCTCGAGTGTCGCCTATGAAGGGTGTGATGAGGTTTGGGAAGAAGGGCAAGCTCGGCCCTAGGTATATTGGCCCATTTGAGATTCTAGACAGAGTGGGAGGGGTGGCTTACGGATTAGCTTTGCCGCCTAGCTTATCGGCCGTGCATCCGAGTTTTTCATGTATCTATGCTTCGGAGATATCACGGCGATCCCACACATGTGTTAGACTTCAGTCTTGTCCAATTGGACAATGATCTATCTTACGAGGAGGAGCGGTACCCATCCTAGACCGGGAGGTTCGACGGTTGAGGTCGAAGAGTTATCCTTTTGTGCGTGTTCGGTGGAGAGGTCGGCCTCCCGAGGCATCGACTTGGGAGTCCGAGTCGATATGCGGAGCCGCTACCCACGTTTGTTTCCCGACTCAGGTACTGCTTTCTTTTGTCCGTTCGAGGACGAACGGTTGTTTTAGAGGTGGAGATTGTGACGACCCAAAGGGTCATCACTTGTTTTATTAATCATTCCGAGCTTTTGAGGTCTTGAAAACCTCATTTATAGTTGCCTCGATTTGCGTGCACGGTCCGGGCACAAAGCTGGAAAATATTTATGTTGAAATATGTGAAATATGTGAAAAAGTAGAAGAATTTTGATATTAATATTGATATGGTTGACTTTGGTCAACATTTTTGGTAAACGGACCGGATCCGTGATTTGACTATTTCAGAAAATCCGTAGAAAAATATGGAACTTGGGCATATGTCCGGAATTGAAATCCGAGGTCTAGAACCCCAGTAAAAGAATTTTTCTGTTAAATTGTTTTCCGAAAATGTTTAAGGAAAATGAAACTGAATTTTTATTAAAAAGTACTGGTATCGGGCTCGTATTTGGGTTCCGACGCCCGGTACAAGTCATATATATTGGTTAAGCGCTTCCTGTAAAGTTTGGTTGAAAACGGACGTCGTTTGACGTGTTTCGGCCTTAAATTGGAAAGTTTGGAAGTTATGAAATTTTGAAAGAATTCTTGAGATTTAAGGCTAAATTCCTTGATTTTGATGTTATTTTGGTGATTTGATCGCGCGAGCAAGTTCGTATGATGTTTTTGAGTCAGTGTACATACTTGGTTTGAATCCCCGAGGGCTCGGGTGAGTTTCGGATAGGTAACGGGATGGTTTTGAACTTGAAATTTCAGCAGAAACTCTGCAATTTTTGCACAGAGATTTTCTTCTATGCGATCGCATAGGTGAGGCTGCGATCGCATAGAGCAAAGATTAGAGGTCCCAAAAATCCTTCTGTGCGATCGCAATAGAGCCCATGCGATCGCATAACTTCCATTGTTCCTCCTATGCGATCGCATACTATCCTTCGCGATCGCATAGAGTAAGACTGAGGCCCGGAATTTCCTTCTATGCGATCGCGTACCATTCCCTGCGATCGCATAGAGTAATTTCAGTTCATCCATTTCCTTCTATGCGATCGCATAGGACCTACGCGATCGCATAGAGTAATTTTGCTGTCCCCATTTTTTTCTTCTATGCGATCGCATCACAGGCCCTGCGATCGCATAGAGTAAATTTTGCCCAGCGAATTTAAGTCAGAAAATAGAACAGAAACGGGATAAAAATCCCATTTCTGTTCAACTCTCTTCTCCACAACTTTTTAGGCGATTTTTGAGGCATTTCTTCATCAAAGTTCATTGGGTAAGTATTGTTAACTCGTTTTCTTCATTTTTCATCAACATCAATCAAATCCTTAGGCTTAAACATGTATAAATTGGTTGAAAATTTGAGAAATGGGTATAGTTAGGGCTTTCAAAGAATTTGCGATTTAGACCTCGTTTTGGAGTCGAACTTAAGAACAAATTGTATATTTGAACTCATGGAAGATTGGGTGAACTTATTTTGGTTCGAAACTTGAGTTTCGATTATGTGGGCTCGGGGTCGATTTTTACTATTCCGGGCAGAATGTTGTAAAAATCATACTTAGCAATATGAACTAGTTTGTTAAGTAGAATTGATGATATCGAATCAATTGTGTATAGATACGATTGGATTGGAGTCAAATTCGAAAGGAAAAGGCATTGCTACGGATTGAATCGTTCGTGAACTTTCGAGGTAAGTGTTTGTTCTATCCTAGTTTGTAGGAATATGAATTTAGTTATGAATAAATTGTTGAATAAGAGTTATTGGTGTTATACAGGTAATGAAGGTAAATTGTTGAAATTATTATAAATTATTGGTTTAAAACCAGTAATTATAAATATTGTTGATATAGAGATTATTGGCTAAATGCAGGTAATATATATAATTTGTGAATTGGGATCGTGTGGTACGCCGACCACAAAGTGACTTAAATCTTGGCATTGGCCATAGTTGCCGGTAGCCTATTGATATATTGGGAGCGGGTGGTACGCCTACCACAAGATATAATTATTGATATATTGGGAGCGGGTGGTACGCCTACCACAAGATATAATTATTGATATATTGGGAGCGGGTGGTACGCCTACCACAAGATATAATTATTGATATATTGGGAGCGGGTGGTACGCCTACCACAAGATATAATTACTGATATATTGGGAGCGGGTGGTACGCCTACCACAAGATATGATTACTGTGATAGTTGGGAGCGGGTGGTACGCCTACCACGAGATATGAAATGAGAGAGGAATTGAGACATGAAAGTAAGATTTATTATGTTGATTAGATTATTCTGGATATCGTGAGTTATTGACTGTTATTTCAGAGCAGAGTATTTCTTTATAAATGTATTGTATATATATATATCTATATTGCAATTGTACAGGTTTAGGTGGGTGAGTGGCCTTAGCCTTGTCACTAGTTCGTTGGGATAGGCCGAGGCACTTACCGGCACATGGGGTCGGTTGTGCGTTGATACTACTCTGCGCTCTTTTTGCGCGAGATACAGGTTACGGACAGCGGCGGCGGCGGTAGCGACTTGTGGATTTTTCGACTACGAGACTACGAGGTAGCACGCACAAGCGTCCGCAGGACCGGTTGTCTCTCCTATCTATGCTTTTCATTCTGTTATCTCATGTAATCGAGATAAACAGCTTGTATTTTCTTTCAGACAATTATGTGTATTATTCTTAGAAGTTCGTGAGTATTGTGACACCAATCTTGGGTAGTGTATCAGATTTGGATCTTCTTTATCATATTTGACTAAGTCTTCCGCTAATTTAGATTATTCCGCTGTAATTTTTATGTTGTTAATAAGAAATTGGTAATTAATGGAGATGAGATTAATATTTGGCTTGCCTAGCTTCCATTTAGTAGGCGCCATCATGACCCCGATGGTGGGAAATCCGGGTCGTGAATAAAGAGTGTTTCGTTGAGAATCAATTGAAGGTAAATTTTATGAGTTAAATTCATGATTTTATCAAAGAATCTTCCATTAATTTTCTGAATTTGGGCATAAATTGAAGAAATTAGGGCTTGGATTTTTTGCTATGTAAAATTGGGATTTGGTGGATCATTTCAACTCCAATTTTGATAAATTTTATATGTACGGGCTCATGGCGAGACGAGGATTTCGAAAATGTGAGTTTCATAATTTTTCGAGAAGCGTGCCCGGGGCTCGGGTTTTGCTAGTTTCGAAGATTTTTCTTATATTTTGATTGTTTTCGATTGAGTGTTGTTCCATTAGCCTATTATGATATATTTGTACTGATTTTGGCTAGTTTCGCGCGCGTGGAGGCCAGTTTGAGGAGCAAATGTGTCGCGGGCTAGAGTTTTCGCCGGATCGAGGTAGGTAATACTTGTAAATGATATCCTGAGAGTTTGTAAACCCCAAACTTGCACATCGTAATGCTGTATTGAGGTGACTTGCATGTCGGATAACGGGCGTGGGGTAGAGCACCATTGTGGATTGTGACTTGGTCCGTCCCGCTTAATAAAAATACTACCTAATTGCTTGGAATTGAATTGACACCCTAATAAAGATATTAATTATCATGAACTGGACTAATTATCATGTTTTGGGGTTAGTGCCGAATATTTGAATCCTTCAGGGGTTGGTATCACTATGTTGGCAATACTGTGTATATTTTCATCTCAGTCTAAGGTTTTAAAATGATATTTTGCTACTCAACATGTTATAAGATTTGAAAACTTAAACAAGGCTTTGATGACATTTTAGTTGTGAGTTGTTATGATACTGTTGCCCAAAAGGGCTTATATGCATTCATAACTATGCATGGATTGGGCTGCACGCCACAGCAGGAGTGATATTAATATTGCGCTTGGGCTGTAGGAGTCCTTCCGGAGTCCGAACCCTCTATAGTGAGCGCGGGCGCCTTTGCATGGATCGGGTTGTACGCTACAGCGTCATATGCATTGCATTGCATACATTCATTGGCTTTACTTGTACTACGTGGCATGACATTTAGCACTCATACATTACTGACATACATGTGTTATTTGCCTTATTGACTAGATACCCTGGTGGAAATTGTTAAGGAGTGCTGAGCCCAAGGGGCTAACGTGAGTGCCGACTTGCACTAATTGATGTTGTACCCAGGTATTGAGCTGTTAATAATGAAAGAAAGAGATGTTAAAAAGAGATTTCAAAATCTACTTAGACATGTTAAAAAGGAATACCATGAAAGTGTACTGCAGTTTAAAAGATGGTTTCTGTATTTTATAGCACAAGATAGTGCTTTGTGTGGTTTTCTTTTCCTCAGCATTATTTACTTTTATTACAGATGAGTTGAAAGTACTCACTCGACTCGCTGCACCATGTGTGTAGATTCAGGTACTTGGAAGCTTAGCTTAGCTTGGTGTTGGTCTAGAACTCCATTTGGGATCGTCGAGGTAGCTGCCTGGCATCCGCAGGACTCGATATTCCCCCTTATTACTCTGTTGTTTTGTTCTTTCCGCGTACATTCAGACTTGTATATTTATTTTCAGTATTGTACTGATATTCTGATAGAGGCTCTTGGCTTGTGACCCCAGATTCTTTGGGAAGTTACGTTGTTTTGGGAGATTCCGGAATATTTTTATAACTATCAATTTATTTTGGTTTCCTTCACTGTTAATGACTTAAAATAAATGATTTTGAGCTCTAAGTTCGGGCTGAGAGTGTATTTGGCAGGGCTTGCCTAGCCGTTGGGTTTGGTGCCATCACGATCGGGTTTGGGGTTGTGACTCTTCAATCCTTCACGGATTGTCATTTAAGCCATATAATAGACTTTAGATGCATATCAACTTTTCATGTCATGATAGACATATAAGATTAATGAAAACTGATTGCACATATCATTGGCTTTATACTTTCAAGTGTTTGAACTACATGTCCAAAACTATATGTCTTTCATATGAAACCAATTCTATTCGAATTGTTTCTTCATACTTAAGATCCTCATATATATATTTAGCGCTATCATAGATATCGTCGACGACATTTTATATCGGTTTTAATATTTTTTCATAAAAACATAATATAGAGATCTCTTCATTCATATATTCAGGTACTTAATCTCTCATGAGAATTTATGAAGTGTTATGTCATGTGATCTTCTAGATCACTTGCCTCCTTTATTATGATCAATTTGATCATTTGCTTATCTCCTTTATCAAGAAGTTTATTTGAAACCGATTGTCTATACACTTTAAGCGTACTATAGACTTTGTCCTTCTAGGACTTATTATAATATGAGCATTTGCAGTGAGAATATAGTTACTTTCTTTGGGTCAGCAAATGCTTCTGGCATGATTTGCAATATATTACAAATGAATTATCCTTTTATGAACTTCGTGTTCATATTATCTTATTGAGGATCTAGATGTAGAAACGATAATTCATTCCTCGTAACTTTTTCTCAGCTGTTTATCATGTCTCCCCCTCGTGTTTGAAAAACTAACTTGTTTCCTCAACTTTGAGAACTCATCTTTGTGTGTTATGGTGTCAATCAAAATATACACCGCACATCAATAATAATAAGATATAATTATTTGGTTGCTGACCCTGAACCACTTGTGAGGGGAGAAAATAATTTACTTTCGTATATAACGTATATCAAACTGATATACAAAACTTTATTCTCATAAGCAATTATTTAGCTATTAAGTGGAGGCACTCAATAAATCATTTTGCTAAACCAGCTGTGATGTAGACCAACTTATCAAGATGAACTTCTTAAATAGAAATTCTAGAATATGCTTTAAATTAAATTATTGAGCAAGTTACCTTGCAAATACCATGTTGCAGGTTAATAATAATTACACATGTAACCATTTCATAGATGCATTTTATGTGGTATACATGACAGGTGAATGAGCCCATATTCACCTTTGATATTTCCAGCATTCACGGGATTCAATCCTAATTTTAGTTGATCTATTAATTAATGAGAACGATCAATATAAGAGAATTCGTAAAGAACTTTCTAGTTCTTTAATATTTACCCATGTGAATTGTCTCTTATTTTTGCATATCATACGTGAATTAACATAGCTAAACCGATTATGCCAACTGGATAAATTATCAATATCGATAAACTTCACGTTTATACCATGATGTGTGCAATTATGAATAAACTCCAAGTTTATTATGATATGAGTTTTTATATCAATAAATATCCGCTTCATTGTAGTATTTTTTTTACTTATGTAGTACAAATTGGAGAATGAAGCGAGTAACTTTTCACATATATATTACCTTGCTACAAGTTGTAGTAATAGAAGATATTAAATCTTTCCTTTATTTATTATCTGTTTGGAAAGTTATGTAATTGGAATTGATGTAATTACTAGAGTAATAATTACACAGCTTAGTAATTACTAAATTGTGTAATTACGACGGCCTATTTGTTTGTCATAGTGTAATTACAATGTAATTACAAGTTTACTGTTTGGTTGTACAAGTGTAACTACACAATTAGATTAAAGTTTAAATTAAGTAATTATCAAAACTTAAAAGTTAATATACTAAATATATGCCTATAAATTTTTAAGTATAAATAATATTATATTTGATATTTAAGATGTATATTTTTCATGAATATACAAGTAATTATATATATAAACTAATATTGTAGAACTTTATCCATATATTTTAAATTAATAATATTTAGTTTAGATACGTACAAAAATTAAAAATATACGTTATTGTGTAAGCATTATGGAATTCATATTTGATAAAAAATTAATATTTTTAAATATAATGTCATAACATTATCAAATATTTGACGAAACGCATCTATCAATTTTAACTAAAAAATGAACAACATGCGAGTGAGCCAATACTATTAAAACAAGTAAATTAGAACCATGAATGTAACACAATTTAAAAAATTTTAAAAAAAATATTTAGCATATGTCAAATTCCAACATAATAATAGTAAGTTCCACTATAATTTTAGATTATGAAACATAATAAGTTTATAACCACATTCAACAATGAAATTCCTCTTTAATTACATCACTCGTTATATGATAAGTTTGTAAATGACTCGTTATTTATAATATTAGGAGGTGAAGTTTAAAAAAATAGAATAATAAAATAAATAAAAATAAAATATAAGCAATTATATGAAATAACAAGAAATAAAGGAAGAGAAATAATGTACAAAGAAAAATATATTTTACAATTTTAAAAGAAATTAAAAAGTAAAAATTAAAATTAAAAATTAAAATAATAGAAATAAAAAGTTATAAAGAAATAAATTAAAATAAAATAAAAAGGAACGAAAATAAAAAATAATCTTATAATTACACAGTGTAATTACCACCAGTTTTCACCTCCCCCTTGAGAATTGGAGAGTGTAATTACACCCCTCCAATTACACCCAATTCCATGCTGACCAAGTTATTACTTGGCCAAACAAACATGCCAAGCTGTGTAATTACACCCAATTACACTCAAATCCAATTTCTAGGTGGCTTTCCAAACATGCTCTTGCGAAATTTCAGTCGCTTTCGCGTATACTTTGGAAACTGAATAAGTTTCTTTGAGGCTTACTACAACACAATA
The DNA here is from genome assembly GCA_032618575.1 of Nicotiana noctiflora. Classification (NCBI taxonomy): domain Eukaryota; kingdom Viridiplantae; phylum Streptophyta; class Magnoliopsida; order Solanales; family Solanaceae; genus Nicotiana; species Nicotiana noctiflora. The sequence goes on from JASVEL010002922.1 coordinate 65,072, forward strand.
CATTATTGGTAATCAATTGTGTTTCTCCAAAATAGTAATAATTGGCTCTTCTAGAGCTGTCAATTAATTTTGTAGTACCACATACTCATCAACACCCATATGGTGAATATCTTTTAAATAGAAAGTTATACCATTATGGTTATGATCAAAATTATATGCAAAATCTGTTTCTTGCATTACCATTGACTTTTAATCATAATGCCAAAATATTTTGGCGTACAATAGGTATGTGAGCAATGACCATTCATGCTATAATAATAATATTATTTTCTTTTATCATCTCAAACCTACTTTTAGGGTGAGTGCAGTATATTCACTACCACTAGTACGTTCATATTCTTTGAAGAATGAATATGCATTCATAAATTAGATGTTGTCACATTCACATCATGAATGGACCATAATCATCTATATGTGCTTTGCAAAATCTCATGTCAAATCAATGACAAACAGAGTGAAAGATTATTTTGAGATTTGAGAATATTTTTCTCATTACCACATGATGATGATTATAATTTCGTCTATTGCCACGCCCACATCCATTGATACCTTCACGATAATAATTTTGTCTTCTTTCGGACTTATCACATACTGCTATTACATTCTCTTAAAGGAATGAGAATGGAGCAAATTCAATGGGACGGATTTTCAATAGTTTGCCCACAATCATACATGAATTTGATCATGACAAGGCATAGAATTTTACCAATTCAAGTGGGTGTAATTTCTTACAAACTCCATTAAAGTTATAATCAAACTTTGTTTTCTTTGATTGTATATAAAATCAAATTATTGAATTTCAAGAATTTAAAAGAGAAAAATAAAGTAAAATACTTACCTTAAATCCGGAATTTAATAATGAAGGAAGTTCATGGAATAATTGATAATAATTATACTCAATCCCAAGCTTCTACTCAATTGGTTAGAGTCTCGTGCTGATAACGTATTATGAAATAATAAAAGAACAAGAGCAATATTGTAGAGAAAGACAGAGATGAAATTCTTATTGAATTTTTGGGATGAATTACAATGTAATAGAACCTTCTATTTATAGGTAGATGTTGACTTAACAACCAAGTAATAAACCCTATAAATTCTCTAAATATGAAAATTCACCGTGAATAGAATTCTATTTATAATATTATTTTAATTATTAATTAAAATTTTATTGTATTAAACAAGTCGTACAGTAGTAATAGTAATTTTTTTAGAGTGACAGTGGGGTTAGAATTGATTGACTAACCCGTTTATGCCGGGCGGACCTTAAAAAACCCGAATTAATAATTAATTCGTTGAAGCTTAAACCCTCGTTCGTTCGAAAACCTAGCCCTCTTTTTGGCATCGCCTACATTTGAGCATGTCCTGCCCCATCTTCGTTGCTGCACCTCTCCTTTGAAACTCGAGAAAAAGTACAACATTTTTAAGCTTCAGAGATGCTCGAAGTTTATAGAAGCAGCTCAGTTGAGTGGAAGCCTTCGCCGGTAGTAGCCCTAGCTACTAGCGCCGACGATTCTCAAGTCGCCGCAGCTCGAGAAGACGGCTCTCTTGAGATTTGGCTTGTTTCTCCTGGCTCTGTCGGCTGGCACTGTCAACTTGTACGACTACATATTTTTATTTATTTACTCCTTTTTATGTAGCGTTAAAATATGTGTGATTGAGCTTTTTTCCTTTTGTTTCTGTCTGTGTAGATTATACATGGAAATCCTAATTCTAGGGTTTCGTCGTTAGTGTGGTGTAAGTCGGGGTGGAGAAGGTTAGATGCAGGTCGGTTATTTTCGTCCAGCATTGATGGATCAGTTTACGAGTGGGATCTTTTCGATTTGACTCAGAAGGTACGTGTAATTGGGTAATAAGTGTATGCGTATATTGATTGATTGAATTGGAGGAACTACTTATGCTATAATATACTCGTCCAAGGGACCTTAAAAGGTTTACATTGTTTAGGAGTGCAATGAAATGGACCTGAATTGAGTTGACAAGGTAAACTTGTTGACTGCATTTTTTTGATCAACATAGGAAAGAAGGCAATCTGAAATACTACAAAAGAAGGAACTTTTGACATTTTATGGCGTGATTGTCTTTATAGAATACTATGTTGATCTTATCTACTATTTCCTTTTCTCTCCATTATTCTACGGAGTACTTTTTTTAATATGTAAATTAGTGGATTTTTGAAACAGTTTGTTAAAAAGCTATGTTTAAATTTCCTTTTGTGGGGTGGAGAGATTCCAAAGAGATGATATCCTCTATGATATTTTTCATTAATAAAAAGGGCAGCCCGGTACGCTAAGCTTCTGCTATGCGCGGGTCTGGGGAAGGGCTGGACTCCAAGGGTCTATTGTATGTAGTCTTGCCAAATAATACTCTTCACCAATGGCAAGAATTTTGTTAAAAGCTTATAAGCTGATATAAGCTGCATAATGCTGTAATATATTGTTTTTAGCTGCTATTGTCTTAGATGCCATGTTCTTGCAGTGTCTTTCATGGATTTGGCATAAGAAAAATGCAGTCTTTTTGGCTGTATGATCGGAGACTCGGGTCTTCCCAGATCAATGCATTTCAAGATCCATTTTTCTTGCCTTTAGTTTTAGGGTTTGATTTCGATGGATCAAGTAATGTTTTTTCTATGGTTGCTTGCAGGCTGTGCTAGATTCCATTGGTGTTTCAATATGGCAGATGGCTGTGAAACCATGTAATACTTCGCAGCTTCATCAAAATCTTCCAAGGCAATATGAAAATGGCCATGTTAATCATACAAATGGTGTTAGTAGTGATAATGAGAGCACTGAAGGTGAAGATGATGATGACTCAGTTGTTCTTCACGAGGATGATGATAGTGAAAATGGTCAAATTGCATTTGCTTGTGACGATGGTTGTGTTCGAATCTACACTACCGATGAGAAGAATATGACTTACAAAAGATCATTGCCTAGGGTCGATAGCTACCCCTGAAAATCACAAAGTGCAGATATATGATTGTTGCTTTGGGTATTTTATAATTTTCGTGTAATTGCAGGGCGTATGTTGAGCGTCACTTGGAGTTCTGATGCAAAGAAGATATTTTCTGGTAGTAGTGATGGGTATGTTCTATTTTGAATTAACTATGTGCTACATTTACTTGTTGATTTCTGATGAAAAACTCAACAGAGGCAATAATGTCGGCTGAAGCATGACTGTCTATTCTTCATGGCGTGTCCGCGGTGAAAATTCTGAGAGGAGATTGTTTCTTTGCAGGTTTATAAGATGCTGGGACGTGAAGTTAGCATATGAAGTCTACAGGATAACAGTTGGACTTGGAGGTCTGGGTAGTGGATCTGAACTATGCATATGGTCATTGCTTGCGTTGAGGTGAATATCAAATTGGCAACCCTTCCCTTAGAAGTTTCAGAAAGAATTGGAACTCCTTTTTTTTCATCTTGTGTTATACTAAAATTTTCTGTTTTTTTTTTTAATATTGCTTCAAACCTCATAATGCTATTTGCAGATGTGGTACCCTGGTTAGTGCAGATAGTACTGGTAGCGTTCAGTTCTGGGACACCCATCATGGTACTCTTTTGCAGTCACATTCAAGTCATAAAGGTGACGTGAATGCTTTAGCAGCATCACCCAGCCATAGGAGGGTGTTCTCTGCTGGTTCTGATGGTCAGGTACATAAACACACTCCCCATCCAAAGAAAATACTCTATTTAAGTTGTACATCTATTTGTGCTCATTCCTCTAGGATCTCATTGGGCCCTTGCTTGTTTACCCAGATAAAAAATGAAGTCCCATTTTATTAGTTTTAGTAGATGATGTTAATTGACGAAACTAGCTATGGTATCCGCCAGAAATTTGAACTATGGATAAGCATTTTAGGGATTAAGTGGTTTAGGATAAGTAGAAGTAAGACAGAATATATGTATTTCAAGTTTAGCAAGCATGCAAAGAGTGAAATTGAGGTGGAACTAGGCAGGATCGTGGTACCTAAATGCAGGCTATTCAAATATGTAGACCTCAATGCTTCAGGGGAGTGGTATAGCAAATGAAGATAAAAAACAGAACTCAAATGGGATAATACATAAATTGCCTCCTAAACTTGTCCCTAATTATCAGTGCTTTGAGATGCTACATTTTTTTAAAAAAAACAGGCTCAATGGTTAACTATGAATAAATAGACAGGCTGTATGGTTTGTGATAGTAAGAGATAATATGTTCGAAGCATTTATATTGTTAGTTGCTTATGTTGTTATACATGGGTTAAATAGCTTGTCTAAAAGAAAATGCTACAAGCATTTGGTTGTTGCTTGAGAGGCTTGACTTCCATATTTCCAGTATAAGTGCTTCATGTGTTTTTTTTACCAAAAAACTTGCACGGAAAACTTCATTTCCTTTTCTATTTCTTGCTATCTACCTTTTTCTAAAAAAATGATAAAGAAAAGTCAAAGCAAAAAGGCAAAGAATTGACGAATGACTAAAATAGAGGTGCCTGCTATTTTGTTTCATTACTGGCGTCATGAAGATGCAGAAAGTACAAAGGTAAATATGTTAGCTTCGTTACATGATATTGTAGATACTGGGAGCTAGCCAAAACACCAAAAAATCTTATGAAGGCCTTTCATGACTATGGCTAGTCTAAAGTTAGGGAACTAACAAAGCCTAGGAAGATAGTAGTACTATTTACATGGAACTGGTTGGACCAACTAAATAGACTAAGCAGACATTTGGCTTTTTGGTGAGTGATTTCGAGTTGAAATTCCATCCAAAACATCTGAGGTTTCTCTCATCTGAAGGCACCAAGAAGTACCTTTGTACTTAAATCTTTCGAGTTGATCGACAATATTCTTTCAGTCAATCTTGCTAAATGAAGATATTACAGTATCAATCTTTTACTTAATTTGTTTTTCTTTAGATATTGTGTATTATCATCTCTTCTGATATCTTGCTTAAGACATTCTCAACTATAATTGTTTTGAGAACACAATTTAAGTATGCTTTTATAGCTGCTAATTATTTGCTATTGTTTTTAGGTTATAATTTATAAGCTCTCAACCAGTGAGGTTGGGTCTCATGATGGAGATATTTCTTATGTAGACATGAAGAAATGGATTTATGTTGGTTACGTGAGGGCCCATACACATGATGTGAGGGCCTTGGCAGTTGCTGTACCCATTGCTCATGAAGGTCAGTTATTTAGTTTTTGCCTCTCGTTCACTGAAATTGAAGTTGAAATATTTGCCTTGTTTTAATTTTGGACTTCAAGATATCCCTTCTTATCTGGGTTTTGTTATACTTAATTTTTAACTTTTCTTCTCCCTGACAGAACCCGTAGCTGAACATAAGGCAAAGAAGCAGCGTACTGGGGAGAAGCCCCTTGATTTTAGTTACCATAAATGGGCACAATTGGGTGTGCCGATGCTTATCTCAGGTGGTGATGACACTAAACTTTTTGCATACTCTGTAAAGGAATTCACCAGGTTTTCTCCGCATGACATTTGTCCTTCACCTCAGAGGCCACCTATACAACTTGCAGTAAATACAATCTTCAGTCAGGCTTCTTTACTATTAGTCCAGGCTGCGTACTGGATAGATATTTTTTGTGTTCGTGTAAGAAAGGGCGTTGCGTCTGATAGCTGTGGCCAGTCTGGTGGGGCTGCGAGAACAGATCTAGTGGCTCGTGTTAAGTGCAAAACTTCGAGGAAGATTACATGCAGTGCAATTTCTCCTTCAGGTGTAATGTTTGCTTATTCCGACTATGTAAAACCCTGTCTTTTTGAACTTAAGAAGAGTGGTGCTAGCAAGAGTCCATGGACTGTCAGCCGAAGGCAGCTCCCTTCGGGACTGCCATTTGCCCATTCAATGGTTTTCAGTGCGGATTCTTCTCGAATGATGATAGCAGGGTGTGACAGAAACATCTATGTGAGTGATTCCGTTCTCCAGTTTATCTTCTCTAATTTAAAGCATAAAGTGTGTTTCATTTTTGATACAGTCAGGGTGAAGTTCTCAATGTATTTTGCATGTTGCTATCACTTTTGAGGAGTGAGTTGATGACAACTTTTTATGAGGTGTTACTCTGACCTATGTTGCTCGGTCCCTCCGAAAATGTGGCAGGATACGTGTGATCCTCCAAAAGTATTGCTTTTTTGAAGAATCCGACACGGGTGCGGCTATATTTTGGAGAGTCCACGCAACATAGACTCTGACTATGTTAGATGTAGTTAGTAGGTAGTAAGGTTCTTACTAAGGTTGGAACATTTTTGTTAAGAATCATGATTTTAGAACTATACCAACTTAAATACTCCATCCATCCCACTTTATGTGACACTCTTTCCTTTGTAGTTAGTCCAAAAAAGAATGATACCTTTTTATATTTAGTAATAATTCTCTTTAAATTTCTTCTTTTACCCCTAATCAGATGATTCTTAGCCATACAAATTTCTATAGTTTTTATAGACAATAAGTTTCAAAATTATAATTTATTTCTTGAACTCTGTGCCCAGTCAAACACCTTCACATAAATTAGGACAGTGGGAGTAACTACAGTAATCAGATTTTCTCCCGTTTGCATATTTTATGTCAATAATAGAGTGTGAACTTTTCTTGTGTGGTACCGGCACAACTTCGTCTTTGTGCTGTGACTCAGTATAGCTGGTCCCATCCTAACAATAGTCTGTTCATATATAAACGATTTATAGCTGAACCATGAAGTGTAGTAGATTGATCGATTAATTTAATTTATTGCTGTACAGCATACACGTATAGATCCTTTTCCAATTTGTAAACGAACAAGCAGATGTTAGCTTTATGTGGTGTGTTCATATGGAGATGCTTACTCCTACACATGCAATACTAAAAAGTTTTTAAGTTGACTTTTGACCTAATTTTCTTCTTTGGTGGATAAAGCCAATTCTCCATAAGGTAGGGGTAAGGTCTGCGTACACATTACCCTCCTCGTACCCCACATGTGGGATTATACTGGGTTTGTTGTTGTTGTTGGTTGATAATGCTGATTGGATGCAACCTTAGTTTGGTGCATCATATGCATTCAGGATTTTCTTATACCAAAAAATATTCACCATGTTTCATCTCTCCTCCTTTCCTCACACACCAAAAAAAATAAAAATAAAATAGAAAATCGTTTCTCTAAAGAGCCTTGAAGCGACAGAAGTTGTCTTCATGTGACTTATAGGTCATGGATTCGAGACGACGCTTGTGTCAGTGTAGGATGCCTACAATACACCCCTTTGGGGTGAGGCCCTTCCCGTACCTTGCATGAACGTGGTATTCTTCGTGCATCCTGCTGCCCTGTTTTAGGAAATTGTTTCTCTAGTACTTAAGCTCGTATTTGTTGAGTTTTCAGTGAGATGGTCACTAACTTTGTCCTGCTAGTGAATTTTAACCAGTATTGGGAAAAGCGCTCTCTGTCGCTTAAAGCGACGCAAGATGCCCTCGCTTTGACATGTCGAAGATGTGATATCACTGAAGCATGCGCTTCCAGTGATGAGGCGAAAAGCAACAAGCAATCGCTTTGTTGCTTCTTATTTCTGCCCTTTTTACCTATAAAAGGGGAAAAGGAAATGAAAAGCCAGAAAGTTACCAGCTAATCAGAACCCAGAATTCATGCACCGACACTTCTCACATGACTCTCATCTATCAGCCAGGTGCTTCTTTCTCTTTCTCATCATCTTCTTCTTCCTTCTTCCCCTCTTCCACTTTTTCTTCATTGACGTTTCACTGCAGAATCAGGCTCTGATGCTTAGCTCTTCTTATAGCTTCACTGTGGCAGTGCTGCAAACCCTGTATTAGGGCTCTGAAGAAAAAGTGCAAAAGCATTGCATCACTTCTTCTTTGTGTGTTTGCTGTTAACTGAAGATCATAAAGGGTTAAAAGCTTCATTTTCTTCTTCTTGCAAAACTGCTATATTTTTCTGGTTATAAATGTTTTAGAACAGGGAACAGAGTCTGTTTTTCACTCTGTTTGAATTGAACAGAGTATGTGAAGCAGACTTCTTATAAAATGTCTATTAGTTTGTCGTCCCTTTTTTTATTTTTAGCTTCAGTCTGAAAATGGTAAATTTTTTTAAAGCAAGTTGTTTTTGAACCATTTTTAATAGTGATGTGAAAATGGTAAAAACTGATTTTAGCATCTTTTGTCTGCATTCTACTACCTTTTCTTATAAATTTATAACAATTTAATACTATCGTGAGTTGGATTCTTTCTTGGGGTAAAATTTAGGAATACGATCATGGTCAAATGGTGATTTTCTTAGCCTATTAGCTGGTGAACTTTGTTTTTGAACGATTTCGTTTTAGTTTGCCTTTTCTTTTTCTTTTTAGCAAGTTGAGATTATACTTGTTATGTGCGAGGTTATGTGAGGACTTGTATAACATGTACTTGTTGAGTATTGTTCTTGCATTTATGACGATTTCCTGATTATATATGTGTATACTGCAACTTTGTTATTTCTTCAAAAGTGCCCTCACGTATTGCTTCTTGCTTAAAGCCCCACACCATTTTTTGGGCTTTTGTATTTGAAAACACTAAGATGAACCAACTGTAATTTCTCCCAATAAAAATGATCCATTTCTCACAAACATGTTTAATCTAATGGGAATTACTCCATAGTATGTGGGACAATAATTTCCTACTTTTTGTTGTATAATAAGGGAAAAACAGTGACACATGCCTCCCTCCTGAACCGTATCTCTTACTTTGTCATCAGCCCCTCCTTACCTCACCAGAATCACCACTGCCAATCTACATTATGGGGAAGATGTGAAGAGGAGTTGCTGGAGAGTTAGCGAAACAGAAAGGAAGATGGGAAACTGGGATCATATGATAGAGGAAAGAAGAGGCTTAAGGGAGTGGGGAAATGAAGAGAAGATTGCCGCCAGTGAGGAGAAATGGTGAGGGGATTGATGGAAATGGCGAGGGGAGTGTAGGATGCCAATGAAAATGGAAGAGAGAGCCGGGCTGTGGCTGGTGCGGAGTGATTATTAATCTTTTTGCTTTAATTGAAGATGTCGTATTTGCCTTGAATACTGTTGTCGACTGTAATGTCCCTCATGTAGACATCAGATGTCAGAGTTAATTTTTTTTTTCAAAGATGGGGGAGTTAATGTATATAGTAAATTTGGATCAATGTTAATAGGAGAATGCAGGGCGGGGACAACAGTTAATCGATAATAAAAAGTATCAATGTAGAGTGTCAACCCTATAGTAGTCGTAGTTGAGATATAATTGTGATGTTTTTCTTTAGTCTCTGAAACTTGTCTTCTCTTCTAGGTGGTTGATGCCGTAAGCTTGGAACTAGTTCATGTTTTCACACCTCGTCGTCAAGAGCATTACGAAGAATTGCCACCAAATGAACCTCCCATTACCAGAATGTTCACTAGTGCTGATGGGCAGTGGTTGGCTGCTGTCAACTGCTTTGGAGATGTGTATATATTTAATCTTGAGACACAGAGGTATGGGACCTCCTCTCTTACATGTATCTAGTATCTTATCTACATTTTTGCCCATTGTGGTTTACTTTTTGTGTATTTTCCAGTAAACTTCTAGGTACACTACATGATAAATAGGCATATTTTTAGAATGAAAATTCTTCGGTCATTTCTTGCGCAGTGAAACGATGAACACTTATTCCCTGTGTTGTGTGGTTATCTTTTGAGTGAAACTCCCATTTGCACTTGATAACTTTAGCTGTCAAGTTAGTTGAATATTTTTTGGCGGACCTTCATCATATTTCCTTTTGGGGCACTGACTAAATATTGTGGAACAGGCAACATTGGTTTATATCAAGATTGAATGGTTCTTCTGTTACAGCGGGTGGTTTTACTCCTCGAAATAGCAATGTGCTTATAGTATCCACATCTTCGAACCAAGTATATGCCTTAGATGTTGAAGCTAAGCAACTAGGAGAATGGTCCAACCGGAATACATTCTCCCTGCCAAGAAGATTTCAAGAATTTCCCGGAGAAGTTATTGGGCTTTCTTTTGCTCCTTCTGCTAATTCATCATCTGTTATCGTCTACAGTTCAAGGTGTGTTTTGCTGTTTTTGTCAAAGCTGTTTTTGAGTTTTTGTTTTTGTCTTCTGCTGTCTTTCCTAGCTGTATTCTTTTTGGTGACGCTTTAGGTTTGCTTTAATGTGCATCACAGATTTTGGTAACGTTTTGTTACGAGAATGGTGGTTACATGAAATACAAGTTGGTCTCGTAATTGGAGCCAAGTACTGAAGTAATGGGCTTTCTTGGCTAGGCTGTTCATTTTATATGTTCGGATATAAAGATTTTGCTTTTAATGCATCTAGGCACATCAGCACACAGTAGTAGTAGTCAGCACATGTATGATGTGCTGCAGATTGATGTGGTTCAGTCATTATAGCTGAGATTGGTTGGAGCAATTTATTTGCACAGAGATTTTTTTTTTGCCGTGTTAAGAAATTCAGTTTCTTATCCAAACTTAATTGCTGGCACAGGATATTCTTAGAAGCGTTCAGTTGAACCCCAAGTCCCAACTTAATCCGAAGGAACTGCCTGTGGTTTTAATATTCATGGAAAGTTATAATACCTGAGCAGTGTATGCTTCAGTATGTGTACCTTGCTATGGCCCAATGGAAATTTCTTTGACCATGCACTAGTCCTGTTTCCTGCATATTCCTTCTCAGTTTGTTGCATCTTTCTCGAGTTCTTTAACTGGTTAACTTTGGGAAACCTAATTACGTTATCTCAGTGCTTTAGTTCCAATAAATGTCACATGAGAAACATTTTTATGGCTTTATTCTGTAGGGCGATGTGCTTGATTGACTTTGGGTTGCCAGTTGGTGATGATGACGATACCGACTTAGCTAATGGTCAAGATTTAGCTTTGAAGAAGCTACATGGTACTCCTGCAAATGGGAACTTAAAGCGCAAGCAGATAGGGAATGACTTAGATATGAAACAAAATGGTAGAAAGAATTTTGAATTCTGTGCATTCAGGGATCCTGTTTTGTTTGTTGGACATCTTTCAAGAACTTCCACCTTGATCATAGACAAACCCTGGATTCAAGTGGTTAAAACTCTTGATGCACTACCTGTTCACAGACGTATTTTTGGGACATAAGTCTTTGTCACAGTTTTTGTTACAGCTTCACTAGGAAACGTTTCGAGGGGTGTATTCAACCCCGTTCACTCACAGATTCTTCTTTGTTGTTTGTTGGAGTTCGGGTGGGGAAAAAGTTGAAATCAACTCTCAAGTTCAATATAGCTTCACTTCATCTGCAGTTCTCCTCTGGTAATTGCGTAGACCTGTAAATATTACTTATGAGCTTTACCAATGTCCATTAGTTTGTTCAGATATTGATTAATGTTTTCCTGTATAACATTTTTTTCCAAGTTTCTGTATCAAGCAGTTTTGCCTCATTAAACATACATTTTGATCCACATTGTTTAGGTTACTTTCGCCTATTGTACTTCTTCCAGCTCTTACCGAAGTTATATAAGATTTGTTTTTAATTAATTTGACTTAATTGTTTATTGGAAAAATTAAGGGAAAACTAAACTAGCTTTATACCTGTGACCACGCGATAAACAGAAAAGCTATTCTCAGTTTCTATTTGAAATTTCTCTTCTAATTCAATCTCCCTGTCAACTTCTAAGTTTATAAAATTGATCGAAGATGGAGCAAAAGTTCTCTACTTCATTCAATCTTCTTATGAACTTCCAAATTTTCGTAAATCGATTGGAAGAGGGAATAAAAGATCTACTGCCTTTTCGTATTAAAAATTGACTTATGCCCCTTAACCAATCTCTTTCATTTAATGGGACCAAACCTAATTGTTAGTTATACAGAGACTATTCGTTTCCTACAAAATATCATTTTCTTTTTTGAGGTGTCTAGTCATATATATGCTAATTTGGAGGATTTCAGTTTCCAAATCTTTTTGCTGGCCACAGTTTCTCTTGTCATGGTGGACATTCAGTAGTCACTCGAAACAAAAGTTACAGATATTTTGGTATAACGATGATTGGCAGATATTAAGACACACGTACGCTAATCAGGTGGTGGAAACCATATTAGTTCTTTATAAAAAATTTAGCCAACCGACTACACTACTAAAAAAATCTTGAAGGTCGAACTCGAACTCATGTCTCTCACTCATACAAACCCCAACACTTCTCTAAAGAGTAAAGAGTCAACTTGTATAAATGTTTGAGCTATGAAAGGAGAGCACCAGGTTAATAATATGGTTGGTCCAAAAATTTTAAGTGATAGTGAGGGCCAACAAAGTTCGAACTAGGCTGAAAAGTTCCACATTTTTAGTAAAATACTATCTAACAATGGTGATTCCATACTCAAGATTTGAGTCAGACACCTATGATAAGGATGAAAGAGTATTACTATATCACTTTACTTGTGATAATGAGATAATGAAGCAAGATAAAGAAAGTGAACTTAATATTAGTATATTATTTTTTTACCCGTAAAACAGTGTAATTGAATTTCTTACATGGTTTATTCAACGTTGGTGCATTCCAATTTTACTCTATGATGTTAGTAATAACTAATAACAATTAATTAGAGTGGACCATAAAAAGAAATTGTCAGGACTCAGGAACAATAGCTGGAGGTCTTGTCTTTTTTCCAGAAACTATGTCACTCTCCAAGATACGGATGGCAATTCTAAGGATCATATGACCAATAAAGATTTGGATGGAGAACCTTCTGTAGGACAAAAATCAATAATTGCATTGCACCAATATGATATATATAAACATATATAGATGACATTTATATATAGTGTGTAGCTGTCATGAGAAGGTGGGACTGTGCCTTTTTGGTGACTTTAAATAGATCAATCTTTATCATTCATCTTGTCTTGTTACATTTTTAGCAGATTACATTACCTGATTCATTCAACTCATCAAATCACCCAATGTATTCCCACTAGGCTGTCAATGCTCTGGAAAAACGGTACCGACCATACTATGTGTTTACCCCAACTCGTGAATATATAAATACATAATTTGTGCCTTTAAATACAATATTATCACTAAATTATATTCGTGAATAAATACATAACATATGACTTTAAATACAATTACCACTAAATTATACTCCTAGTTAAATTAAACAATGATGATAAATTAACATCGTTTGATGTCAACCTCGGGTGCATACTTATTGCTAATGCTCAAAGAAGAAAAGTGTGACTTTTTCCTTGCTTTCTAGTGTTACAGGTTGTTCTTTCACTTCTCCATGATGGCTATTCCCGTGAATAATTGGTCTTATCCAAGAATTCTGTCATTTGAAGCACAAGACATCCGTTTTTTTATTTATTTTGAGGGGGGTGGTTCAGACATATAAAAAGGTGAGATGCACATGCCCCAGTAAAAAAGTGCAGAGAGGTTAGCTTTGGTGGGTATGAGAAGAGGTAGAAGTAAGCCAAAGAAATATTGGAAAGAGAGAATTAGGCAGGACATAGAGCTGCTTCAACTTACAGATTATATCCTTGATACGAGGATGTGGAGGTCGAGTATCAGGGTAGATGGTTAGTAGATAGTCGTGTGTTATTCTTGTCCATACTAGTATTATTAGTGTTAGTCATGTAATTTTTTATTTTTTTTAGATTTCTATCACTACCTATTGCTTCATTTTATTGGGGTTTTTTTGTCATTTTGCTGGTGTTATGGTACTTTTGCTTTTTTGTATTTTTTTTTAGACAAGAGTCTATCGAAAACAGTTATTTACCTTCTTACGGTAGGGTAAGGTCTTGGTACACACTATTCTCTTCAAACTCAGTTGTGAGTGTACATTAAATTTATTGTTGTTATTATATTTTGGGTATAACTTCGTTGAAAGCATAGTGTTAAAGAATAATGACATTGATGAGCATTACTGGTATGAGAAAAAGTCCTATTCCTTTATTTAAGAAAAACTACTATTTGAAATAAAGACATAAATTTTTTTTGTTCACATTTATGCTTTCAGTTGTTTCCCATTACATGGACAAGAACAAATAAGTAGAAGAAGGATTTAAAAAGAAAAAAACATTAAGACGAAGGATAAATACAAGATCATCATAAATCTAATTGTAAAATTCTCATCCCTTCTTTCTTCCCTTCATAGAACCTGCAAAAATCACAAAGCCAAACCATTTATCTTAAAATAACATTTATTTCTAAAATACTAATTCAATAATTTAAACTAGCCTTTTAAAATTTATAACTATATTACACACCAGATTTCTCAGATGAAGCTTTCCCATTCATAGATGTTTTCAAGAAACCAAATTGTTTCCCCACAAAAGATTTACCCTGAAAGAAAAAAGGGATTGGCATTTGCTTAGATGAATGGTCAATTAATAAACCATGAAAATACAAAAGCAAAGAAGAGAAATAGAAATTAAAAATACCTTGGAATATTTTCCAGAGTAGCCTGCTACTTGCTCCATGTAAGTTGAATCATTATAAAAACCTGTGGTATCCTGAAAACATGTGGCAAAGATAAGTATCAAAGAATAAGATTAAATAGAATTTGCTCTTTTCACTAGGAAGAATGGGCTTGTCCATTCTTCATATACTATGTGAGTGTTGAGACATAATATAATTAAGTCATTGTAAGTATATTTTCTCTAATAATATAAGTTTTTAGATAAGATAGTAACATATACGTCAACACTGTAGAGTTAAAAGTATTACATCCCCTCCTACATACAAGAGGTAAATGCCAATGCCTAATCCGTTGGGCGAGACAAAGTGTTCTTAGTCTTCCGCTTTTTTGGTGATATGTATAAGAAGGAATACATGTGTCAAGGTAAATATCATTATAAGACGCTTTTAAAGGGAGCACAGTGCACAAAGTATCTTGTATTCACGTATGATTCAGGTGTGATGTAGGCAGCTAACAACGACGCAATTATTGATGGGTGATTCCATATGAATCACACAAACACAATTTAACTGTTGCTCTAAGGCTCTCGTTAATAAGACGTCTTTTGATAAGAAAAAAAAATTATGAAAAAAGAAATTCAAAGCAGCACTTTTTGAAGAGTATTGACAATTTTAAGATTGAACTTGCCTTTGGGAAGCTAGAAACTGTAGAACTAGCAGTATCATCAAGACAAAGATTGTGTTGTTTTCCACTCTGCTGTTTTATTTTCCTCTTTTGCTTTGCCTTTGTGTATTCAGAAACCAAAGGATAAAAAACATGTCCATTTTCTTCATCCTCATGGAAATATGGTGGACCAGATGAAGCATCAGAAACCATAGACAAATCTTCTTCATCAACATTTACTGTTTTTTCCCTACCTTCTATTTCATGAATATTATTTCTCCCCTTAACTCCATTGCATTTATCTGCTGAATATGAGAATTCATCAAAGTACATTGTCCATCCAGATTCACACTCATTAGTGCATTCAGTAGCTGATATATTCATTCTTTAGACTTTCTTAGAAACAAATTCACTCAAAAAGATTTCAGCTTTTTTTTTTTCTTGAAAGTAGAGGCTATTTTTGAAAAGAAAGGTTGGTGAAAAAGAAAGAATTAAAGATTAAAATGGACTGATTCCTCTTAGTTGGTAGTCTATTTATTTAGAAGTAGGGAGAAGAGAAGAGTAAGGTATACAATACCAAACTTAGCACTAAGACTAGTATACTAGTTTTGTCGTTTGCTTTATGCATTGCCCTTATTGGTTTTTTCTTCAATTTTGTGAAGAATCAAAATTTGCCAGTTGGCTTAGTAATGGGGTAGGCAAATAAAGAGAATAATTCTTGACCATTGGCAATAGATATTAGAAATACAGTGTGATTGCAAGAAACAATATGTTCAATTTTTGCAACACCCATCCAGTAATTAAGGATATGCAAAGAAAACCGATAAATCACACCAAATCGTTAATTCAAGTTGAAAAGAGAGAAAAAAATCGACTATGGTTCGGTTTGATTTGGTTTGATATTGGGGAAAAAAAATTCACCCATAATAGATTTGATTTGGTTTTAACTAAAAAAAGTCATACTACAACCAAACCAATCTAACATTACATGTATAGAAGTTTTAAATATATTTAATATGTAAAAATATTAATTATAGTGTAATCTATAAATATTTCTTAAAACGTTTTTTACAGTTTTATCTTTTAACGTATTATTTCAAGTTTGAATTTATAATTTTTGAATGCTCTTATACATTTTTACTCCATTAATAATCAAATAAAATCTAGGCAAAAATAAAATTAAGATTAATGCTAACAAAAGATATTTAATTCAATTGTATTAGGAATGTCCATAATGTTGGAAATCTGTCTTTTTAATTATTCCATGGCTTAGATAAAATGAATAACTTTATTTAGTGTTTAGTCATGTAAATAATAGTAGTAGTTAGTCGTACTTATTTTAGCAATTTTGTAATTTTAGATTATGTTAATTTTTATTATGGCTTATTATTAATAATTTTATTATGTGATTTTATAATCTTTTACTATTGAATATTTTAGTATAATGTCATAAATGTCTTATATTTTATGTTATTTTCTTAAGCAAATACCTTATATAATTTTGTCTTACTTGGATAAAGAAATATTTGGAGCACAAATTCTATATTTCGTGCTATGAAGATTTTATGGGAAAATACCCAAAAAAACCAGTAAATTTGAAAACCTGAGAATAATTGAGGTTAAAAAATCTGACTTTTATTGGTTTGGTTTGATCTTTAGATTTAATAACCCGACGCAACTGATTAAGTTTGGTAATTGGAAAATCTGAAGCAACCCGACCTATATACACCCCTACTAGCCAGCATACTCCAACTATTTGATTTCACAAATACCAAAAGCTAGTTTTGAAGTACTTCTTTCCCCTCCTATTCTTTTTTTTTTAACATTGAAAATTTGTTATTTTTGGAATATACATTACCTATATGACATATTTATACACATTAAACTACTCAACTGCAAATAAAGGTCCCAAAGTTGTTTCTCAAGTTGGCAACAACTTGTCACAACCATTGTATTTTTTACCACGGATGTATATATATACACACACATTAACAATAAAAAAACACTATATGTGTATATAACCAATTCTAGCAAGTTACCTATTCTATCTTTTAGGTTACTAATATCATAGATAGGTACTTGTAATTACCATTGAAAATTCCTTTATAAAAGTTAAAATATTTTACCATATCTAGATACTCACAAGTAGGGGTGGCAAAATGGTTCAAAGAAAACAGTTAACCATCCATATTATACACTAAAAAATGGGTTGGATAATGAACTTTTTGAAAACGGGTCAAATATGGATAAGAACCATATTATCCATTTAGAAAATGGATAACCAATGGGTCAGCAATGGATAACTAATGTGTTTTACTTTTATATTTGTAAAGCCTCAAATTGGGAGTTACACAAGTTTGGGAGACTAGTAATTCTCCTATAAGTAATCATATTCAAGAAGTCATGGATAATATGAATATCCATATTATCTGTCGGATAACCCATTTTTTATCCGTCTCAAAATACGTATCGGGTCGATTAATTTATCCGCTTTTTGAATTACCCATTCTTTACCCGCTCATATCTCACTCGACACGTTCGCTTGTCATTCTTAAGTGGACACATTTTACACGCACTATTTAACACTGTTTTGCTACGACGAATCTCAGTAGATCTCTGACATGGTATAAAAATCCAAATTATGTGCCTCACATGGAATTATGTTGATATTTTTGTGGAACAAGTTTAGTACGAAAAACATATGAAAACCCAATTAAGAGGATAACAAGATTGAGCAGCATACAACTAGGCAGGAAATTATTTGCAATTACATAAGCTACAGTTAGTTGAGCTATAATACCAATTATATATATGACCTTAATTGGATTGCATTTAAAGCCATTCTTGAATTATTATTTGCTGACATAAAAGGACCATTAAAAACAAAATCTCTTCACTCCATTGGTTTCTTAATTGGCCATAATTGAAGGCTTGGTCTTTGCAAGTTTACCATTTTGTCCAAGTCTGCTTGACTTTGAACAATTCCCAGTAATGCACTAGGCCATAAATGCCAATTCTTGAAAAATAAATGCATATGGCCCATCATTAAGTAACAATAAGACAAAGTTATTAGTGGTATGTAAATCAATTGGATTTAATTCCTATACACTAACAATGTAAAACCCATTTACATTATTGGATCACTTAAAAGGTAACTGCAGGTTTTTGGAACAGACATCAGTGTTTTGCTGACGCCTCGAATCAAGCTTTTATTGCGACATGCTATGCTTTCTCCCCCATTGCTAGTAGGTTGATGGGCCGCGCGCCCGGCACACATGTTTTGGCCTTGTGTGTCCATAACTCAAAATAGGTGACCTAACGGCCGCCGCCCGACTAAACATACCAATAGTCACCAAATTCATATGAGCTACTGAGGAGTAATCAATGATCTTCTTAATATTGATCTGCCTTAAAGTGGTCAAGGAAGTATATATTACTCTCTCCGGTTCACAATAATTGTTCAATTTACTTTTTTATTTTGGTTCAAAATAAGTGTTCAGTTATGTAATCAAGAAAGAATTCGATTTGTTTTTACAAAATAACTCCTATGTACAAATCCCTAAAAAGTTTTCGTACTCCTCACATTAAATATTTAAGCAAGAGTAATTTAGTTATAGTATGTATTTTTGTATAAAATTTAATATTTTTTTAATATGCGTGCTAAAAGCAAATTAAATACTTATTGTGAACATGAGGGAGTAGCAATAATTTCTGTAGTTAGTAACCTGAACAATAAAACAAATAACCTTCTACAACATATTAAATTGAACTAATACTGTAAATTTTTCATTACATCGTCAGTGAAATATATAATCCCACGATCGTAGGTTCGAGTCACAAAAAAAAGCATTACTTTCAATAAAGGAGAATAAAAAAAAATCAATATCATCTGCTGGCTGCCCTTTTTAACAAAAGCCAGAAGCAGTTGAAAAGATTACTATAATAAACTAACAAAGTCACAATAAAAAGAAAATCATGATAAAGATGTAGCGTACTAACTGCAGGTCTCAGGTGAAAAAATGACTATTCACATTATTAAAGAGAGAAATGAAAAGATGTTGTCTTTATTATGAGGGCAGAAAGGTTGCCCATATAAGGCCAAATTTATGGGATGCAAATCATTTAATTGAGTGGTCATGGCATGGGGTTCCTTTTTGGTCCCAAGGCTTAATTTTATAAGCACATGCACTCTGCTGACTTCTTCCCCAACTCACAGCCCCATTTCTCTAATCTATTCGCCACTCAGGAGCAGAGCTAGGTTGATAAGTGTGTGGGTTCTAAATTAAAAATATAGGGTCTCGAAAATTGTTAATTGGTCAGGCTGGCCTAGCAGTGTGCTGGGCGACATCACGACCGGATTTGGGGTCGTGACACAAGTCTAGCAGTATGTGAAAATTCAAAACAATGAGTTTGTTGTGCAATTTTTACACCTTTGAACAAATATCAAATAAATCGGGAAATCGGAGTACCTGGTAAACTTCAAAATCATCAAAATTGAACTCAGCTTTCCTCACAACTACTCCTCTCCCACTATGGGTGTAACAGGGGAATTTTGGGAGCTGATTTTTGTGAGAGTTTAATGGAGTTTTATTGCTGAAATTTGGTGTATTTTGAAGATGGAGTTTGAGAACAACTTTCATGGAGAAAAACTACTTGTTTTCAGTTAAGTAAGAAGGCTCTTTAATGGTGGAAAATAGTGTATTGTTGTTGGAAAGGAAGGAGTTAGTGCATCTCTTTTTATCTTGGGTTTTAAAACATCTTGGTAGAACCCCAACTTTTTTGATTTGGAAGTTGAGAAGATTAGTAAAAAATAGCCCCAATGTTGTTTCGTTTGTGTTACCTTAAATGAAAAACTGTAAAAATAAGAAAATAGCTAAATGCTTTCAGCAGGTTTTGAACCAAAGTGCTTTGCAAGCGAACCCAAACCTCTTACCATTGATCCCAAACACCTTTTGTTACTGGGTTCGGCAGGATATATTTATATATAACGAGTAAATTTTTCAATACAAATACATGATCTCGGAAAAAGTCACTGGGTTCGCCCGAACCCGCACCTTCTACCGTAGCTCCGCCCCTGTCGCCACTAGCACTTCAACTCATATCATTTAGTCCTTTTTTGTCTTTAACTCATACTGGTAACAGGATTTGGACTATTGCATACAGAGGGACGGAATTAGAATTTAATGTTTTTGGGTTCAAAATTTTAGTTCTTTTATATTATTGAATTCTAAATTAATAATTTAAATATATTAAATAAATTTCTTAAGATAAATATAGAGTTCGGATCAAAGTTACTGGATTTGGCCAAACTCGCGCCTCGATCTCTAGCTCTGACCCTGATAGTACATATATATTATGATCAATTTTAGAAATGCCAAATACCCCACTGATAGCAGAAATTCAAGTCAAGTTGAATTTGATAAGAAGAACAGTTGAAATATTCTATATAATGATAGCTTATAGAGCTAACAAATCCAGGATCAAGAGTCAATTGAACCATAAAGAAATGTGATTTTTTGTACATATGCATTGTTAAATTGACTGTGTCGGTAGGAATTAATGTAATTGAAGCTCGTATGTGAAGATAGTAAGAAAGGGAAACTAAGAGAGAGAAAAAAGAGTAGTTAGGCAGAGATAGTTTTAGGGAATTTTTGTTCTATATTTTCTAACTGAAATGTACAGTACTAATACAGTGTTTACATATCCACATATCAAATAACCAACTCTCACTATGCTAATAATCTAACCACTTTCTTCTAGAAGAGTACTACTATATTACATGATGTATAACTATGTATTTCAACACTACCCTCAAGTTGTGAATTTTTCATTTCCAACTTGGATAAAAGAACCATGTGTTGTTGATGTCCCAGTGCCTTTGTTAGAATATCTGCAGGTTGACACTAAGTGGAAACATAGGTTGTTCTGATAATACCTTGCCAAATTTTTTCTCTAATAAAATGGCAATATATCTCTATGTGTTTTGTTCTTTCATAATATATGGGATTGGTTGCAATTTGCAATGCAGCCTTGTTATCACAATGTAGCTCCATAGGTGACATTCGATTCACTTGTAGCTCTTCCAATAGTCCCTTCAACCAAACTAGTTTAGCTATTGTGCTTGCCATGCTCTTGTACTCTACGTCTGCGGAGCTTCTTGAGATGGTGTTCTACCTCTTTTACTTCCAAGAGATGAGTGAACTTCCCAATCTTATACAGTACCCTATCACTATCTTTCTTGACATAGGGTATGAGGCCCAATCTGAGTCACAAAATGCATGTATTTTCTCTTCACTCTTACTGGACATAAGTAATCCCAAACTTGGCTTCTTCTTAACATATCTCACGACTTGTAATGATGCTTCATAGTGTGACTATTTTTGAGCATGCATGAACTGACTAAGGCATTGGATTGCATATGATATGTCTGGTGAGGTATAGTAGCTTCCCTATGAGTCTCTAATAACCCCCCCCCTCCCCGGTCTACTAATGCCTCATCATGGTTGCTCGTCTCAGTGCACTTATCAAACTCCACACTTGTGAGTTTCAGATTTGTTTCATAGGTGTGTCTTTTGGTTTTGACTCTACTAAACCTATTTTTGAAATCATCTCAAGTGCATAATTCCTTTGTGGCATAAGTATCCCTTCCTTTGACCTGACAAACTTAATTCCTACGAAGTATCTTAGTTCTTCCAAGTCCTTTAGTTTGAAGTTATGCTGAAGTGAAATGTTAGCCTGGATGATTTCCTCTAAATCATTTCATGTTATCAAGATGTCATCCATATATACAAGCACTAAAACATATTTATTGTTGACAAGTCTAGTGAATAGAGAATAGTGATGTTTGCTTTGTTGAAAACCAACAGTTATGAGGGCTTGTGAGATTAAGGTTCTATTATCTTGAATCTTGCTTCAACCCATTAAGGAATTTGATTAGTCTGCACACATTGGACGCCCTCTGACCTTCCAAATCTTTGGGGTAGTTTCATGCACACATTCTCATCAAGATCCCTATTAAGGAACGCATTGTGCATATCTATTTGGAAAATAGGCCAATGCTTCAGTGCAACAATAGCTGCAACAACCCTGACAGTGGTAAATTTAGCTACATGGGAGAAGGTATAATCAAATTCTAGGCCTTCTTGTTGTGTATACCTCTTAGCAACTAGTCGAGCTTTAAACCTTTCCACCGACCCATCAATATTATACTTAATCTTATATACCCACTTGCAACCAATTGGAACTTTCCCAGTAGGTAGATCCACAACCTTCCAAGTATGATTATTCTCTAGAGCCTTAATTTCAAGTTTCATTGCTTGAACCCTTCTATCATCCTCTGATGCTTAGGAGAAGGTGAAATGTTCAGTATAGTAGTGTGATGACCCAAAAGGTAATATTCTATTTTAGAACTCGATCCCATATTCTGAGGCCTTATAAACCTCTGTTTATCTTTCCTCGATTTGCATGAACAGTCAGGGCGTATATCTGGAAAGATTTTATTTGAAAAATTGAGGAAATAATAATTTTGGCCTAAAAAGTTGATTTTTGTTGACTGCAGTCAATATTTTGGGTAGACGGACCTGGATCCATATTATGAAGGTCCCTTGGGTCCTTAATAATATATGGGATCTGAAAGTATGCGCGGAGTCAAATTTCGAGGTCCCTAGCACGAGAAATTATTTTTTTATGAAAATTGTAAAACTGGAATTTTAAAGGTTTTAAGAATTTGATTAATAATTGAACTTGTTGATATTGGGTTTGTATTGTTGTTCCGGATCCTGGTGCAGGTCTGTTATGATATATATACCTTAGCTGTGAAATTTGGTGAGAAACAGGACTGATTTGACGTAATTCAGACATTTAGTTGAGAAAATAGAACTTTTGAACTTTCTTAAAAATTTCATGCAATTTGGTGATAAATTCATAGTACTAGGCGTTATTTCAGCGATTTAATCATGCGAGCAAGTTTTTGTGACATATTAAGACCTGTGTGCACATTTGGTTTGGAGCCGTGAGGGCTCGGGTGAGTTTCGGATAGACTACGAGATTATTAGCACTTAGAAAATCCGATGTGTTTGTTGCTTCTAGTATGCAGATATATTGTGATAAACTCTTGCGAACACGAAGTGCAAGCTGGGCTGGGGAGGGATTTCTTCTACATGAAGGCGAGGCTTCGGCCACGTACACGGAGAATTGGGGGTTAGCTCTTCGCGAACGCAATTGGCCTTACATGAACGCGTAGTGTATTGGAGGAGAGCAGGGAATGTGTTGAGTTGCTCTTCACGAATGCGGTCCTAGACCCAAAAATGCGATGTTCGAGGGGGACATACCATCACGAATGCAAACAACTCTTAGCGAACACGAAGGTCATTCTGGCTGCAATGCATCGCAATAGCGATAAGTCTTTCGCGAACGTGATGAAGACTTGTCCAGTGATCTAAAAACAGAACCAAAGTCGGGATTTGTTCAAAATTTCACATCTTCTTCACTAGAACTCGACCTAGGATATTTTTAAGAGGGATTCCAATACCAAATCATATGTTTTTGTTCTTCAACACACTTCCTTCAATTTTCATTAATGACCACTAGATTTCTAGCCCTAAACCTTGTTCTTTCATGGTAGAATTAGGGATTATGGGAAAATGGGGATTTTGCAAATTTAGGAATTTAGAACACGATTTGGGATTGGGTTCAAAAACTAATTAAATATTTGGGCCCGGAGGTAAAAATAGAATTTGGTTCGAACCTCGAGTTTTGACCAAGCGGGTCCCGGGTCAGTTTTGACTTTTTGTAGAAAATATTGGAAAACTTTTAGTTATGCATTGGAATTGAATTCTTTAGCGATAATTAATGTTATTAAGTTAATTATGACTAGATACAAGTGGATTGAAGGTGGAATCTAGAAGAAAAGCGGTGATTGAGTTTTTAGTTTGGTCGTGGTAGCGAGGTAAGTGTTATAGCTAACATTATCTTGAAGGATTAGGTATTATCGTCTATTTTCTATATGTTTGGTTGTTGAGTACAACATATAGATGAAGTGAGGAGTACATATACGTTGTTGTTGGATCATTGCATGCAAGTTAGTCTTATTCTTGTGATTATTCTATTCTTTATACATATTTATTTATGCTTAAACTGGTTAATCTTCATGCTGAGCAACTCTTATCATGTTTTACTGGAATTTCATATTGGTTGAGCATTGGCTTGAAGTTGAGATTGATGTTGTGAAACTAAACATTTAAATGGCCTTGTTATTAATAATTTCATTGCCCAATTATTATTGTTTTGTTGTTTGCGTGAGGAAGACTATAAAGCACGACGGGTGATACCATGTCAATCATTATCATATGAGAAAGAGTTTAAAGCATGAATGATGATGGTGTGCCATTGGATATACATTATCATGTGAGGAAGAGTGTAAATCACAAAGGGTGATGTCGTGCCATCTTATATTCATTATCACGGATCCTTTCGTTTGTTATGGTGAGGATGATAGTAAAAGCACGACAGATGATGTTATGCACTTGTTTTGTCATGTTTCTTTACTATGTTATTTCTCATGATCTCGTACTCCCCTCAGCATGTCTTTCCCCTCCTGTTATTGTGTATTTAGTTTCTATTATTTTTTATTATGTCGTATATTGCTTAACTACACATGTTTTTATATGTGTCTTGTCCTAGCCTCGTCACTACTTTGCTGATGTTAGGCTCGTTACCAGTACATGGGGTTTATTGTACTAATACTGTACTCTGCACTTTCTGTGTAGATTTCGGTACCGAACCTCGTGAGTAGAGTTTGGGTTGCTGCCTTCAGTCCACAGGAGACCCAAGGTAGATCTGCCGGCATTCGCAAACCTGGAGTCCCCTTCTAGTTATCCTAATTTCTTATTTCTTTTAGATACGAGAACAATTGTATTTTCTTTCAACCAGTATTCGTAGTGACTCTTAGAAGTTCGTGGATTGTGACACAAAATTTTGGGTAGCTATGTATAAGTATTTGAATTATTATGAAATTTCATACTTCTTTACTTTGTTTTGGTTTAATTACTGTTATATTATTGATTTGATTAGTAGTTAATGTATAAAATATTTATCTGTTAGCTTGTCTAGCATTCTGAAAAGTTAGGCGCTATCACAATTCCGTTGGTGGTAAATCCGGACCGTGATAAGTTGGTATCAGAGACTAGGTTGCCTAGGTCTCACAATTCACGAACAACGTATGTAGAGTCTGAAGGATCGGTACGGGACCGTTTGTGCTTATGCCTATAGGCTAAAGAGTTTATGAACAATTTTACTTCTATTCTTCTCTATCGTGCAATTTTAACTCTCAATGCTAATTGGACTTTTTACGATTGTACTTTCGCAGATGGCAAGATACGTACCACTTCATCAGCTGATCAGCAGCCCGAGACTCAGTGGCTATGAGGGGTAGAAGACGAGGCTGTGCTAGGGGCCGAGGCAGGGCAGAGATGAGCCCAGAGAAGCTGCATCAGTGGCGGAGCCTCAGGTAGAGTTTGATGACGAGGTTCCGACCCAGAGAGTTCCGGTGGGGTTCATTTCTACCCCAGTACTCGAGGATGCTCCGGTCTTTAGTGTTCGTCGGTCCGTCTAATAGGCCTTATGGAGGGTAATACACAAATTGGCACATTCCAAGCGGTATAAGCTGTTTCTCAGGCTCGGGGAGGATCCCAGACTCCTGCTACTCATAATCTGGAGCAGATGGCTCCAGAGTTTTAGAATCCAATAGATCACCAATTGGGGAAGTTCTATCGGGTGTTGCAGGATAGACCGGTGATGGATCAGCTATGTCTTCTGATGCTTTGTGGAGATTGGATTGGTTTACCAAGATTTTCACCACTCATTATAACGTTAGATCTTCAGAGGATCCCTAGGACTATCTGGACAATTGTTATGAAGTGTTTCATAAGATGGGGATAGTGGAGACCAATAGGGTAGACTTTGCTGCTTTTCTTCTGTTAGGTACGAAATGGTGGAGGGATCTATGTTTGGACAGACCAGCTAGGTCGCCTACTTTAACTTGGTACTAGTTCTCTCATATATTTCTCGAGAAGTTTTTTCCTGTTATACTAAGCGAGGACTATTGCAGGCAATTCGATTGTCTCCAACTGGGCGGCATGTCCGTTACTCAGTACGAGACCCATTTTATAGATTTGGATCGTCATGCTTTTCTTATACTCCCCATCAAGAGAGAGAGAGAGAGAGAGAGAGAGAGAGAGAGAGAGAGAGAGAGAGAGAGAGAGAGAGAGAGAGAGAGGTTTATTGAAAAATACTCGCTTAGCCTATCAGATTGAAGATGGCTGAGGAGACAGGGAGCGAGATTACATTCCAAAATGCAGCCAATGTGGCCAGGCGAGTTGAGATGGTTTTAGTTCAGAGGAGTTGTCAGGGGCCTGACAAGCGGACTCGTCAATCCGGTGGATTCAGTGGGGCCTCATCTGGAGCTCAGGGTACTTTTGGTAGAGGCCATCCTCCCAGGTTGTTTCATTCAGTACTTTAGACTTCTCACGGTGTTTCAGGTGGTCATGGCCCTCATATGCAACATTCCGATCAGCTAGCCTACAGTGCACCACCAGCTTCTATTAGTACACCTTCACTTCAGAGTTTTCAGGGTGGTTACTCAAGACTCAGTTTCAGGATCATCAGCCATAACAACCAAAGTCTTGTTATACTTGTAATGATCCGAAACACATTGCTAAGTATTGTCCTCGAGCACTACAAAGTTCTCAGCATCAGGGTTCTCATGCCATGGTCCCAACATCGGGTGTTCCATCGTCCACTCAGCCAATTAGAGGTTGGGTCAGACAACTAGAGGTGGAGGTCGAGGTATTAAAGGTGGAGGTCAGGCAGCTAGATGTGGAGGCCAGTCAGTAGGAGGCCGTACTAGGGATATCGTTCACAGTGATAGAGCCAAGCCCCGGTATTATGCTTTCCCAGTAAGGCCTAAGGCTGAGGCATCTCATGCCATTTTCACTGGTACTATTTTAGTTTGTAGTAGAGATACTTTTGTTCTATTTGATCCAGGGTCTACATACTCCTATGAGTCATCTTATTTTGCTTCATATTTGATTTTGCCTCGTGATTCTTTGAGTGATCCCGTGTATATGTCCACACCTCTGGGTGATTTTATTATTTTATATTTTTTCTATCGCTCGTCTGTGGTTATTATTAGGGGTCTTGAGACCCGTGTAGATCTCCTACTTCTTGATATGGTTTATTTCGATGTCATTTTAGGGATGGATTGGCTATCACCTTATCATGCTATATTGGTCTATCAGGCCAAGACCGTGACCTTAGCATTGCAGGGGTTGCCTTGATTAGAGTAGAGAAGGACTCCTGATCATTCTACCAATAGGGTTATTTCTTATATGAAGGCTCGGCGTATGGCGGAGAAGGGGTGTTTGGCTTATTTGGCTTATGTTCGTGATTCTAGTACGGAGGTCCCTTCCATGGATTCTGTATTAGTTGTTCGGATATTCCTAGAGGTGTTTCCTATAGATCTTCCGGGGATCCCACCCGACAGGGATATTGACTTTTGCATTGATTTGGCTCTGGGCTCTCAGCCTATTTCCATTCAGTCGTACTGCATGGCCCCGCCAGAGTAGAAAGAATTGAAGGAGAAGTTGCAAGATTTGCTTAATAAGGGCTTTATTAGACCTAGTGTCTCACCCTAGGGTGCACTGGTGTTGTTTGTAAAGAATAAAGATGGATCGATGAGGATTTGCATAGACTATCAGCAGTTGAACAAAGTCACCATCAAGAACAAGTATCCATTACCGAGGATTGATGGCTTATTTGACCAACTTCAGGGTGACAAGGTATTTTCAAAGATCGTTTGTGGTCTGTCTACCATCAGTTGAGGAATAGGGCATCTGATGTCCCTAAGACATCTTTCCAGACTCGGTATAGGCATTATGAGTTCCTAGTGATGTCATTTGGCTTGACAAATGCCCCAACAATTTATGGATTTAATGAATCGGGTGTTCAAGACCTATCTAGATTCTTTTGTGATTGTTTTCATTGATGATATCTTGATTTACACCCGCAGCCAAAATGGGGCATGAGCAACATCTTCCAGCCGTTCTTCAAACTCTGAGAGACAGCCATTTATATGCTAAGTTTTTGAAATATGAGTTTTGGTTGAGTTTAGTTTCTTTCTTGAGTCATGTTATATCTGAAGGGTATTCATGTGGATCCGAAGAAGATAGAGTCAGTCAAGAACTAGTCTCGACTACATCAACTATAGAGATCTAGAGTTTCTTGGGTTTGGCTGGTTATTACTGTCAGTTTGTGGAGGGATTTTCATCTATTGCATCCCCGATGACCAAGTTGACCAAGAAGGGTGCCCAGTTCAAGAGGTCATCAGATGAGTGTGAGGAGAGCTTTCAGAAGCTCAAGATAGCTTTGACTACGGCACCTGAGTTGGTGTTACCCATAGATTCAGGGCCATATACAGTATATGACGTATCTCCTACTGAACTTGGTGCGGCAGGTTGGCAAGGTTATTGCATATGCTTTACGGTAGTTGAATATTCACGAGAAGAATTATCTAGTTCATGACATAGAGCTAGCAGCCATTGTTCATGTGCTGAAGATCTGGAGGCACCAGCCTGTCGTGTGAGGTGTTCACGAATCATAAGAGTTTGCGATATTTTTTCAAGCAAAAGGATCTCAATTTGAGGTAGATGAGGTGGTTGGAGCTATTGAAAGAGTGTGATATCACCACCTTGTTTTATCCCAAGAAGACTAATGTGGTGGCTGATGCTTTGAGTAGGAAGTCTGCTAGTATGGGCAGCCTTTCATATATTCCAGTTGGTAAGAGATCGCTTGCTTTAGATGTTTAGGCTTTGGCCAATCAGTTTGTGAGGTTGGATATTGTTTAGCCCAGCCGTGTTTTTGCTTGTACAGTCGCTCAGTCTTCCTTGTTTGAGTGCATCAGGGATCGGCAGTATGATGACCCTCATTTGCTTTTCCTTAGGGACACAGTGTGGCCCGGAGATACCAAGCAGGTTACGGTTGGAGATGATGGAGTTTTGAGGATGCAGGGTCGTATTTGTGTGCCTAATATGGATGGACTTCTTAATTTATAGAGGAGGCTCACAGTTACTTTAGATGGATTTAGAAGACCACCCTAACCCTGTGAAAGAACCTAGTTAGTCTAGGAGGAGGATAAAGAAGGATATTGTTGCATATGTAGCTCGGTGTTTAAAATGCTAGCAATTAAAGTACGAGCATCAGAGAACTGGTGGTTTGCTTCATACGATTGAGATTCTAAGTGGAAGTGGGAGCGTATCACTATCAATTTTATTATTGGACTACAGTGGACACAGAGGAAATTTGACGCAGTTTGTGTTATTGTGGATAGACTGACCAGGTCAGTGTATTTTATTATATTGTAGTTTCCTATTCTTCAGAGCGATTGGCATAGATCTATATCTATGAGATCGTTGATCTTCATGGTATGCCCGTTTCTATTATTTCTGATCGAGGTACGCAGTTTACCTCGCATTTCTGGAGGGCAATACAATGTAAGTTGGGTACGCGGGTCAAATTGAGCATAATATTTCATCCTCAGATCGGCGGATAGTCTGAGCATACTATTCAGATCTTGGAGAATATGCTCCACACCTGTGTTATTAATTTTGGAGGTTCTGGGGATCAGTTCTTATCATTAGCAGAGTTTTCTTACAAGAACACTTATCAGTCGAGCATCCAGAGGGCCCCCTATGAGGCATTATATAGTAGACGTTGTCGATCACCGTTTGAGTGGTTTAACCCAGGGGAGGCTCGATTATTGGGTATGGATTTAGTGTAGAATGTCTTGGATAAGGTTAAGATCATTCAGGATAGACTTCATACAGCTCAGTCCAGGCAAAAGAGCTATGCCGACCATAAGGTTCACGATGTGGCATTCATGGTGAGAGAGAGAGTGTTGCTTCGGGTGTCACCCATAAAGGGGTGATGTGGTTTGGGAAGAAGGCCATAGGTAAATCAGGACTTTTGATATCTTGATCGAGTGGGGGGTGGCCTACAGACGCGCATTGCAACCATATTAATCATCGGCATATCCAGTGTTTCATGTTTTCATGCTTCATAAGCATCAGGACGATCCATACTATGTGTTAGATTTCAGCAATGTCCAGTTGGACAAGGATTTGACCTACAAGGAGGAGCCGGTAGTTATTCTGGAACGGTAGGTTCGTCCGTTGATATTGAAGAATTATCCTTTGGTTCGTGTTCAATAGAGAGTTTAGCCTGTTAAGGCAGTTACTTGGGAGTCCGAGTCCGATATACAGAGAAGATATCACATTTTTTCATCGGCTCAGGTACTATTCTATGTCCGTTCAAGGACGAACGATTGTTTTAGAGGTGGAGAATGTGATGACCCAAAAGGTCATCTTCAGTTTTAGAACTCGATTCCTTGTTTTGAGGCCTTAAAAAACTTGTTTTGTCTCTCCATGATTTGCGTGCACGGTCCGAGCGTATATCCAAAAAGCTTTTATGTGAAAAAATTATGGAAACAATAATTTTTTGCCTAAAAAGGTGAGTTTTGTTCACTTGATAAAAATTGTAAAACTGGAATTTTAAAGGTATTAAGAATTTGGTTTACAATTGATCTTGTTGATACCAGGTTCGTATTGTGGTTTTGGAGCCAAGTATAGGTCCATTATGATATTTGTACCTTATTTTTGAAATTTGGTGAGAAACGAAACTGATTTAACGTGATTTGGACCTTAGGTTGAGAAAATAGAACTTTTGAACTTTCTTGAAAATTTCATGCAATTTGGTGATAAATTTGTAGTTCTAGGTGTTATTTTGGTGATTTATCACACGAGCAAGTCCGTATGATATTTTAAGACTTGTGTACATGTTTGGTTTGGAGCCTCGAGGGATCGGGTGAGTTTCTGATAAGCTACGGGATGATTTGCACTTAGAATTTTGATATGTTTGCTGCACGCGAAGGAACTCTTTCGAACGCGAAGTGAAAGATGGTCTGGGAAGGGATTTCTTCTACACCAACGCGAGGCTTTGGCTGCGAACATGGAGCACTCGGGGGGTTAGCTCTTCGCTAATGTGACCGGCCTTACGCAAACACGTAGTGTATTGGAGGTGGGCAAGAAATGTCATGAGTTGTTATTCGAGGATGCAGTCCTAGGCCCACAAATGAAGTCCATTGTGGCCGTACTGCATCGCGATCGTGACAGATCTCTCACAGACGTAGTGAAGACCTGTCTAGTGATTTTAAAATATAACCAAAGTCAGGATTTGTTGAAAATGTCACATCTTCTTCACTGGAACTCGATCTAGAGCGATATTTAAAGAGGAATTTTAATACCAAATCATAAGTTTGTGTTCTTCAACTCAGTTACCTAAATTTCCATTAACACCCATTAGATTTCTAGCCTAAACCATGTTCTTTCATGGTAGAATTAGGAATTTTTGAAAAAATTACGGATTTTGCAAATTTGAGAATTTAGAACTTGATATGAGGTCGGGTTCCAAAACTAATTACATATTTGGGCTCAAAGGTGAATGGGTTTTGGTTCAAATCTCGAGTTTTGACAAAGCAGGCGCGAGGTCGATTTTTTACTTTTTGAGGAAAATATTTAAAACTTATAATTATGCATTGGAATTAATTTCTTTAGCGATAATTGATATTATTAAGTTAATTATGACTATATACGAGTGGACTGGAGGTGAAATCTAGAGGAAAATGTGATTGAGCTTTAAGTTTGGTAGTGGTAGCGAGGTAAGTGTTGTGGCTAACCTTAGCTTGACAGATTATGTATTGTTCTCTATTTGCTATGTGTTTGGTTGTTGAGTAAAACGTATAGGTGAGGTGACGAGTACCTATACATTGTTGTTGGGTCATAGCATGCGATTGAGTCATATTCTTGTGATTATTATATTCTTTAATTGTATTTGTTTATGCTTAAACTGGTTAATCTTCATGTTGAGCAACCCTTATCATGTTTTACTGGAATTTGATATCGGTTGAGTGTTGGCTCAAATTTGAGATTGACGTTGTAAAATTGAATATTGAAATGGACTTGTTATTAATAATTTCATACCCAGTTGTTGTTGTTTCGTTGTTTGGGGGGAAGAAGAGTGTAAAGCACGAAGTGTGATGCCGTGCCATTGCATAGTCATTATCATGTGAGGAAGAGTATAAAGCACGAAGGGTGATGCCGTGCCATTGCATATACATTATCATGTGAAGAAGCGTGTAAAACATGTACAGACGGTGATATCATGCCATTTTATATTCAATATCATGGTTCATTTCATTTGTTATGGTGAGGACGAGAGTAAAAGCATGAAGGGTGATGTCGTGCACTTGTTTTGATGTGTTTCTTTATTGTGCTATTTCTCATGATCTCGTACTCCCCTTAACATGTTTTTCCCTTCCCGTTATTGTGTGTTTAGTTTCTATTATTTGTTATTATGCCATACATTGCTTAACTAAACATGTTTTTATATGTGTCTTATCCTAGCCTTGTGGCTCGGCACTTACTAGTACATGAGGTCGGTTATACTAATACTGCACTCTGTACTTTCTGTGCAGATTTTGGTACCGGACCGTGCTGACCCGAGTGAGTTGCTGCCTTCAGTCGAATAGGAGACCCAAGGTAGATCTGCCAACGTTCATAGACCCTGGAGTTCCCTTCCAGTTATCCTAGTTTCCTATTTTGTTTTAGATTCGAGAATATTTTTATTTTCTTTCAACCAGTATTTGCAGTAACTTTTAGAGGTTTGTGGATTGTGACACCGGATTTTGGGTAGCCATGTATTAGTATTTAAATTTTTATGAAATTATGCACTTCTTTACTCTGTTTTTGTTTAATTACTATTATATTACTGATTTGGATAGTGGTTAGAGTAATAATATTTATATGTTGGTTTGACTAGCATTCTAAAATGTTAGGTGCCATCACGATTTCGACAATGAGAAATTTGGGTTTTGGCAAGTAGAAAAATACAAGAACAGATTGATAATGTAGGTCCAAATGAGTATATGAAACACAATGATAGATAGTATAGTTGATACAATTGGAGGTAGAAGGTAATAGAGGATGGACATAATCTGTCAACCAAATAGAGGGTGTGGATGTTCTTCCTAACCTTCTAAGAGGAGCAGCATTAGATAGAGAAGAGGTGAAGAGTGGGAACAAAATGGGATGTATCAGCAGGTACTACTGAGGATGGTGTAGAGAGATAAGTAGATTGATCAGGTGAAGAGGGTATAATAGGTATCGATGAGAGGTGAGGTTGAGGTGAGAAGTCAGGTTGGAGGGGCGAAGAAGTAGGTGAAGTAGTATCAGGGAAGTCTATAGATAGTGAGTAGTTTAAATCTGGGAATGCAAGATTTGCTTTTAGGAAATTTTAAAGGAAAAATATTTTCATGGAATATCACATCTCTACTGAGGAAAAACTTACTGCCTTCAATATCATATAACTTGTAGCCTTTTTGTAGATGAATATCCTAAAAAGATTGCAGGAATAGATTTAGGATTAAGCTTGTCACTAAAATCAAGCTCTGTGGCATAGCAATGGCATCCAAAAGTTCTCATATGGTCAAGCTTGGATGGCTGATCATGAAACAACTCATAGATGACCCTTTAAGGTTGGACTGTGGAATTTATTTATGATGTATGCTGTTGTAGGAACACAATCCTCCTAGAATCTTAATGGTATGTGGGCTTGAAATTTTAATATTGTTCCTATTTCAAGAATGCGTCTCTGTTTTCTTTCTACCGCCCCATTTTGTTGTGGAGTATAAAAACAACTACTTTGATGGACTATGCTTTTGGATCTAAACAGATCAGAACATAGAGAATTAAAAATACATATCCATTATCAGATCTAAAAACTTTAATAGAAACAGAAAACTGATTATGTACTAATTGAAGGAAATCAAGCAAGACATGATAGACATCATTTTTAAGTCTCAAGAGAAATGTCCAGGTCATCCTGGAATAATCATCAACAAGATTAAGGAAGTATTTAAAACTATTATAAGTAGGCACTCTATATGGAACCCAAACATCTATATGTACAAGGCTAAAATGAGGAATTTGATCTGGTTACACAAGTAGGTAATGGTAGCCCAACTTGTTTAGCTGATGGACATATAAAAGTATTAGGTGTTAATTCGGATACAAGATCCTTTATTGAGGGTATTTTCTGTAATATTGCAACTAGATCATGACCAAGTCTTTTATCTACAAATCATCAGAATGATGTTAGACTAAAGAAGCTATATGATTTGAAGGAATAGACGTAGAAGGAGAAACAACATGTATGAATGGATTGAGGATGTATAGGCCACCCATGAATCTAACAATCCCCTTGACCATGCCACCGAAGAGATCCTAAAATAGACAGAAATCAGGATAAAAATTAACTGAGCATTGTAATTCTCTTGTATATTTAGAAATAAAGAGAATGTTGTACTTAAAATCGGGCACATATAGCACATTTTGTATAGTTTGTGTGGGGAGAACAGAACAAGACCCAGTGTGAGTGATCGTAGTGTTGTTTTCATTTTGTAATTACACATAGTTAGGTAGATTATGTGGCACACTCTTAGGATTTAATAACAGGTTCAAGGTGAAGACATGTAATTTAAAGCTCCAGAGTTAATAATCCAGTAACCTTGAGAAGCATTAGATATACCTGCCATGTTTGTTATTTCAGTTGGTTTATGTTCCTTCCTAAGCAACTTCAGAATTTGTTGGTATTGTTCACCAGTGAACACTAGCAGAGTTGGTGTAGCCATTTTCTTCAGACTTTCAAAATGCATTTCCTTTTTATCATTCATACACACTTTACGAGATGTAAGCATTTGACTCTAGTTCTCAAAACCACCTATTCCTATGTCGTCAAATCTAGAATTGGATGAATATCCAACTAGTTTGTAGCAATTCTCTCTCTTGTGGCCCTCCATGTGGCAATAGTCACAGTAGAGATTATTGTTACGCTCAGGCCAAATGTTAGTTACATTTGTTTCAGCTATGGCACTAGTTCTACCCTCCACAGGTCCCCAAAATACCACTTTGTGATATCTAAGTTCCAATCATTCTTTGACTCTTTTCCCGTAAGAGCATAAAATATGCTTGATCAATGAGGTTCATCATCAAAATCTAACTCTTTTCAGGTGCATAGGTATCATTTAGTCCCATAAAAAATATCATGATTAGCTTCTATTGGTGTAAGAACTCAAAAAATAGCCTAGATCTCGCACAATCGCAACCAGGATAGGGTATAATTGACTCAAATTCAACCCATAAATCATTCAATTTTGAGTAATATATGGATACACTAGAGATAACTTACATTAGACTACTTTTTTATGTGTTCATATGATAGATTATTGTTGCATTCACCTTATCAAAATGTTCCTTAAATGCTTCCCATAACTTTTGTGCATTTGATGAATACACTATTCCTTTTCTCAACTCCTATGCTACAACTCATTATCTATGACTGGACAATGGCATTGCATCTCTCCCACTAATGCAATAGAAAACTATTTGCCACATAGGTCTCTCTAGCACACAATCCATCTATTAATCAGATTTTTTCTTCACGAGCACATACATCTTTATCGATCTACTCCACTCCGAGTAGTTCTCCATTTCAATCAAAAATTGTGTCACTAGCTTCACATAGGGCGTATCTGATGGATGCACATAGAGTGGATCGTTATAATCAAATTTTTAAAGCTTGCATGTGAACATCCAGCTATGTTTTGAGGTGTATCGACTGAAATTTTTATTTTAGTAAAGAATTTGGTATGGAATTTGGCAAAGACAAGAGTTAATTGAGAAATTGAGAAAATTGAATCTGAGAAGAGAAAAAACTTAGATATGAGCTTCTATGCGACTGTCGATATCGATCGTTATAAGCCTAGCTCTGATACCATGTTATATTGAATATATCGACAACCGTTGAAGCTCATCTATGAAGATAGTAAGAAAGCGAAGCTAAAAGGGAGAAGAACAATAGTTAGGCAGAGATAGTTTGAGGAAATTTAGCTCTATTTTTTCTAACTGAAATGTACACTACTAATACAATATATATACATATCCACACATCAAATAACCGAATCCTACTATGCTAACAATCTAACCACTTTACTAAGTGATTACTCTTCCAGAAAAGTATAATTACGTGATGTACAACTATGTATTTCAACATGTATATTAATTTTCGTTTATATATATATCTATCTATATTATTATAGAAGTGGGAAGCTCTTAACTAAAAAGTTGAATTACAATATTGCCTTTTAAAATAAATGTGAACACCTTAAGTATTAGTTAAAAATAAATATATATTAAGAAAAAAATTAAAGAGTCCTTTCAAAAAATTTGTGTTCTTTTAAGAAGTAACTAAATATCTCTATATTAGTGAAATAATCATATCTATTTAAATTCCAATGACACATAAAGCCTTTAATCCTA
The DNA here is from genome assembly GCA_032618575.1 of Nicotiana noctiflora. NCBI lineage: Eukaryota > Viridiplantae > Streptophyta > Magnoliopsida > Solanales > Solanaceae > Nicotiana > Nicotiana noctiflora. The sequence goes on from JASVEL010002922.1 coordinate 101,570, forward strand.
TTTTAAATTCCAATATACCTAAAACCTATAATCGTATTTGCGCATAAATCCTTTAAAAATTAGGCTTTTATCACTTCTACATTATAATCATTGAACCCTTTGTCACGACCCTAAATCGGACCCAATCGTGATGGCACCTATCGTGAAACAAAGTTATCTGACACAAACCCCCAAAACCAATTAAATAGTTATAATAATTCATATTTAAGTCATTAATAAGTGATAAATTCCAAAATAAAGAGTGAAATAGAATAATGCGGAGATAAACACAGCCCGACATCGGGGTGTCACCAGTCATGAGCATCTAAACATCCGTCTAAAAGTATGAAAAGACTACATAGTCCAATGTAAAGCTAGTACAAGGAAAGTATAGATAGGAAGGGGAAGCACTGGGTTGCGAACGCCGAGCAGCTACCTAGTCAACTTTAAACAAGCATGCGGTGGAAGCAATTAGCCCCTACTCGTGTGAATCGAGACTCCTGAATCTGTACATAGGGTATAGGGAGTAATGTGATTATGCCAACTCAGAAAGTAATAACAGTAAGGGCGACTGACCGATAAGAAAACATGTAAAACATAACAAAATACTACAACAAAATAGTATAAATCAGTACAACGTAATAAAAGAGTAAAAGCTCGTAAAAACACCTTTGTTCAGTAAAAACTTATTTAAAACATCTTTTAATAGTTCAAATGAGTGATGAAAACAAGAAGATAAGGAATTAAACATAAGTAAATACTAACTGAACCAGCCCCTCAGGCTATCTCAGAATCATGTGTATCAGCCTCTCGTGGAATAATTTGGAACAACATCAATCCCTCGGGCTATATCATATTATAAACTGGATATCCGCACTCACTGGGGGTGTACAGACTCCGGGAGGGGTCTCTTACGGCTCAAGCACAATAATAAGCCATCTCGTGGCATAATTAAATAGGCTCTCGGTCTCATATCAAGACACCTCGTGGCGTAACAACTCAAGCCATTGGCCTCATAATCATGAATCGACACAATACCGAAGCGGCGCGCAGCCCAATCCCATAATAACTTCACGACATAAGTCCTCAGCCCTACTCAGTCAGAAATCTCTCAAAGCCACTCAAGCACAGTAAAATATGATGCTCAATCCTAAATATAATTTAAGTTGTCAAAACAGAGTAAATATAGCTGAGTTTTGAAAATAGCAGAATATAGTATGACTGAGTACAAATATAAGGTCAAAACAGTAAAGAATTGTAGTAAAAATTCCGTAAAGGTCCAAAACAGTTGGTACGAGGCCCAAATATAGCATTCAGCCCAAAACATGAAAATAGCAAAAAGTTTTTAATCAAATATGCTGTTAAAAAATTATACGGGATGGACTAAGTCACAATCTCTAAAGGTGCATGACCCCACGCTCGTCATCTAGCGTGTGCCTCACCTCAAAGTAGCACAACCGTGTGAAACTCGGGGTTTCATACCCTCAGGACAACATTTACAATCATTACTTACCTCTAACCGGTCTAAACTCTAGCTCGCGATGCCTTTGCTTCTCGTCTCGGCCTTAACTCGCACCGAATCTATCCAAAATTAGTATCATGACGTCAAAATGTGCTAAGGGAACAAAGCCCATTCGAAAATAATCATATTACGACACAATTCTCAAAATTAACCAAACCCGACCCTCGAGCCCACATCTCGAAATCCGATAAAAATTACATCAATGCACTCCTTATCCTCCCACGAGTTCATACATACCAATTTACTAAAATCCAACCACGAATGACCCCTCAATTCTCTAATTTTAGGTGTTAATTACAAGCCCTAGTTTATTCAATATTTACTCACCAATTTCCATAAACTTCAAGCCTAATCGGTGCAATAACACCATAGGAACGAGTTTTATGTTCAAAAATCTAACATCGATTAAGTTCCCTTGGATCCCCACTTCAAAATCCCCCAACAAGCTCCAAATTCAATTTAAAAATGGTGAAGAATGGCTAAAAATCATGAAGGATAAAATATATACTTTATGACCCAGCAAAACCGCACTTGCGGTTAAATGATCGAACCTGCAGACCCGCACCTACGGTCCCAGGTGCGCACCTACGGTCCCAGGTGCGCACCTACGAAAATGACTTAAAATCCTCAGGACCGCACCTGCGGTGACTCTGTCGCACCTGCACCATCGCAGGCGAGCCCATATGTGCTCTTTTGTGGCTCTGCCTGACCTCCCTCTTGGCCACATCTGCGGCTTGCCTTCCGCTTCTACGGGCATCGCACCTGTGGTCTCCAAACCGCAGGTGTAGTTATGAGAGCAACAATAAACTTCAGCTGCCAAACTCAACTCCAAAATCTCTCGTCAACCATCCGAAATTACCCTAAGGCCCCCGGGACCTTAACCAAAAGCACGAACAAGTCATATACTACTATCCAAACTTATATCAATCTTCAAAATACCTGAAACAACATCGAATAAACCAATTAGCATTGGATTCAAGCCTAAGGTTCCAAGAATCTCCGAATTTCGCTTTTGATCAAAAAGTCTATCAAACTACGTTCAAATGACCTACAAAATTTCACGCACATCCCAAATGACACAACAAACCTATTGTAAGTCTGCAACTCTCAAAATTTCATTTTGACCCCTATATTAAAATCTCACTTATCAATCGAAAAGTGCCAAAATTTCAATTTCGCCAATTCAAGCCAAAATCTACTCTAGACCTCCAAAACACATTTCGATCATGCTCCTAAGTCTCAAATCAGCTGCCGAAACTATCTGAACCATCGGAATTCACATTCGAGCCGTATTCATATAAGTCGACATTCGAGCTCGTTTTCACATAAGTCAACATCCAGTTGACTTTTCCAACCTAAACTTACTCAAAAGAGACTAAGTGTCTCTTTACTTTCCAAAACCATTTCGGATTCGAACCGACTACCTGATACCACATAACACGGATAAACAAAATATAAAGAAGGAGAAAAGAAAAAAATAGAGCAGTAACACATAAAATGATCGGCCGGATCGCGTACACCTTTTAACCTTCATATATAACATGTAAGCTTGTTCTCATTTTCTTGGTTTTATAAACTAATTTGAAGGAAAACAGATAATGGTAAAACCCGAAGGAAAAAGGTATTATAAGTACATGAATCGATACAATACGGGCATATGAGATGTCAGTCAGTCAACTTTTCCGATTGTATTTGTTTACTTTCAGTACGAAGACCAACTTTGCATGGATTCTTGAAAAAGTTATCCATGTAGAACATGGAAATAAATTGATAAAGAATAACAAATCCTTTAGAGAAATTGATACCAGTCGAATATTTTATCTTTTTATTTCTTTATAGTGAAATAAATTATGCATTATTTTCATACTTTATGTATAACTATGGGTATTAATAGTTCCCTAGTATGATATAAAATATATTTTTATTTTGACAAAAGTTAATCATGGTATAACTATTAATAATTTAATATTTATGTCCTTTTGAATGTCATCAATTTTATCATATAAATTGTTCACATCATTTTACATGTATACAACAAGAAAAATTCGCCTTGCGAAACAATTTAATTTATAAGAAAAAATCATGACATAAATTTGTTGATATCGAATACGTGCAGCTATGTAGAAAAAAAAAAACAAAAAATAGAGAATCTTTTTAGAAGAATTGATGTTCTTTGTAAACAAAGACTATATTTGGACATCATCACCCATAAATTAATGTCTTTGTACTCTTTTTATTTTAGGACATGTCTAATATATTATATCTTTTTATTTCTTTACAGTGAAATATATATATATTATATAGTGTCAAAATCTTATGTGGTCCTTTGTAATGGCTAATATCTAGTGTCAGTTCTTATAATCACCTCTCAAAGGTCACAACAGGACATGTTAACATCTTTTCCAATCATTACCCAAGTGCCAGATAAAGACAAGCATCAAAGTCCCCATTTCTATAGGAAAATATATATGCTAATCTTAGTTACTTAAAATTGATTATACATATGTGCTACAATTGTCAAACACACTCTTAATGGAATATGTGGCAATATTCTAGGATATTTTGGTTCAGTTATACTACTCATTTCCAAGTAAGCTCTATCCCATATTTTTCATATAGGGGGTTAATTTCATGGATAGTCATCAAATTTTCAGCTTATTACTTTAAAGTCATAAAAGTTAAATTTTATAATGAAAGAGTAACTAACTCAGATAAAGCGACCCAAATGTCAAATGTAAAACAAGAGAAAGCAGCACAAGTAATTAAATTTTACGACTGTAGAATCATATTTCAGACCTTTTATTCAAAGATTGTCAATGAATAAGGAGAGGCATCTGAACAATAAATGTTGAAGTGGACAATACAAAAATGTGGGACTAACGTCCTTCCAGTGATAGCCAAAACTAGACATTTACGAAACAAACAATTTCGTTATTGTCCAGAGCTAAAGTTAAACATGCAAGAGGAAAAGTTAAAATTCAGAAAAATGTTTATTGTCCTTCTCAATATTTTTAATTGGCTAGTCAAGTATTACATTCTTTCTTTAAAGCGAAGTACATATATGACTCCTTAAACTTGTAGGTATATTTTATTTTGACGTGAACACATGAGAAAATATTTCAGTTCAATACTCTCACTTTCAATTCAAACTTAAGAAATATTTTATGTGTGTTTTCAAGCGTCCATTACGCGAATAAGCTAACGACTTAAAAATATGCCACCTCATTTAATATACACATAAGATATAAGCCTTTGTTGTAACAAACAAAAATAAGATAGGCAGTTAAAAAAGAACCTAATAATTACACTAAACTCCCACTTCGTTAAACAAAAGACCTGCTCTATTAAAAGAAAAAAATCATGAGCCATTTTTTCTCAAATTTCCCAATTCTATGATGTATTCAGGTTATCTATTGAAACAGAAATATATTGATAAAGTTTAAGGGGTTATCGATGTACTCCGCCTTCTTGAAATTAGTCAGTAACACATTTCTTAAAATTCTTTATCATTCTTTTTAGTCCTTTTTTTAAAATATAAAATACCAATATTGTTTAATTTCCATACTTCACATGACCTGACGAGCCTTTCTTTGATTATGATGATTGTTTTCTTATTAATTACTACCTAAAGTTGATCTTTTAAGAGAAAATAAATTGGATAATCAAATATAACGTACAAAGGGGAAAACAATTCATTCGGAATGAACTTTGGACCTTTACCCTTATATCTTCTTGTTGGAAAATTTTTTTGCACCCAAGTTTGTTTTCCAACACACAGCAAATATCTCGGGTGGGGAGCGCTTTTCTTGCCTTACGTAGTGTCCAGGTCCCATAAGTGATAGAGCAGAATTTTCACTAAGAATATAAAAATATTAAAAAAAAATTATAGAAATAAGTCAAGGGGATTTAACATATATAATGTTCCTTTTCTATCTTACTAGTCTTAGGGTACACGCTTTACGCGTGTACCTATATCAATAAAAATATAATTTTTAAAAATTATATATATATTATTCAATAATGTGTTTTAGTTATTGAAAAAATATCAAAGAAAAAAAGTGTAAGCTTCTAGATATAATGAATGTTAATCTCACTAAGCTAGCTCATTAAACAAAGAAATCCTATTCCACGTAAGTCTTTATATGTCTTATGATTTATGAGATAATATATATCTTATGAAAATTATTGTTATCTTATTACCAAATACTATAAACAAATAACAAAAAAAAAATACTTTACAATAATTATCAAAGATAATAAAATAAATTGAAGAATTTGAATCTTTGGATTTTTTAGAAATTTGTGAGTGTAGAGATAGAACTATAGCTCCTGGAAATAAATAACAATATAAAGTATGAAATAGCTAATATTGAATTATAAAAAATGGTGTAATACGATATGAAAATTATAGGGAGATATTATTTGTTAAAATAAATATAAAAAGAAAGAAAAATGATAAGGGCAATTTTTGTGAATTTTTTAGGTCTAATGTTATATCCTTATTGCTTCAACTTAACATTTTAGCAATTTAACATTTAATACTATATTATAATAGATTTTTCTCTATTTTCTTATTTCTTTCACGGAAATTGCTCTTATTTTGTAAAATAATTTGTGTACCTTAAGAGTTTTATCAACTTGACAAATAAGTTTACTTACATAATAATTTTAAAACAAAATTGAATTGACTTTTTTGCTGCTTTAATTTATTAATTTAAAGACTTAATTATTAGTTGAGATTTTATGCTTTTTTGATAGTATAGAAGATACAAATTATTTTCAAACTTTTCTCCTACTCGAGCATTATATTATTCTCTTTATCGATTTATGTAATATTGAAAATTACATTTAATAATTAAAACAAATATTTAATTAGGTAGAAATCATCTTGCTTTAGTAGTAACAGTATACAGAAACATATTAGAATTATAGGTACCCTAATAAGAGGAATCAATGTACATATATTTCTATGGAAATCACGTGAGTATACTCTTGTTTCTCTTAAGTCCTATCTATTTTAAAGTCCTTAATATTACAGTTTCTTACTTAATTCAATAAGAAAAAATCTAATAATCAAATTTTAGTTTTTTTAAGTACTAAATATTAGGATAATAATTAAATGACTATTTTATCTAGTGTGATCTCTATTTTAAAAGGATAAAAAAGGCGAACGATATTTCGCTAAGGGCCTTCGGATTTAACATATATAATGTATCTATATACAAACGAAAAATAATTTTTTTTTGTAATTACACAATGCAAATTTCTGGCAACCGAGTATCAATTGACACCCCTTTGGTAAAGGTCGCTCCGCCATTGGTCCAAATACAAGTATTGTACACCGGGTGGGAACCTATAAAAGAAAGAAAAATAAATAATTTGATATGTGTATAGGGTTGAAATCAGGTATGCTCGATTTCCTGAGCTCGAGGGGTCGGCTTAAGCTCAAGTTCAAGTAAGGTCGACTTCGAGCTCGATGGACCAGACTCGAGCTCGAAGATAGAGTGCAATGCCCGAGGATCGAATTGCGATGGGTATCGAAGCCGAGTATGCTTAACCCCGAGATAATATTGTTACATATTTATAACAGAATGAGCAAGATTCCTTCCATGTCCCTAAGATCATGGCGTGAATCTCGAAAAAGATTTGTACGAATCCATACTAGGCGGTTAGACAGTTGTCCCAATAAGATTCTTTACTGTAAATAGAAATGTATCTTATTTAGGGTTCCCCTATTATAAAAATGGGACACTAATCATTTGTAAACGTCATCTAATCATTAGCAAAGAATATACTCTCTCACTTTTTCGCTCACTGTTCATAAAAATTGTCTTTTAGCTTTATTATTCTTGCTTTATTGTTCTTGATTCATCTCGAGGTCACTTTGGCTCTAGGTCGAGACTGGTCTACATTTGTTTTTGGCAATCCACTAGGCAAGTGCCGTGGGCTAGTTTTTTATTAATAACATAAAAAAAAATACAACAATTAGGAAAAGTACAAATAAGGGGGACAATAGCACCGGTATTGTTACTCATATAATACAAATCGGGCTAACCTTATCGTACTAATACTATTGAGGTTTGCCAACCTCGCCTACTAACAAGAATGTAAAAAGTATGAACTTGAAAGGACAAAATATTCTATGATCATCATAGAGTTTATAACATACTCTGTGATGAGATTCCCTTTTTTTCCAACCTTGTAAAATCTTCAATTTGTAGTTCTTTGTCGTTTTCATCTACCTTGTTCAAAATGTATTCAAAAATCATCGTTTCTTTTTTGAACGATTGAACCTCGTTGACGAAGTTGGGGCAGCCTGCTTTTGTTTGGCAGCTCTCATTGGAAGTCGCCTAACAACTGCTTCCTTGTCGGACCTTGTTGCAATTTTCATCTAGATTGCACCTGCTTCACTTGTTCCAATGTGGTCCTCCATAGTGTTTGGTGGTGTATCTAGGAAGTGAATGCATGTGCGACAAGGAGGCTTACTTGGAATGAAATCTGGAGCCTCCCACTTGGTCTTTAATTTGCTAGTCTCAGTATTTTCAAAGAATGGTATTTGGAGTTCATCCTTGATAACTCTTTCCACACGATGACTGATGACTGGCAAATTGAAACTGTAGTTTAAGTCTATTTTCCTGCTCCCTTTTCAAATTTGTGCAATTGAATTTATTTGACAAAGTTTCCAAAGGTTTCATGGGATCCTCAATGAGATGCATTGCAACTGCTTCAATCTTCTGTTGCTTTACCTTCTTCTTTTTCTTCCTCTTTGAAGAACTTGCAGTAGGAGTGTTCACAATTTGTTGCTTCACATTGAGGATATCTGGACTGATTGTCACACTTTGATTCTGCCCAGTTTTTTCCGTTACTGTTGCTGCACGACCACTAATAGAATTAACAGTTGAGTTTCCTGTATTAGGATGCTTCTGCTTAGCATCAAAGGTTCTGTTTGTTGCTGCCCAGATATCAATGCTAATGTTGGTCGATCCTTCACTGCTGCAACTATCTCCTGTGTTTGTGTTGCTATAACATGCATTGAAATGCTAGTTACTGTTCGATTTAAAGTTGCACCTGAAGTATTGCTTATGAAAGGAGTCAATGTGAGTTCCTTTCCAGTCAAGGATGGTGAACCAATTGAGATTTCTCCTTCACTCTTTTGGACTGCACCTTCATTAGTGGACTCTCCATCAAAGCCATCATCCGGATCCCATTCCTCATCTCCTTCATTGTTATTTCCTGTGGAAAGCATTAATTGCCCTGCTTCACCTCCATAATCCCAGCATGACCCCATCGATTGTGACACAATTTCATATACGGATGTGTTCAAGGTAACAAATGGTTTTTTGACCATTGTTGTGTTCATTACCATTGCTGCATGTGCTTCTTTTATGATTTTTTCCAAATGTGGACCGGAGTATTGCAATGTCGGAACATTGGAGCTATGTGCATTTTTCATTAGCTCCTCCATCTTTGAAGTTTTATGAGTGACTGCCCCAGTCATTTGCTCGTCAATACGAATAAGAGGAAGATGTTCACTGCTTGTAGAGTTGGACACACAATTTGTTGAACCTAAATTATCCCAGTCTGTTGCAGTTTCTTCTTGCCATCAAGTCGTGCACCAGTAGTACCATGTAATGCAAGTGCTTTAAAAGTTTCTGCTTCCCTGGTAGCCTGTTCAGATGGATTTCGACTACCAGTTGAATTTTGAGCAACATTACCACTTTGTAAATTTGGTGCTGCTGCATTGTTGGCAACAAAGGCTCGAACAAATGCAGGTAATGCATTATCATTCATCAGGTTCCCAGATTCAGTTGTAGGAGTTTGTACAAGTGCATTCACATCTATATGTAACCTTGACAATGTTGTAGCATCTTGAGAATCATCTGCACATTTTCTAGTAGCACCTTTAGCATTGGCAATTTTTGTAGCACAAACAGGAGTTGTTGGATTGACATGTCATTCCTCTACTGCTAATGGAACAATACCAAAATTTGTCTTAGATGTAGCTGTTTGTTTCACCATAGTCTACCCTTTCATTAACCACTGTTGCATCTCGACCAGACGACCAGTTTCCATGTCATCCTGTTGAGTCAAAAATAGCTCCTCACCAATGACCTTATTGACCCTAACATTTTGGATAGCTGACTCTGCACGATCAGCATCATTTTTTGAACCTCGACCAGCTGACAGAATTTTTGCTGCATTAGTCAACTTGTCATATGCCTCTACAATTGGATCCACAGCCTTGATATCCTTGCCAAAGCTATTCTAGCAGGCACGTCTCTTTAAAGTGGAGGTGTACCCTTGTCTATGTTTGAACTATCCCCAACTATGTTTGCCTCAGTTCCTCCATCAGTTTGTACTGCCTGCTAGTCGGCCAGCTTAACCTTTGTTTCTTCTTCTATCAACTTTCCATCTGGTGCTGTTACTTCCTTAGCACCTTGCCCAGCCCTTTTAGAATTTAGGTAATCTCTAGCATCTCCTTGTAATTGCTCAGTCGTGGATACATCAACCACATGCAAATTTGTCACAGCAGGTGCACTAGTTTTTGCCATCTCATCTACATCTTTCAATAGTCTGACATACTCTGTCCTCATGACCTTGGTGCTTGCAATATGTGCAATATTTTGGAAGATTGTCATAAACAACTTCCTGATAATGTACGATTGTTTTCCCTGTAACTTTGTCGACCATCAAGATTTTAACCTTCTTAGGGTGCTTGTCAAACAGGTCTAGTATGATCTTAACTCTTGCAGCACTAGGTCTCGTTCTATCTTGTGTTGCCTTGTCCACAGCTGAAGCAATAGACATCAATGACCTTTTAGCTAAGAAATTAGGAGGTAAACCTGGAATAGATTTCCACACCACTGCCATAGACATCTCCTCTTTAGGATTGAATCCTAACGTCCATGGAAAGGTTCTGAAAAAGAACTCATCTCCTTTTGCCTTGAAATAACCAGTTGATCTTGATACAAACAAAACATAATCACTGCAAAGATCAAATCTGATCAGTAAGTGACGAAATTCCAGTACCCCGATATTGCACCTACCTTGAACATTGAACTGCGACGAAAAAAAAGTTCGAAATTCCTGTAGCTCAGGTTTTCTATATGAGAACTTCATTACAACTGCTTGATGCAATCCTTCTTCTCTAGTAAACTCATTAACTTCTTCCATGGTGAATTCAATGACTAGCTCTCCATGAATGACGCTAATAGGAAACAATTCTACCTTTGACGCAACATCTTGTTTTGACTGAAGCTCCACTGCATATGTCTGTTTTGGATTAAGGGTTGGGCGAGTTTCATCACTGTTTTTAATAGCCTCTCCCACAGCCAAAGGTTCTGGTTTGATTTTACTTTTTTCTTTTTATTTATACTTTAGATTTCTTGGTTATTAATTGGTATTGAACTAAATCATGTATCTTTAAAACCATAAATTAAATATAATTATTACTCGTATTTTTTAGGTAAACATTTTGGCACCCATCGTGGGGCTAAAGATAATAATGTAATCAGTGATGGTTCTCATAACATACATTATTTTTACACTTGTTCTTGTCAAGAATTTTTTATTCTCACGCTAAAACATGTCAAACTCGCAAAACATACATGTATACAACAATGATGGTCTTGGATTTCATGGAGAAAACAAAAATGTAGAGGTCAATGTACCACCAATAAACCCTGGGAAAGTGCCAAATATAGAACCGGTTGATGTTAGTTCACACATTGATTTGAACGCGAATTTAGGCACAGACCCCAGAGGGAAGTGTACGTAGGGAAGCCCGATCTGGTGGACAAGGAACGTAGGGGAGATGGGGGAGTCAGCCTCCAAGTGATATTCAAGATGCTTAAGCTCAACAGATTATCATCGCTCAACTTCAAAGTCAGAATAAAACTCCGAGTATAGCCAAACTAGAAAACACTCGGCGTGGTGAACCAACGCTAGAGATATCAAATGTTAGTGGCTCAGGGACTGAACCCACAATTATGAGGATGCTCGAAAAAATCACCAAGAGGATCGAGTCCGGAAAAAAGAAGATTGAGTATAATAAAAAACAGATAGAGACTTATAACTCTCGAGTTGATCAAATAATAGGGGCACCTCCGGTCCTGAAAGGTTTGGATGTCGCAAGTTCATACAAAATATGTTCCTTCCAACTACGGATCCGAAGCCCATTCCTAAAAAGTATCGCATGCCCAATATACCCAAATACAATAGAACAACCGACCATAATGAGTATATTACTTCATATTCTTGTGGGATTAAAGGAAACGATTTAAATAATGATGAGATCGAATCAGTATGTTTAAGAAATTTGGGGAAACTTTGTTAAAGGTACTATGAGTTGGTATCATAACTTACCCCCGAACTCTATCAATTCGTTTGTTATGTTAGCAAGGTGCCTTCGTGATAGCACATGTCGGGGCCATAAAGGTGGCAACGATGAAATTGTATGTTTTTAAGATAAAGATAGAAGGAACGACGAGATGCTGAGGGAGTTCGTGTCTAGGTTCCAGATGGAGCGAACAGATTACCACCGGCCTCGGATGACTGGGCAATACAAGCTTTTATGCAGGACTTGAATGAAAGGAGCTCGATCCATCTCAATAATTAAACAAGAACTTGACTGAGTATCCAGCTGTGACATGGTCAGATGTGCAAAGTCGTTACCAGTCAAAAATTAGGGTTGAAGATGACCAGTTGGGAGCCCCATCGGGTTCAGTTCATCCTAATAAATTAGCAGCTAAGCCCCCAAGGGATACATACATGGAATAAAGATCGAACAAGGAATTGTATCAGCTATATGTAGATCAGAAGCAATATCTTGGGGCATAATGCTCCTCGAAATGATCGAGGTCAAAGCTCTTGGGGACTCATGAGTAAGAAAAGAATTAGAGCTATGTGCCCGAGGGCATCCTATCATTCAATGAAGAGGAAGAGTAAGGCATATCTCATCCACACAATGATGCCCTAGTAATTTCTATTTTGTTAAATAACATTCAAGTTAAATGTGTTCTAGTGGATCCAAGTAGCTCCGCAAACATAATCAAATCGAGGGTCGTAGAGCATCTTGGCCTACAAGATCAAATTGTACCTGCACCTGAGTCCCAAATAATTTTTACCTGGCAAGTGAAACAACAAAGAGAGAGATAATCCTACCAGTGAACGTGGCCGGGACCATCCAAGATACAAAATTCCATGTCATCAAAGGCGACATGAAATATAATGCACTTCTCGAGAGGCCATGGATCCACAAAATGTGAGTTGTACCTTCAACTCTTCATCAGATGATGAAACTACCAATAATGGTTGACGTGAAAACGGTTACGGAGAACAACACACTACAAAGTAATATTTTGCAGTCGATGAAGTGACACTGATTCTAGTGCCTTCGATGTTGGAAAAATTTGGGGCAAAAGATAAATAGGCGGCCTAATAGCAATCACTTATTCCAATCTTGATCGAGCTAGAAGAGTAGGTAGTCGAAGAAGAAGAAGATTATTTCCTTACTCCTCGTAGTTTCATTATTACCGACGAGTCAGACAAACCAAATCAACTATCGAGGAGCTGGAGTAGGTCATTTTGATCGAATAGATGCCCGAGAAAAAGGTATACCAGGGGACACGATTTACCCCCGAACTAAGGAAAAAACTCATTTAATTTCTTATTGATAATATAAATTGCTTTGGTTGGTCCCATTTAGACATGACAGGGATCCTGCTAGAAATAAAAATGCACCGGCTAAGCATCAACCCCCGGTTCAAATCAGTAAAGCAAAAATGAAGGCCTCAGTTCGAGGAGAAACATGCATTTATAAAGGATGAGGTAACCAAGCTTTTCAAAATAGGGTCTATTTAGGAGGTAAAATACCCCAAGTGGTTAGCCAACGTAGTTGTAGCTCCTAAAAAAGGAAAAAAAACTTAAAATGTGCGTAGATTATAAGGATTTAAACAAAGCATACCCTAAAGACTATTTTCCACTGCCTAACATCGATCGTATTATCGATGCCACAACCGGCCACGAGATCCTTACCTTTCTCGATGCCTACTCCGAGTACAATCAAATTCAGATGAACCCGAGGGACCAGGAGAATACCTCATTTATCACTAATTTTGGAACTTATTGTTACAACGCAATGGCCGTCAGGCTAAAAAATGCAGGAGCTGCATACTAACGCCTAGTTTAAAAAATGTTCGAGTAACATATAGGTAAATTAATGGAAGTTTACATTGACGATATGTTGGTTAAGACCCAGCACGTAGAGGGCCACTTAACCCATTTACAAGAGACATTCAAAATCTTGAGGAAGTACAACATGAAGCTTAACCTGGAAAAGTGTGCCTTCACAGTCAGCTCGGGCAAGTTCCTCAGCTTCACGGTATCTAATCGGGGAATCGATATCAACCCCGATAAGATTAAGGCCCTCGAATATATATCACAATCGTGGATAGCGTGAAAGCCATGCAAAGTCTAATAGGAGGAATAGCCGCCTTGGGTCAATTCATTTTGAGGTCATCAGATCGAATTCATAGGTTATTTTCCTTGCTCAAAAAGAAAAAGGATTTTGCATGGACTCTTGAATGCCAACAAGCCTTAGAAGAATTGAAGCGATACTTATCGAGCCCACCTCTACTTCACACCCCGAAGGTAGATGAAAAGCTTTACTTATATTTGGCAGTATCCAAGATAGCGGTAAGTGGGGTACTAGTTTGATAAGAACAAGGTATGTAATTCCTTGTTTATTGTGTAAGTCGAACTCTAGGAGATGCTGAAACAAGATACCCTCACTTAGAAAAATTAGCACTTGTGTAAATAAGCGCATCTAGAAAGTTAGAGCCATATTTCCAAGTGTCACCCAATATGTGTGTTAACCACTTATCCTCTCCGAAATGTTTTGCACAAGCCCGAACTATCAGGTCGATTGTCCAAATGGGAAGTCGAAATCGGCGGGTATGATATCGAGTATCAACTTCGAACAACCATCAAGTCTCAAATCTTGGCTAACTTCGTGGACGATTTTACATTGACCCTCATACTTGAAGTGAAGAAAGAACTTCTACTAAAATCGGGTACATCATCGGGGGTATGGACCTTTTTCACGGACGGTACATCGAATGCGAAAGGGTCCGAGATCGGCATTATTTTGAAGCCACCAACAGGTAGTACTATTATACAATCTATCAAAACTTCTAGATTGACTAATAATGAGGCCGAGTATGAGGCCATGTTTGCAGGTCTCGAGTTATCTAAAATATTGGGGCAGAAGTCATTGAACCCAAGTGTCATGTTAGTGGTTAATCAAGTAAACAGAAGTTTTGAAGTTCGAGAGGATAGGATGCAAACCCAAGTTTTATTCATTGTTGGTGGTTAATCAAGTAAATAGAAGTTTTGAAGTTCCAGAGGATAAGATGCAACGGTACTTGGATAAGTTATAGGTAGCTTTGCACTATTTCAAGGAGTGGACTCTAGATTATGTTCCTCGAGAACAAAATAGTGAGGCCGATGCACTTGCTTATTTGGGATCATCGGTTGAAGAAGATGATATCGTCCTAGGGACTATCGTCCAGTTATTGAAGTCTGTGATTGAAGAGGGTTATGCCGAGATAAATTCTACAAGTTTGACTTGGGACTGGAAGAATAGGTATATCAACTATTTGAAAAATAGAAAACTCCCATTGGACCATGAAGAGTCAAGGGCTCTATGAACCAAGGCTGCTTGGTTCACATTAGATGAAGAGGGAACATTGTACTAGAGGACGTTCGATGGACCATTAGCGGTATACTTAGGGCCGGGGGATACCGATTATGTTCTACCAGAAATCTACGAAGGTACTTGTAGGAATCAATCTGGTGCAGAGTCTTTGGTCCGCAAAATTATTAGAGCATGGTATTACTGGGATAGCATGGAAAAAGACACTAAGGAACTTGGTAAAATTTTGATAAATGTCAAAGGTTCGCTCCAATGATTCATCAGCCCGGAGAGCAACAACACTCAGTCCTGTCCATGTGGCCTTTCATGAAATGAGGAATGGACATAGTCGGACATCTACCAACGGCACTAGGTAAAGATAAATTCTTTTTGTTTATGACTGACTAATTTCCTAAGTGGTTTTTGCCTAACGTGAATTACTCCCACAAAATAAAAAAAATAAAAAAAAAATTTCTCTATTTCATGGTGTGTATTTTGTGAAGTTTTGTGTTACTTTTGGTATTTGTTTGAATTCGTATGAGCGTGATTATATGTGTTTAAATTAATAAAAATACAAAAATATGTCGTGCTTACATTTCTTATCTAGCTTTGAAATTAGGAGTAATTAATTTTATCTTACAAAAATGAAAATCACAAAAAATAATTCATCTTTTTACATTTTTAGCATTTAAATGCCTAATTGTGTGTTTTATGTTTAATTGATATCTAATTGTATGTAACGATTGTTAGTATAATTAGTATTAGCTAATTTGATTTGATTTTTTTTAGTTAGGATTTTATTTTTTAAATTAGGAGTTAAGTTAAAGGAGAGGAAATAAAGGAAAATCGGATTTGGGCCAAGGATCCGAGCCCAAACGTTTAACCTAGCCCAATCCCCAAATCAAAGCCCAATTCAAATAACTCTTCCCAACCCGTGACCCGTGACCCACGCCCGAACCGACCCACCGCCCCTTTGATCCGAGCCGTTGGATTCCTTCATCCAACGGCCCGGATTAATTGCCTAATTTTAATCTCCCAAAAACCCCTAAACCCCTCATTTCTCCAAAAACATAATCCATCTCTAACTCTTCATTCTCCCATTGCCGCCGCCGCCTATGCTTACCGGCGCCGCCGTCCGGCCACCTCCTTTCCACCCCAAAATTTCACCATCTCATCCTCTTACTCCCCTCTTTCCAAATATCCAAACCAAAACCTCCAAATCCCCCTCAAAGTCTATGAATTTTAGATCTAAGAACCCTAGCCGCCACCCCTTTTGCCCAAATTTGTAAAGTGTATGGCATCTTCATCCCACGATACATACATGATCGAATAGCTTACTGTTTGGTCTACCCTTCCCTAGTGATTTTGATGCCAAAATCCCCTTGCCATTTCTCTTGGCAGTCGCCGGCGACCGCCCAACGCCGCCACTGGCATACTACCGCCGAACCTGCAATGTCATCTCCCTTCTGCCGTCGACCAGCCACCAAACGACCCTCCATGAACCAGCTCCAGTAACCATGAACGAACCTGCTCGACAAAACAGTGGCAACATTTTTCCAACTTCTGTTTCGTCGTCTTCTCCGCATCGTCGTTCTCTTCACATCGCGCGATGAGGGACATCAGATTTTGTTTGGCGCTATAGATTTTTTTTCTTTTGAATTGTTGACTGAATCCAGCTTCAAATTCAGTCGCCAATTCAAGTCCGATTCCGATAAGTTCATCGTTTCTCTTTCTTTTGTTCCGTCTTGAATAGAGTTTTCTTTTCTGCTCTTGATAATGTTTTTCTTTGATTTGTTAGATATTTTTGAAATCATCCTGTATTATGTGTCAATGAATCTTGTTCCATACCTCTGTCGATTGGGATTAATTCATTTTTTGTGAGTAGTTAATTGTTGTTTTTGAGCTATTATCGAAATTTTGTGAATATGGATGCTCGGTTGATTTTGATGTCTGTCGAATGTAATTTTTGATTCAATTTTGCTGTCTTGTTGAGTTTTGCTTAGTATTAATGTCATTTTTCAGATTCAATTAGGATAATTAATCAGAATCAATATACTTAGTTTGTTAGACGGATTGGGTATAGCTGTTAATCCATTTAAGCATTCATAAGCTAAGCCTTAGAGTGCAATGACATGGAATGGCTTTGTTGAGACTGCTGAACAGCAGCATTTTCCAGTGATTTTTGCCTTTAAGAATTGTTTAATTAGTAGAACCCACACTTACACAACTTTAAGTAGCTGTCAGGGAATATTTTGGTCAGAAAATTAGTTTGTTAAATTCTTTTGAATGCTCTTAAGAGCTGGAAAATGAAAACACATAGGGTGTGACTAAAAAGGGTCAAAAGTAATGCACATGGGAGGAGTTTTAAGCAGGCTGGACAAATATGAAAGAAATTAAGAATGGGTGGCTGTTTTGAGTCTGGGAGGCTATAAAAACAGACAGAGAAACACTAACTGAAAGAAGAAGAAAATACTCTCTGGAAAACACACACACTGGCAGTAGAGATTTTTTTTTTGGCAGAAAACACATACATACTCACACTCACAGAGAGGACACAATTACATTTTAAAAGAAATCAGAACATTCGATTGATTCTTTGTTCTTTGTTCTATTTCGAGTTTTGAGTGTTCAGTTCTTTGGAGATCATTTGGTGTTTTCTGCTTGGTTCACAAATTGATTTTGGGTTGCTGCCTGGATTCTGTTTCTGTCTAAGTTTGGGGTCTTTGAGTTGTACTGGAGTTTCAAGTGTTACTGCTGGTGCTTGTTTGTTGCTGCCAACTGTTGTTTTTCTTCACTTGCTGTTGCTGACCTTTTCTTTTTCTCTATTTCAATTCAAATTCCAGGTATTTCATCCTCTATAATGCTTTGAAGTTTTCACTCAATGTACCTGAATGATTTCGGAATCAACTGAAGAAACCACTGTTATCATTTTAAATTTGCCTCTGTATTGCATTTTTGTTTAATCATTTACTGCAGTCATAGATTTCCAAAACACATCAAGTCACCATTAGAAATTCCGGAGTTTTGTTTTAGTAATTAGATTAAAGGGACTTTGGGTTATTGGTTAGTAATGTTTAGAACCGGATTCGATTTTGTGATATACATTTGCTAGTTGTATAATGTATTTGTACGGATGGGATTATTGCATATGTTAATAGGTTGTTTAAATGAATCCGTATTTCCCGTAGCATGTATATTTTAGCCTCAGTATTAAGTTTGAATGTTGTTCAAAGTGATGACGTTTGAAGTTAAAAACCGCAGAGTTCCTAGTACATATATTCATAGTAAGTAGTTCAAAACCAGTTTTGAAATTTAACAGTAGGTTTATCTTTGTTTATTTTTAGGCTTTCACTAACCGATTATTCTATTTAGCCTGTTATGGGCAAACAGATATTCCCGATCTAACTAATAAGAGAGGTATTAAAATTTATGCTTATTCGAATTAGATGCATTCCCGATTATTTAGTAGCCAACCTCAGTTAAAAAAAATGAAATCGTTTTCACGCATCAATGCTTTGCATAAGTTAAAATCGAGAAATAACTTCAATAAACACGTACACCCAACTAAAGTATCGTCAAAGTTAGTATTTTCGTTTTATTTAGAATTAGACTTTCATGTAAAGGTTTGAGTATATAGTTTTATTTTAACAAAAGTGGTATAGTCTATTAAAAGCGTATAAGATAACATGTATATAAAAAATCAGATAATTTTTAGCCATTTATAATAATTGAAGCGACCGTGCTAGAACCACGGGATCCGAGGGTGCCTAACACCTTCCCTCGGGTCAACAGAATTCCTTACTTAGAATTTCTGGTTCGCAGACTTCATTTGGAAAGTCGAAATTTCCGCGATTCGGGATTTAAATAAATCGGTGACTTGGGACACCTTAATTTATTCCAAGTGGCGACTCTGAAATAAATAGAATAATCCCATTTCGAATATTATCACTTAAATTGGAAAAACTCCCTTGCGCTCCTACCCCCGGTTATGACTGACTAATTTCCTAAGTGGGTGGAAGAACAGGCCTTCGAGAAGGTCAGAGAAAAAAAGTTATCAACTTCATTTGGGTCCCATCGTGTGTCGGTTCGAGATACCTGCCGAGATCGTGTGCGACAATGGCAAGCAATTCATCGGGGGAGCAAGGTAACATAGTTCCTTAAAACACATAAAATAAAAAGGATTTTATCAACAGCATACCATCCAACTTGGAACGAACACGCCGAGTCAACAAATAATACTATCATTCAAAACCTAAAGAAAATGTTGGACGATGCAAAAGGAAAATGGAAAAAAGTTTTCACCGAAGCCTTTAGGCATACCAAACGACATCATAGTCCAGCACAGGGGATACTCCATTCTCTTTAGTATAAGGCTCTGAGGCCTTAATCCCGGTCAAAGTCGAAGAATCCAACGCCAGGTTTCGACATGCATCGGAGGAGTCAAATCACGAGGCTATGAATACTAGCCTCGAGCTATTGGATGAAAAACGAGAAGTAGAACTTTTTTGGATGGCTGCACAGAAGCAAAGAGTCGAGAGATACTATAATAAAAAACCAATCTTCGACACTTCGGAACCGGGGACTAGTTCTACGAAAAGGCACCCTCAATACTCGAGACCCGAATAAAGGGAAACTAAACCCGAATTGGGAAGGACCGTACCGAGTGATCGGAGTTTTCGGCAAAGGATCTTACAAACATGGCACGATGAAAAGCGAGCAATTGTCAAACAATTGGAATGTATCATTACTTAAGCGATATTACTGCTAAGGTATGGCCTTCCCCTTTTTTCGTTCAAATTTCAAGGCTGGCTCATATAGGCGTTCGATCGATGCCAAAGGCACCTTTCCACACGAAGAACTTGGGTTTTAAAGCATGTGTTGCACTCTTTTTTCGTTAGATCGAATTTTGTCCCAAATGGGTTTTACCGACGAGGTTTTTAACGAGGAAACAACTCTGTGGTACCTAAGGAGAACTCAATAGTATCCAAGGATTCTTTTCAATCAACCTCGAATATTGGGGGCATCACTCTCGGAGATTATATTTTCGAGGAAAATACTTCATTCCAAAGAGGGCCTCGATAGGAAACTTTGTAATGGGCTAAACGGTCAAATAAACTGTGTCCAAATAGAATAGTCGATCCCCGGTAGTAAAACATGTACTCATGTATCAAATTATTCAAATGTTATGTCTATATCAAAAAACACTTTGTGTCTCAAAATAATTTGCTACTATACGAACATCATACTTGTGATTGTTCAAGAAACGGCTCAAGGGCCAAAATGGAATACACCTCGAAGGCCAGGATGCTCGGGGACTGTCATGGATAGTCAACGCATTCGAGTCATCTAAACTTGAATTCATAAGATCTCAAAGAGACATCCCCTCAACATAAAGGCCAAGGCCATCATAATCGGGGACTAACCTTTTGAACAAGTTCAAAGGGTTATCCGAAACACATGTCCAAGAGGCATACCCGAAGGCTATGATCACATTAAAAGCTAGGACCGAAATAATGCGGCTCGGAGATGTCCGACTTCCGCCATATGTTAAAGGCCTTTAAATACTTTGAAAAATCGATTAAACTAGGACACCCTCGGCAAAAGCAAAAAGGGCTTCGATAAAATCAACCTTCGAAAAAAAAAGCCTAAAGAGGTTTTTTTGATACATAATTTTTCCCTAATATATATACTTTTAAAATAGTGGACATGCCTCATTATTTGATTTACAGGCATGCACGAGCATTTTCATAATCTTTTATAATTTTTAATAGCTTTTAAATCAATTTGGTTCTATATTTTTATTATATAAATATACAATATTTGCCCTCCAAATTATGTTTTATGATAATTTAATCATATAAACTTATCATTCATAGCAGTATAATGTTTAAATAATTTTTAGAGTATTTTAATAATTATATTTTTATTTTTAAGACTAAATTACACATTTTACAATAATAGCTCATATGCATGTATAATTACATTATTTATATAGAAAATGACTTTTTATATTTTCATAATATGTAGGAAAATTTAAATCTCAATAAATATTTAATGTGGACCCTAAATTTTGACAGTATAATAATCAATTCTGAAAATCTTAAAAATTAAACTTATTCTGATCTATAAACTACCCGATTACCCCAGCCCAAAATACCAAGCCCAGTACCCCAGTCCAAGACCCCTCAATCCAGTTCTGTACAGGTCAAAATTACCCGATCCAGCATCTTTAAAATATGACCGTTGATCTCCCAAAATCAACGGTCCACGTCACTCCAATCCTTTTAAACTAACCTACCCGTCCAAAACCCTAAATCATTTTCACCCAGCCCGTCGTCTCTATTCACTCCCTATCTCATCATCTCCCGCTCTCCTCTCAAAACCCTAGTGTCGTCATTACCCTAGTCTCTCTGATTCCAACCCCATAGTGGAATCAATCGTTGATTCTTTATCTTGCACATCCTCCTTAATGGCTACCCAGTTTGGGTATTACCTAATAGCTTACCTAAAATGACAAGCAGATCTTAAGAAATTCGAACCAAATTTGGTTGAATCTAAGATTCTTTACGTAGCGGAGCTTGTCTCCACAATTGAATCCAGAGTCTGACGTTCTGATCTTATGATAGCAGCATCTTTTCTCAAAGAATTATCTTCATCAGCTGCAATGTGACTAATTGGTAAAAGTTGTGAATTGTTTCTTTCGCGAATGCGGTCTGTGAGTGACGCTGCACGGTCCTCAAACATATGTTGTACATTTTCTAATTTCGATGAAAGAAAGGCAGCACCCTCTAATAATTCCCTCGGAAGACGATATAGTAGACCAGATACTAGGTGGATTATTCGTTGCTCGACAACGGATTCGCCGAAAATTAGGGTTTGTTCTTGAACAAAGGCGAAGGAGTTTGGGGCTGAGCAACTTGATTTTCTTATTAATATATTTCAATGTATTTTCAATATATCATACTGTATTTTCATGTATTTCATTGTATTCATTGTCATTTTTTTCATTGTAATTCAATGTATCTTGTTGTATACCATATATTTCATTGTATTCACTGTCTTTTTTTTTCATTGTGTTTCAATGTATACCCACTGTATTATATGTATTTTATTATATTCATTGTCTCGCTATATGCCATAAATGTATTTATATATTTTTTTAATTAATATAATTTATGTATTAAGATGTATTATATAATTTCTATGAAGATTGCTATGTATTTGGGGTATTTTTCGGTTAAGAATCTTTTTTATAACTGAACATATGGGTGTTATAATTGAATTTGTTGACTTAGGAGTCTATTATGTTAATTGATTCACTTTCCGTTTTAAAAACAGTGTAATCCCCTTTTTCACACAGTGAATACAGGCGAAAACAATAATCTGTCTAGCTGTAATCTCATATTTTACTCCATGAATACACTCGAATACAACAACTAATTAGCTAGACTTCCCTGATTCACGCCTATTTTGGCTATTGTATTCACGAATACAATATCTTAAATACATCTTATAACAACACAAAATATATCTATATTCCGTAATATAGTAAATAGTATTTATAGATGACTAATTACTACCAAAAAATAGTGTTTTATGAAAATTTCTCAAACTTATTCGACCCCAAAAAAGTCTGCCACAAAAGTTAAATTTCAGTGACATTTTGCCAGAAATAATTAATAAAGTCGCCACAAGAATACCCAAAAAAGGTTAAAAGGGGTGTTGCCACTATTACGCGGACATTGTCAAAGGTACTACCTTTTGTGTAAAATGCATAGTTCATGATTCCAGATTAGACATCATTTTCATTTACAGTTAATATGAAGCCACAAGAGGGTTAAGGGGGAGGGGAAATACTAAGACTTACATACAAGAAAGAGGACTAGGAGAAACTACTGCTGGCAAATTTACATGTAAAGTTGCTTGTATTCCCAGTAAGAATGAAGTTGATTTGGTGAAAGCAATTAATAAGAAGCAGAAACTTGATTCACTGAGAGCACAGCTGAGTCTGACTTGTGGTGGCTTGAAAAATCAACCCTAACATATATGAAAGCAACATTTTCAGTAAAGCAGAAGGAAAATATTCAAAAATAAAAGTGAGGAGGAATTAGAGCCATGCTCAGCTTATCCGGCATGATCACAAATTTGCTGAGATTAAGCTAACACAACATCCATTCTCTGAGTTGGCAGGTACTAAAACATATCATGATGCTTTACGGCATGCTACCATTTTATACATGAAGGCGCTAGCAAGTTGTCATGTTGTATGTGATGAAGTTGTTAAATTTTCAAGATTTTTCTACCAGCTATGCCACCAAAATGCAAGGGAAAAGTTGACAAAATAATGTATATGTAATTGGTACATCTGACTCAAAACATGAGAAAACATATAAAGTACCTATCACATACTTAGATCTCTGACTAACAGTCTTAATACCATCCAAGGATTTTTGACGACTAAGCAAATGCTGTGAACAAGCAAAAAGCTCACATTTTAGAGTCTATTCTTAATCAAGATTAGTGTCATCTGTGTTCTGTCAAACATTCTATAGGAATAAGTACCAATGTATAGGCCTTAAAATTAGAGGATAAACCTGTGCATCCTTTCTTTCCACCGGACATGCTAATCCCGATCAAGAATATGAGATATAACTTATAAGGGATAAGGAAAATAGTAGAGGTCATAATAATACCATCAGTTCTTTTGCTTATCTTTATCATAAATATACTTTATATGATAGTGGACATAGTTATCTGGTACCTATTGCTGGTGGGAGGTGGCAGGTATCCCGTGGAATTAAGCTGGCCCAGATACCATGATTATCAAAAAGAATATATACTTTATTTGGACAAAAGGAGAATATTGCAAATTCTGTATCATCTTTCCCCGTATGATTCTCCAGACCCGTTCATTAATTTGAACTAAGAGAAGCCACTTGGTGTTGACTCTGTAATGAGGGTCAAACATAACCTATAACCAAGCAGATATCAACCCAACACGACCTGTCTCTATGTATAATCAGAGAAAGAACAACAGGAACAATAATGTGTCAAAGAGCCCCAAACACTAGCAAACTAGGAGGGCCCACGATGGGGAATACAAGCCCTAATTTCAAAATCAAACGTTTACACTAAAGATACCCCTCGGAGAAAATCTAGCAGTTGCCTTTTATTTTCCACTAAACTTCCACATTGCCCCCTTCCCTACATAAGTTGGCCTTGATTCTTAGACTCCGAGTGTTGTCACTCACTGTAACTTAATGCCATTTTGCACTGTCACAAACTAGAACCTATGGATCACACTGTTCATTTGATTATACCCAATTACTCATACAATTAAGCATCTCCATATGCATATGAAGACTTCTTTTATTAAAGCATCTAACGGAACCTTGGAACTCCTTAGACTCTGAAAAATGGGTCTTTTTTTTTCTTTTCATCGTCCAATCATATGGAAAAAAAAAACGTATAGGCCCATCAAAAGGAACACCAGAAGGGCCATTACTGTACAAAGTTAAAGATTGTGCCAGTACCTACATCAAATCCTAAAGTGTATTTCATCTCTCTCTCTTGTGGACTAGGGAGCCCATTTTCTACTGCATTATCTTTAGGAGGTACATTGACATAAGGAGCTAAAAAGCTATGAACTCAGTAATTATAAATGTCAGTGCCGCAGAACGTACGATCATCACATCTTGACAGTAATGAGAGGTGACTTTAAACAGAGAGGTGCTATGTGCTGTAGGTGGAATTAAGCAGGGCCAGGCAAGCAGTTGCTAAGGTACCCTGGCGGAGCTACAAATGAATCGGTATTTGAGAACTAAAAGAGCTCTACTACCTCATTGACATTGCAAAAATTTTGAAAATGTTCCTTCACCCAACGTAATTGTGGAGTAAATATAGATATAAGGATACATCTAGTAATCAGGGTTGGTGATGTTTGGGGGCCTCTATCAAAGCTTGAGGCTTAGAATTAATTGATAGATAAGGCTTATCCCACCTCTATGCGGATAATTGTTTTGAAAAGGTTTTTCTATGTGGATAATTTTTATCACTCATCTGTGATAAAAATGGTGTTGTTCCACCAAATGGCAGCACAAACAGCATTACCACATGGTTGACCTTCATATCAATTGATGAAACTTGGGTTTCTAGAAGGCACTTTTTTTTCATAGTTAATATAACAACAACAACAACAACTACCCAGTATAGTCCCACAAGGTGGGGTCCGGGGAGGGTAATATGTAGACAAGCCTTACCCCTACCCAAAGGGTAGAGAGGCTGTTTCCAATCGACCCTCGGCTTAGAAAAGGAAAGGGAAAGCAACAACAAAAACCAAAAACAAAAGAGCATTAGTAATTCCGGCAGAAATCGCATAGATAGTTATCTAAACATAAGAATTATACATAAAATGACATGCAATAATATCAAACAGTAACTACCATAAATAACTACCATAAGGGGGACTTAATCCAATGCACGAATCATCTATGAGTCGCCCTGACAAGCCTCACCCAACCCCACATGGTTGACCTTCATATCAATTGATGAAACTTGGGTTTCTAGAAGGCACTTTTTTTATAGTTAATATAACAAATGTTAAATGTTTTCGAGGATCATCTAAAAATGCCAAACTTGTCGACAAACCCAAGGGTAAAGCCATGGGAGAGAAGGGGCGGTCAGAAATAGTTCCTGAGGTTCTATTCAAAGGAAATTGACTTCAGTAAATCTCCAAATTGCTAACATCAAATTACTAAAGTCTTTTATGAATTAGACCAATTTGAATATTTTATTGCTTCACTCGATGTTTCAGCCAACACAACAACACTTCAAAGCAGAGGAGGGATAACAGAATGAAACCTCAGTAAATATTTAACCTGCATGTATTCATGCACTATTACTCATTAGGCATGCTTAAGGTAGTTTTTTTTTGTTCTGAAACGACTAACTAGCAATCAAAAAGATCACACTTATAAAGAAACGAATGTAGCAATCAAAAAGATTAACAAAGCTGGTTGTTGAGTAGGACAACAAGTAATTTAAGTTCAACTTCAACTTGTGATCGACCAACAAGCAATCAGGCTTCAGATTTTAGTATCAATATAGCATGTTTACTTTTGCCTTGGATATGAATCTTGTGTCCACACCATTTAGTATGTGCCACATATGTCCCTACTACTAAATCAACTGCAAATTTCACACTCCAGTAATCTTGCAAAAAATAGAACATACCTCCTCAAACACTCACCCTAATTTGATTATTCCTAAAACAATTTTGGATTTGGCAGACCAACACGAACAGGGAGAATAGATTCCTCAACTGTAGTGTTTCATTATCAGGCAGAGACAACAAACCTTAATTTAAACTACTTTGACAATTTAACCCTCTTAAATCATTCTACATTATGAGTCTTAATATAAGCCATTCTATCAACTACATATCCTGGCAAAAATCCTGTGCCGAAACTAAACACGAATTTACATGTCATATTATGCAGCCTAATGAAATTTTGGAAGAGCAGTATGCAGTACTCCTGCTCTTCCATATTCTTAATTAGTATTAGTGCAAAGCTCCTTATAAATGGAAGGAAACAACAATACATTTTATCTCTAGCTTCCTACTTCCTACTGTTCTTTCTATTTTGTTCTTGGCATTCATTCTCACAGCTTAACAGAGGATCACTACAAAAGCATTCACTAATAACAAAAAGAACACAAACACATTTAAGTGACGACTTATCAAAAACAAAAGCATACATCATGGAGTATGAACTTAACCAAGGAAGGCCGGCATAATTAGCTACCTGAGTTTCAGTTTCAGCAACATTACCATTTGAAGACTCCCCCTTTTTAACCCACACATTTTTCAACATTTTTCGCGGTTCATACCTTCTGGAAGTACTCCCATATCTCCACTTGTCACCACTATACACTCCGACACTCGGCCTCCTATGACCACTGTACCTCCTCCTATCACTCAATGACAAATTCCTAACATCTTTCTCAATCTTATCTATCAAGGGTACATCTCTCCTGTTATCAACGTATCCATGAAATGCGCCATCTCTCACTCTCACGTTCTCATTACTTTTTTCTTCCGCATCGACCAAAAGCTCTTCCTCCTTCTCGTGTTTCTTATCTACCTTGTTTTCACATACCACCTCCACCATACAAACAGTAGCCACTTCTTTAAATTCCTTATACTCACCACTCCACTTATATTTACACTTAGATAATTCTCTACCACCATTTTTCTCACTATCCACTGTCATGATTTCTTCCTTGGCCACATAAATTCTTGAAACTTTAGCCATATCTCCCGTTCCATCTCTTTCAACCCTAGGTTCCCTTTTTCGGAAATAGCCCTTTCTCTTCTCATGTTCATCATCTACCTTGTTTTCTCCTACCTCCTCCACCATGCAAACAGTAGCTGCTTCTTTGATCTCCTTATATTTTCCATTAAACTGATATTTACCCTTAGATAATTCTCTTTCACCATTTTTCACACTATCCACTGTCATTATTGCTTCCTTGGCCACATTAATAGTTGAATCTTTAACCACATTTCCCGTTACATCTCTTTCAATCCTAGGTTTCCTTTTCCTAAAATAACTCTTTTTCTTCTCATGTTCCATATCTACCTTGTTTATTCCTACCTCCTCCGCCACGCAAACAGTAGTCACTTCTTTGACCTCCTTATATTTTCCAGTTTTCTGATATTTACCCTTGAATAATTCTTTTCCACCATTTTCCACACTCTCCACTATCATGATTTCTTCCTTGGCCACATCAAAGGTCGAAACTTTAGCCATATTATTTGTTTCATCTCTTTCAACTCTAGGTTTCCCATTTCGAAAATAGCCCTTTTCCATTTTCTTCTTAAATTTTTCCCTTGATCCTCCATCAACACTTTCTTCAACCACACGAGCAGTGATTTTGACCTCCTTTGACTTAGGTTCTTTAGCAATCAAACCCACCTCACGCCAACCTTCTCCACTGTGATTTTCACGATTTTGCAGATTTTTGTGTTTTTGATGATTTTGAAGAACTGGGTTTTGTGGGTTTTTCTTTTCTTGTTTTTCCTGTTCTTGTTGTTTTCTTTGTTTCTCCTTGAGCCATCGTTCTTGGAGTTGGACTATGGAGACGTAATTGGAGGGGAGTGAAGGGTAATTTTCGGAATTAGACTCAGCCATTGAAGATTACCAAATGGAGAAAAACTTTTAGAAGAATTATTAAGAATGGTGCTGAGGCATTATGTGGTGGAATTTAAAAAACATGAAGAGTGTTAAATTGAAAAAAATGAAGAGTTTATGGTTTTGAAGTGTATAGGCATTAGGCACAGAAGTAGTGTGTCTGCGATTGGCTGGCGCCTCTCCTTTTTCCCAATAAAGAGGTTAAATGAGACGACGTGACATTTCTTTCAACAGGATACTTTACTTTGAGTCAGAAAAGTGTGGCTAATTTGTTCTTTTACCATGTCAGCCTCATTGTGACATTTTTGATTCGACACAAAGTATAAGAAAAAAAAGAAAAAATTTTGAATTTACCTTGAGTAATATAGCTTTGTCCAATCATTATTTTTTGTGTGGTTATAAAAATTTGTTATTAAGAATAAAATATATACTATAAAAAGAAATTTAAAGTTATATTATTTATTTTAGAAAAGAAATATTATTTTTGTCTTTTTTGCATTTTCTTTTCATTTTTTCATTTATTTTATTTTATAGGTTTTAAAATCCAAAAGTGTCTATATATACATTAGTTTTTACCGCAAATGACCAAATATATCTCTATACTTTTGCAAACGATCTAAATATATCTTTTATTATATTTTGAGCAGAAAATATTGTTCAAGTTGTCACGGACAACGCCAATGAAAATGTTAAAGTTGTGTGTGTAATCAACGCGATCGCATATATTAAAAGGAGAGTATTTTTTTGTTATATTTTTGGCTAACATTTCATATTAAATGTGGTACTTTACTTTTTAGTATATTTCAAAACAAATAATATATTTCTAAATTTGGAAATAATTTAATTTTAAACTATTTATTTTACCATTTTTGTCCTTAATGTGAAGCTTTTATAGCCATACAAATGGCATGGCCCACAAACGTTTTACCCATTAAACTTTTAAGACCATAACTTTTAAAAGTCTTTTTCTTTTTTTAATATGACACTTAGCGGGCAATATAAAAAAGTTCTTATAATTCGCTCGGGGAATATTCATTTATACTTTTAATTTTGGGTGAAAATTATTTGCATCCCCCAAATATACTTTAAAAATCATACTCACCCTCTCACTTTGAACAATTATTATTCTCATTTTTTATCATGCTCAATTATTTTACCCTTGATATTTTAAATTGCTTATATATATAATACATGTAAGTAAGTCCATACCATAGACGCTCGGGGAATATTCATTTATACTTTTAATTTTGGGTGAAAATTATTTGCATCCCCCAAATATACTTTAAAAATCATACTCACCCTCTCACTTTGAACAATTATTATTCTCATTTTTTATCATGCTCAATTATTTTACCCTTGATATTTTAAATTGCTTATATATATAATACATGTAAGTAAGTCCATACCATAGATACAAATATTCTCAATGAAATCTCTACATCTCCTAGCTAATTGTCCCTTTTTATACATTGAATCCTCTCTATGACTATGCTCTTTATCTGTTGTAATACAAAATTTCTACTAACTTTATGTTTTTTAAAGAAGAATAAGTTCCTACTCTGCCAGATATTATATATCACAGCTCCTACCACTACAACAGTCACTTCCATTCTGAATTTGCTCCATTTCTTGCGCTTGATCTTCATCAGTGTACTAGGGAGATCATCATGTTGTGTAATGTGCACTCTCGTCCATTCCGTCACTTCTTCCCATAGCCTTTTTTTCCCATGTACACTGTAAGATCAAGTGTTGCACATCTTCAAGACTATTCAGTCCACATGTCCAATCTGCATACTGAATTCCTATTTTGATGATTCTATTTTTCCTTAATAGCTTCTTTTGCACTGCCAGCCATAGTATGAATCTGTGCTTAGGCTGCATAATTCTGTTCCAAATCAAATTTGCAGTTTAGACTTTCTCCTACTAATTAGTTGTACCATTTTGAGATTGAGTACCTTCCATTGCTAGTAAGACAATAGCTTCCATTAACTTACCACCCTTGCATTTATTGTTGTAGTTTCCTCCAATACCAGTTGTTATTCTATGTTGGTTGATATGTCTAGAAATCACCATTTTTCTCTCATATAAATGTTGTGTTTCCACTTTACCCATAATACTTCCTTCTTGTTAGTCAGTAATCATATTAACTTTCCAACAGAAGCTATGTTCCACAATTTAGAGTTTTTAATGTTTTGCCCACCTTGGTTCTTAGGTCGACATACTTTATCCCATGCTACTAAAGGTATCCTCTTCTGCTCAGTAGTGCTCCCCCATAAGAAGTCTCTACATTTCTTATGTACTTCCTTCAGTACACTTTGTGAGAGAATGAATATTGCCCACCAAAAATTATGTAATGAAAATAGTACAGACACAACCACCTATAACCTCCTTGCATAAGAAATGTGTATGTTTGATATTGTGTTCAGTTTCTCAGTGATCTTTACAGATAATTGGTCACAGTAAATTTTACTCCACCTTTTTGGTGATAGTGGGAGACATAGGTATCTCATAGGAAATGCGCCACTTGCATAGCTTGTGATGATCAACAATTTTTGTTTTAACTTAATATCCACCACTGCAATATAGATGCTTGACTTATTTATTTTTACCTACAAGTCTGTAGCCTTTGAGAAGTGTTTAAGTTCTTCTATTATTCTCCTAACAACTATTTCATTCCCTTTGCAAAACATCATTAAATCATCTACAAATGTCAGGTGAGTGAGTTGTTGTTCCTTGCACATTGGGTGGCACCTAAAATTTAGAAATTTCTCATCCTCTTTAGAACAAGGAACGTACCTTCAGCCATGATTGTTCAAGTGTTGTGGAATCGCCTCGTAAAACTTTATGAGAAAACCTAGAGCCTTCTAGCCTAAGCCTATCGTTGGATGCCAGACTGATGGAGTCACAGGCGTATTTATAGGTAGGCTAGAGACTCTTAGGCAAATACTTTAGCCCTGGGGACTTCTCCATAAATTATAATTACCCTAGGGACTACTAATATATGGTAATTTCTTTCCATCAAAGAAACTACCATATATGCATAACTACAGAATATTATCTGATATATTATTTCCTTTGGGAGAGAAGGTAAATAATTTATTACCATATATGTGGGCCACACTAGAAATTCTAGAAAATATGGTAATTTTCTTACATTCTCCCACTTGGCCCACATATTTAAAATCAGATAATCCTTTATGAGTGATAAACATATAATATGGCCACAAACTTTATCACTCAACTAAAAGTTATGCGACAATCACTTTAACTAGAATATATTATTACACGAATCATGGCGGTCATGCTTTTAAACAAACACTTCCTTCCATGTATTACAATGCATAACATATTCTAATAAAGTGTCTAACAACTTTATGAATGAGCTTAATATAAGTCATTCATAGTCCAACTTTATTGATCCAATGATCACAAATAATACATGAAAAACCAAAAGTGTGCACTGTCATGTATATCAAAATAAACATAATGTCTAGACAAACTGTTAGAGAGCAAAGCAAGACTATATTGAGCTACTAAGCTCCATATGGGTTACATGATCCTTGAAAATATTAGCCGGCAGACCTTTAGTCATAGGATCAGCAATCATCAAAGTAGTACTAATATGCTCAAAATTCACATCTTGCTTCTTCACATAGTCTCTAACCATCAAGTACTTTATGTCGATGTGCTTGCTTCGACTGCCACTTTTATTATTCTTAGAAAAGAAAACTGCAGCTGAATTGTCACAAAAGATTCTCAATGGCCTTGAAATGGAATCGACTATCCTAAGGCCGGAAATAAAGTTCTTCAACCATAACGCCTGTGATGTAGCTTCATAGCATGCTACAAATTCAGCTTCCATTGTGGATGTTGCAACAATGGTCTGCTTGACACTTCTCCAAGATACAGCACCTCCAGCAAGGAGAAAAATGTATCCCGAAGTAGATTTACGAGTGTCTTTACATCCACCCAAATCAGAGTGTGAATATCCAATCACCTCCAATGAGTTAGAGTATTTGTATGCGAGCTTAAAATCCTTGGTTCCTTGCAAATATCTCATGACCCTTTTACCAGCTTTCCAATGGTCAAGACCAGGGTTACTTTGATATCTGCCAAGCATTCCTACCGCAAAAGAAACGTCGGGTCTAGTGCAGACCTGTGCATACATAAGGCTTCCAACAAGCGAAGCATAAGGAATGTCTTTCATTTGGTCTTTTTCCAATGCATTTTGTGGACATTGATTCAATGAGAATTTGTCACCTTTAATTATGGGTGCTGCTATAGGTGAACAGTTCTTCATCCCGAATCTTTCCAGAATTCTTTCATTGTAGGCCTTCCGAGACAGTCCAAGTAATCTTTGGGATCTATCTCTGTGAATCTCTATGCCAATGACATAAGAGGCTTCACCCATATCCTTCATCTCAAAATTCTGGATAAGGAACTGTTTAGTCTCGTGCAACAATCCCAAATCACTACTTGCAAGTAAAATATCATCCACATATAGGACCAGAAAAATATATTTGCTCCCACTTATCTTAAGGTATATACATTGATCAATGACGTTCTCCGTAAATCCAAATGAAGAAACAACATTGTGGAATTTAATATACCATTGGCGGGAAGCCTGTTTTAGCCCATAAATGGATTTATTTAACTTGCAAACAAGGTGACTTTTGTCCTTATCACAAAATCCTTCAGGTTGACGCATGTATACCTCCTCTTCTAGATCTCCATTCAGAAAAGCTGTTTTCACATCCATTTGATGTAACTCTAAATCAAAATGAGCTACTAATGCCATGATTATTCTCAATGAATCCTTCTTTGATACTGGAGAGAAGGTTTCATGGTAATCAATGCCTTCCCTTTGAGTAAAACCCTTGGCTACAAGTCTGGCTTTATATCGTTCGATATTACCCGATGAGTCTCTTTTAGTTTTAAAGACCCACTTGGAACCTATGGTAGAGGATCCCTTTGGTAATTCGACGAGATCCCAGACTTTATTCTTAGCCATAGATTCTAACTCTTCTTTCATGGCATCATACCAAAATATGGAGTTTTCTCCACTCATGGCTTGTGAAAACGAGCATGGATCATCTTTTAGTCCAATATCAAAATCAGACTCTTGGAGATACACAATATAGTCGCTAGAAATTGCTGATTTTCTAATTCTTGAGGATTTTCTCACTCCCACTGGTTCTGACACTTCTTCAGCGGGTTCGAGTAAAGTGGGTTGATCTTGCTGTGGCTCCTCAAGTGGTGGTGGCTCTTGAACTTGTTGTTGTTAAGATAATTCATGAGAATTTCTCTGAGAAACATTCAAGTTCCCAATATATAAAGGTACCACGGGTGGTTCCCTTATCTCTTCCAATTCCACCCTTTGAGTCAAACCACTCCCACTCTCTTCATGATCCTCAAGAAATTTAGCATTTCTAGCTTCAACAATTTTAGGAGAATGAGAAGGACAATAAAACCTAAATCCTTTAGAGTTAACCGCATAGCCTATAAAATAACCGCTTATTGTTCTTTCATCCAACTTTTTTAGTTGTGGGTTATAAACCCTCACTTCAGTTGGACATCCCCAAACGTGTAAATGATTTAAACTAGGTTTCCATCCTTTCCATAACTCAAAAGGTGTCTTGGGGACAGTCTGGGATGGAACCCTATTTAAAATATACGCAGCGGTTTTTAAGGCTTCACTCCACAAGGATAAAGGTAAACTTGATTTGCTAATCATGCTTCTTACCATGTCCATTAATGTCCGGTTCCTTCTTTCCGCCACACCATTTTGTTGTGGTGTTCCTGGCATGGTATAATGAGCAATTATACCTTCACTTTCAAGGAACTCAGCAAATGGACCCTTAACTTGTCCCTTATCTGTGTACCTACCATAATATTCTCCACCCCTATCGGATCTTACAATTTTGATCTGAGCACCGGTTTGTTTCTCTACTTCTGTTTTGTAGACTTTAAAAGCATCAAGTGCTTCTGATTTATTAAACATAAAATAGAGATACATATATCTTGAATAGTCATCAATAAACGAGATGAAATATCTCTCACCATTCAAGCAAGGGGTAGGAAAAGGTCCACATATGTCTGTATGTATGATCTCAAGTAATTGAGAACTCCTTTTGGCACCTTTAGTTGATTTATTGGTCTGCTTACCCTTTATGCAGTCCACATAAGTCCCAAAGTCAGAAAAATCAAGAGTTTTTAGAACTCCATCATTAACCAACCTTTTGACTCTATCAATAGAGATGTGTCCCAATCTCTTGTGCCAAAGACTAGATGAGTTCTCATTGACAATACATCGCTTAGTGCCAATTTCTTTATCATGCAAAGTTAAAACATTGCATTCAAATGTGGGGTCTAGCTCAAGTTTATATAAATTTCCATTCAAATTTCCAAAACCAATAACTTTATTATCTTTCAAAAGTTTCACAGAAGGATAATGAAAATTCAAATCATATCCACTAATCGATAGTCTTGAAAGAGAAATTAAATTTCTAGAATATTCTGGAACATAAAAAGTATTTTCTAAATCTAAGTGAAAACCATCTTTCAAAATGAGCCTATAAGTCCCCACGCCTTCCACACGTGAACGCGTCCTATTGCCAGAATAGACGTATTGTTCACTTCCTATCGGCTTCCTCTGAGTTAGAAAGCCCTGCATGATTTTGGCAATGTGAATTGTAGCACCAGAATCAATCCACCATGTACTATCAAAAACTTCAGTAAAATTAGATTCATAACATACAAAGGTAAAATTACCTTTCTTTTCAAGCCATTTCTTGTATTTCAGGCAATCTTTCTTCTAGTGTCCCTTCTTCTTACAGAAACGACAAGCATCTTTGTCAAATGTGCTTTTCTTCTTCATGGGAACACTTTTGCCCTTCTTTGCATTTCTCTTACCATGAGTCACCATATTAACACTTTCAGGTGTCTCATGCTTCAACCTCTCTTCTTCTTGAACATACATGGTCAAAAGTTCATTGATTGACCATTTATCCTTATGCGTGTTGTAAGAAATCTTAAACGGACCATATTCCGCAGGAAGTGAGTTGAGAATGAAATGCACAAGAAATGGTTCAGACATATCAACCTCAAGGGACTTGAGTTTAGCAACAATGTCTCTCATCTCCATAATGTGCTCACGTACTGTACGACTTCTGTCGAAAGTCATACTTGAGAGCCTCTTCATGAGGGTGCTGGCCAAAGCCTTGTCAAGCTTACAAATTGTTCATCTATTGCCTTCATGTAAGCTTTGACCTTATCGCTATTAGGGATAAAACCCCTAATGCTTTGGCTTATGTGAGCTTTTATGAGCATTAAACTTAAGCGATTAGATCGCTCCCACCGCTCATAACTAGCCCTAGCAACTGGCGTACTTGATTCCGTGGGGATAGGTGGTTCATCCACACGGAGTGCCAGGTCCAGATCCGAGCACCCTAAAGTGAGAAGGACTTTCTCCTTCCATTCAGTATAATTGTCACCAGAAAGCATTGGAATTCGAGCATTCTCATTAAAAATAACGGTAGGAAAAGCGGTAAAAACTGCAAAACAAGGATAAACATACATAAGCTATAAAGTACAATCCATCAAAAGTGAATCGCGTAAAATACCGATTCATAGTAAATTCTAGACCTTTCTGTGGGCAGAGGTTGCAACCCATGCATAGAATTTACTAACTTTATTAGACTAGTAAACCAAAACACATAGAAATTAATCTGTACCTGTGGGCATAAGATAATTTTCAACTTAAAGGTTTACTATCTCATTCCAATTAATCTCACCAGTATAGTTACCTCCCTGTAGGGCCGGGTTACTATTCGAATGAGATAATTGGACTAAGTAGATGTCATTATAATTTTAATCACTAACCTTTATGTGATTAAATAACTTAATTTCTTTTATGTCAAGTACTCAAGACGCTGTGGCTACTCCCAAATACATGATTGTTCGAATACAAACACATAAAGAAAAATTGAATATGACTTCTTACCGTGATTTGCCCAACAATCAACTTATACAGAATGTTGATTGATTTTAAAATTGGCACACGAATTAAATAAGAACCAATCTTCAATATTCCATAAACAAAAATTAATTCTTATAACTAATCCTGATATTATATCATCAAGATCCTGAGAATGTACAACTCAGCATAGCAGGTTCCAATTTCTAACAAAGAAAAGGCTATGACAAGTTAACGTAGCAGAGAATATAGGCTACTAAAGCACCAACCAAACTCAACCTCGGCAAAGTAATCTCCTTTAGGAGGGACGTGACATGCCAAGTATTACACAAATACTATTACATAGTCACCCAATTACCATTGCTGGCCCAACCAAATCCACCCATTCAAGAAATTCAATTTTACCAAAAATGAAAGTTGGACCGGAAACTAAAAATAAATAAATAAATGATAAGAACTGTTCATGGCAGAACGTTTGAAGACCAAGAATAACAAATTTATACAACGAACCAATACCAACAAACAGAGAACAATTAGGATTTGTTTCTTGGTTTCAGTTTCATCCCTCTTTCAAATAAACTTTATAGAATTAATACGTAGTCTACAATTTTATCGGATTATAACACTGAACAAGGTAGCTAAAGGTAGGCTCTGATACCACATGTTGAAATTCTAATACATACACAGAGCCAGCGCAGCGAAAATTAAACAAGGAACGTACCTTCAACCATGATTGTTCAAGTGTTGTGGAATCGTCTCGTAAAACTTTGACAGAAAAACCTAGAGCCTTCTAGCCTAAGCCTATCGTTGGATGCCAGACCGATGGAGTCACAGGCGTATTTATAGGTAGGCTAGGGACTCTTACAATACTTTAGCCCTAGGGACTTCTCCATAAATTATAATTACCCTAGGGACTACTAATATATGGTAATTTCTTTCCATCAAAGAAATTACCATATATGCATAGCTTCTATTATTCTCCTAACAACTGTTTCATTTTCTTTGCAAAACATCATTAAATCATCTGCAAATGTCAGGTGAGTGAGTTGTTGTTCCTTGTACATTGGGTGGCATCTAAAATCTGGAAATTTCTCATCCTCTTTAGAATCCTAGATAGGTATTCCATCTAGGATTATTGGATCATCATAATAAAAAGCAGTGGGGATATGGATCCCTTTGCCTTAAACCCCTCTTCCTCTCAAAATATCCATACCCATTCCATTAACCTTCACTGAAAACTCTGTTATTGCTACACATGCCATGATCAGCTGAATAAACTTTGGAGGAAAGCCATAATCCTTTAATATTTCTTCAATAAACTCCCATTTTGGCGTATCATACGCCTTCCTTAGTTCAGTCTTCATTAAATATCTGCGTGTAGTTCTTTTATTGTATTGTCTTAGTAAAATATTACACATAAGAATATTATAAACTAATAACATTCCCTTCACAAATGTTGCCTGATTCTCACTTACTATGGTAGGAAGCACCTCGGTAAGTTTGTTACAAATAACCTTCGATATACACTTGTAGAGTACATTACAACAAGATGTAGGACAAAATTGGCTAGCTTCTGTTGGATTAGGCACTTTAGATATCAAAGTAATCATAGTAGCATTAAGTTGATTGAGCATTTGTCCATCACTGAAGAACTCTAACACAGAATCAATTATATCTTTTCCAACCACTTTCCATGTATCTTTGAAGAACCCTGCTCTATATCCATCAGGCCTGAGACTCTTATTGACATTGATACTGAACATCACTTCATCAACCTCCTGTACAGTTATACCCTTTATCAAATGTAATTGCTATTGGACAGATAGCACACGCCCTTGCTTTAGGAACCCCTGCCATGACTTTCTCCTAGCTACTCCATTAGTACCTAACAACTTCTTATAATAGGTCACAAACACATCAACAATCTTCTCACACTCAGTTTGTAGTTGTTTCCACTCATTATTGATTTGAGTCACTTATTCTACCCGTCTTCTCTATTTAATGAAGAAGAAATACTTAGTATTATCATCCCCAAGTATAATCCATGTGGCCTTGCTTCTCTGTATCGGAAATATTTTTGCCTTATCCCTTACATCTTTCTCCTTCTGCTATGGCTCTTGATGTAA
Source organism: Nicotiana noctiflora (assembly GCA_032618575.1). NCBI lineage: Eukaryota > Viridiplantae > Streptophyta > Magnoliopsida > Solanales > Solanaceae > Nicotiana > Nicotiana noctiflora. Next base: position 140,058 of record JASVEL010002922.1, read on the forward strand.
TGGTGTTTCATGTAACATTGCTTGCAGTATCTGCACTTCCTGTCTATATGTGTTTACTTCATTTATGACATTGCTAAAGTTCCTTTGGTGTAGTGTTATGAGTTTCTGTTTCAAAGCCTTCTTTATTATTTGATACATCTTATACCCATCCACTTGCATTGCCCATCCCTCTTCAAAAATATGTATAAAGTCGTGATATTTACTCCACTTATTACAGTATCGTAAAGCTTTACCCTTCCTTGCATGTATCTGAATCATCTCCACCACTAATGGACAGTGGTCACTTACCCTTTCTAGAAGAGCATGAGTTTAACATTGTTCCATTGTTTCTATCCATTACTCATTAACAAGATCCAATCAATTTTTGAGTAGATTCTATTTGTCCCTTATTTTTCATTCCATGAGTATTTGTACCCATTATTTGGTAATTCCATAAGTATGCAATTGTTAATATATTCCTGGAAATCCACCACCTCACTTAGTGCTATTTTATTCCCTCCTATTCTATTCTCCTGCTGCAATACTTCATTGAAGTCCCCCATGATTATCCATGCAATCAGGCAACCCATGCTCATCTAGTGTACATAATCCCATAATACGTTCCTCTTATCTATGAGATTATGTGCATACACGGATGTGACCATGAATGTGACTTTCATAGGAATGTACTTTACTTGGCAAGTTACTGCTTGTGCAATTTCGTTTATGATTCTCCTCTCGTACCATTCTAGTTTCCACACCAGAACTACTCTACCATTATAGTGTGATATATGATTACTGTAATATTGCCACCTTACAAACATAGTATTAATAATATTCTCCACCTTATTACTCTTTAATCTTGTTTCTAGTAACCCAACTAATCCAACATTCTGGTCATTGCAAAAGATTTTAACCTTTTTCTGCTTATTGAGGCATATTGTATTTCAACTCATTAGCTTAACCATTCCCTAGTGGGATAATGGTATCACTCCTTTCTTTCACACCTTCATTACTAGTACTTGTTTCTGCGTTATCCTTCTCCAGCTTCTGAAAAGTATTTGCTACAGGAACTACTAAATGTGTCTGCTTAACCACATTGTTTTTATGTGGTTGGACCCATCCTTGTTGCCTCTCATGTGATTCTAAATTTTCTATTTACCCGCAAATCCTCCATCCCTATTTCTTTAACTCCCTTATCCTCATGTGTTTTAATTATATTCACCCCATTTTTAGCATTCTATTGTATTACCATCTCTGGTTGTTTGTTTTCTTCCTGTTCCTTGACTTCTATTGTTGTCTTGTTTTTCCTACAAATATCTTTTGTATGCCCATATTTGTTGCAACTAGAGCATATAGAAGGCTTCTAGTCATATGCTACTCTTTGTTCAATCATATTACCTTTCTCATTTCTAAGGTAAATCACCTTTGGAAATTGTTCATAAGCTTTCACTTCAACCAACAAATTTGCAAATTTCAGTCCAAGTTTCTTCTCAGTGTTCTTGTCCACCATGAGAGGCTTCCCAACTAGGCTGCCAATTTTGCTCAAACATTTTTCACTCCAGTACTTAAAGTCTAATTCTGGCAGTTTGACCCAAATAGGAACTGAAAATAGCTCCTCTTGAGTAAATTCCCTATCTGCATTCCAGGCCTTCACTATGAATATCAAAATGGTATATCCCCCTTGAATGACTTCATTCTTCCCCTCCTCATTGTCAAATCATAGCAGAACTATGCCATTCTCCATCGTTACGATTTTGTTTATACCTAATTTTCCCTTGTTTCTCTGTATATATCCATTTATGACATCAAATAGAGGGTGTACACCTCATACATAACATATTATAGCATTCTTCCAGTACTCAATATCAATAACAATATCATCATCTTCAATTTCCACTATCCTCTGTTCCACCACAATTTTAGGGTTAACAAACTCAAGCATAAAGTCATCGTTTGTTATTTTTGATATATCAAAATTATCTCGCACAGATGCCCTAGATTTCGATTCCTTACTTACATACTTTTCAGCAAGTTCAACTTCATCACTTCATGATCGTCTTCTCTTTGTACCCAAGGTTTTTGTTGTTTCATTCCAATGCTTCACTCGTTATTTCACCGGTTTACTCTTCTGAGCTTGTGAGCTCATTTTGTTCCCCTCATTATCACAATTAGTCTCCTACATCACCAACTCAGCTAAATTTTATTGAATTTCCGCTGGATTTACCACTTTCTCGCTAATTGTTTCAATCATTGTTGCATTGAGATTATGACTAGTAACTCCAGAATTCCTTTTCCTATGGCCACCAACTTGGTTCCCACCCTTCCCTGTATTTGTCGCACCAAAATTCACCGTCTGAATCACAATTTTTTATCTCCTGCCCATGGCGGTGTATGTTTAGGCTAACGTGCACTGAGAGAGTTTCAAACGAGCCATCTATCCTTTTTCCCTTAGTTAAAAATAAATTATTATTTTGTTATACTCTTTACATCCCAATTTATATAATATTCTTTATTTTATATTTTATCATTTTATTCTTAATGAGATGCTTTATAGGCACATATTTTCTTTTTGATTTATTGTGGACAACAAGTTTTAAGAGTTATTATTTCATTCTTAGCTAACATTTGGACATAAATTTGCTTAAAACTTAAAGAATAAGTTTTTGAAGATGAGATGAAAAATATTTTTTAAAAGTTATAATTGTGTCTGTACATGCATTTTACTTGAAAAGAATTTAAAGTTTTGTGAGCAGAAAACTTCAAAAACTATTATATGTAATTTTTAGGACTTGTAGACTTTGTTTTCAATTCGCCAAAAAATAGTTAAATTCCATAAACAAAAATATATTTAAAAATAAATCTTAAAAACGACTCTTAAACTTTATGACCATGTTCAGATTTATGTTTCTTTATCCTGACACAGATGTTTCCTAGTTGTCTTATACTATAGTTTGACCTTCTTGAAATACTGTAATTTATAAAGGTAGAATTTGCCATATAGTGTTGCCAGATTAACAAATTGAGATGAAACTACAAATTCATAATTATTATATACCAAATTCGTTATCTAATTAGTGGAAATAATATAAGCTAGAGTTGTTGGGCATTTCTAGTGCTAAAATAGCTATAGTTCTCCTTCTTTATCATTTTTTAGAAAAAGAAAATTCTGATATTGAATATGCAGCAACGTAATGTAAGTTGTCGTGGTACGTACTAGTTGGAAACTGATTTTATGATTTTTAATTATCCTATTATTATCACGGCCCAACTTTCATCGGAGCCGTGTCGCCGCCTAATAATACTTGCTAGGCAAGTGACTGTTTTACAATAACAATGAGCTCAATAATGCAAAACTCTCGACAACAAAGTTATCATAAAATAATCGGGAAAAAAATCAAACAACTACAATCTTTTCAAAGATCTGGTGTCAACGAGTACATGAGTACTACATAATATCAAAATACATGTCTAAATACTCAATATAATTGCTTAAACAATACAACACTAATAATAGAAATAGATGGAAGAGAACTTCAAGGTCTACAAATGACATAGCAGCTACCTCGTAGTCTCCACGAGCTGGTACTGATGCAACTATAGCAATTAACATGACCTGAAGTACCCGGATCTGCATATGAAATGTAGAGTTTAGTATGAGTACAATCGACTCATGTACTCAATAAGTAATAAATCTAACCTTGGGCTAAAAGCAGTGACGAGCTCTGTAAAAAGTACGTGTCCAACACAAAAAATCAATAACAACGCAAAATGTGGTAAAGATAATTATAGCAACTAAATCAGAAGATATCATATTTAGTTTGTTCATAATTATAGGAAATTTAGACATGCTTTTCAAGTATAACAGTCAAAGCCCAATATAGATGAGTCATTCTATTTACCAGCTAGTATAAGGAAAATACTTCTCTATGCCTATATGTCAAGTGTATATGTCATGTCCATATCATCATGGGGAAACCATCAAGTATAATCAGAGTCACCACGCTCACTAGTGACTGGCATAATGTCCCTCACCAACATCACACAGACAATCACACTCAGTATTATACGGATGCCTAACATAATGCTTCTCACCATAGCACCTATATATCACAGTGCATGTTCTCGCTGTAATATCATACTCCATAGGGGCGAATCCTGGACCAAATGCTAATCAATATCACATAGCCTAATAGTGGGGGCATATTGCACGTGTCACCCCAAATTAGTAACACTTAGCCCAATATGGGCCTAGCGTGCGCACCACCTCAAACTCAATACCTAATCGGCTATATTGTTCAAGCCTAGTCATCAACCGCCAAGTCTTAAGTTAACCACATCTCACGGTACTCAATTCAAAAGTGTTACACATATAAGGCATCAACAACGTGTGAGAAATCAAAGTAAGAAAGCACTGAGAAGAGATATCATACACGGATATAATATTATGACTGAGAGTATGTGTATAATTAAGGCAAATAGCTCAAAAATAACAAGAATAACCCTATCATGTCTCTAACAAATAAGGACATAGCCTAGACGTTATTTCTAACATGAATCAGAACTCAAGTAATCATACATGTATAGAAAATGTGAATATAACAAGGCATGATAGCGAACCAAGTCCCATAATAGTCTAAGATCCACCTGGATCATGAATACCATAGTGCACGCATGCATGCCCCTCACCTGACATGTGTCTCACTCCCAAAAATATCTTAAATATCATAGTTCTCAGGGATAATTACCCTCAAGTCTAAGTTTATATATGTTACTTACCTCGAAGTACGAGAATCAATACTTTAAAAAGTCGTTCCCATGTGAATCGACCTCCGAGAAACTCTAATCTAGTCAAAACAACTTAATATCATCAATAATAGCCATAGAAAATAATTCCAAATGATAAAGTTATGATCTTGAATCAATTATGATAAGTCAACCCAAAATTCGATATTGGGCCCGCAACCCAAACCCCAAACCAAACTCATAAATTTCGAACACCAACTTCGACAAATTAACCGGGTTGTTACATTTTTAGCCTCTTAAAAAACATTCATCCTCGAACGAGTCTAGAATTATACTTGGTGTCTCAAAAAGGTGAAGATATCTGCTCTTCATCTCCTACTCAACTTCCCAAGTAGCCTCCTCGAATGATTGACCCCTCCGATGAATCTTCATTGATGTTATACTTTTCGACGTCAACTTTCGAACCTGTTGGTCTAGAATGGCCACCAGCTCGACATCATAAGTCAAATACTCATACCATAGTGAAGTTTGAAACATATATAAGATCACCACAATACTTTCCTAACATGAAAACATGAAACACTAGGTGAACTCCTGAGTGACAGGTGGCAAGGCATGTTTGTAGGCCATCTCTCCAACACTATCAAGCACCTCAAAAGGACAAATATACCTAGGGCTAAACTTTCCCTTTTTTCTAAACCTCATTACTCCCTCCATGGGTGAAACTCTGAGTAGAACCTTCTCACCTACCTTATATGCAATATCACAAACTTTCTTGCCGACATAACTCTTCCATCTGGACTATTTGTACGAAGTAGCTCCTTGATCAACCTCACATTCTCCAAAGCATAATGGACCAAATCAATTCCCAACAACTTAGCCTCCCCAGGATCAAACCATTCAACCAGATAATGACATTGCCTCATATATAAGGCCTCATAAAGATCCATATGGATACTTGACTGATAGTTTTTGTTGTAGGCGAACTCTGCTAACGGAAGAAACTATCCCCATCAACCTTTGAAATTAATGTCATTGGCTTATAACATGTCCTCCGATATGTAAATAGTGTATTTGGACTGCCCGTTTGTCTGTGGATGAAATCATGTACTAATCTTGACCTTTGTTCCCAAATCTCGCTACCCTGCTATCTAGAAATTCAATGTAAAATGCGTTCCCCAATCCTAGCAATGGACATAAGCACATCATGAAGACAAACAATCTCACAGTTTGAGCCAACTGCTTTAAAGAATAGGTAGTCATGATTGGAATAAAGTTACAGACTTTGCCAGTCTATCTACAATAACACATACCGTGTCAAATCTCCTCAAGTCCATAGAAGTCCTCCCACTTCCATTTCATAATATCCGGCCTCTGAAGCAAAACTCTAATGCTCGTACTTCACCTGCTGACAGTTCAAACACCAAGAAAAATACTTAACAATATCTTTCTTCATCTTTTGCCACCAATAGTGCTACCGCAAGTCCTTGTACATCTTTTGCGGTCCCCCGATGAATGAAATACCATGAACTATATGCCTCATCAAGTATCAACTCGTGCAAAACATCAACATGAGGCATACAAATACGGCTCTAAAGCCTCAATACCCCATCATCAATGGAAAACTCTTTGGCATCACTGTGCTGCATTGTGTCCCTCGGGACAATGAAGTAAGGATCATCATAATGACGTGCCTTGATGCGATCAAACAAAGAAGACCGTAACACCACACAAGCAAGAACTTGGCTAGGCTCCAAAATATCCAACCTTATGATTTGATTAGCCAAAGCTTGAACTTCTAATGCTAATGATCTCTCCCTAAATGGAATATAAGTAAGACTTCACATGCTCTGAGCCTTCATACTGAAAGCACTAACCACCACATTGGCCTTTCCGAGTGATAAAGAATGGTAATATCATAGTCCTTTAGTAAATCTAACCATCTATGTAGCCTCAAGTTCAGATCCTCTTTCTTGAATAAATGTTGGAGACCTTTGTGATCTGTGAACACCTCACATGACACGCCATAAAGATAATGCCTCCAAATCTTAAGCATGTGAACAATAGCTGCCAATTCTAAATCATATACCGGTAGTTCTTCTTATGAGGCTTCAAGTGACGTAACGCAAAAGCAATAACTATATCCTCCTACATCAAGATGCATCCAATGTCAATCTGTGGAGCATCATAATAAGTTGTATTAGATCCCGATGCTGAATGTAACACCAGAACTACTGATGTAGTCAAGGCAATCTTGAGCATCTAGAAGCTTTCCTCACATTCATTGGACCACCTTAAAGGTCACCTTTCTACGTCAATCTAGTCAATGCGACTATTATAGATAAAATACCATCCAAAAATGACAAAAATACCCAGCCAACCCAAGGAAACTTCGAATCTCACCAGCAGTTGACAATCTAGGCAAACTCTAAATTGCCTCAACCTACTTTGGATCTACCTTAATCCCCTCACCAAATACCACATGGCCCAAAAATGCCATTGAATCAAACCAAAACTCACACTTGTAGAATTTAACTTATCACTTCTTCTCCTCAAAGTATGGATCACGATCCTCAAATGCTTTTCATGATCATTATGGCTGCAAGAATACACCAATATATCATCAATGAAAAATATGACAAAGGAATCAAGATATGGCTGAAATAAACTATTCATCAAGTACATAAAGGGTGTTAGGGAATTGGTCAACCCAAAAGGCATCACTAGAAGTGCATAGTGACCATAGTGGGTCATGAATGTCGTCTTCAAAATATTTGAAGCTCGGATCTTCAGTTGATGATACCACGGTCTCAAACCAATCTTTGATAATACCCTAGCACCTTAAAGATGATCAAATGAGTCATTCATATGTGGTAGTGGGTACTTGTTCTTGATAGTAACCTTGTTAAACTATCTGTAGTCTATGCACATCCTCATAGAACCATCTTTCTTCTTCACAAATAGAACCAGAGCACCCCAAGGTGAAACACTCGATCTAATTAAACCCTTATCAAGCAACTCCCGTGCTGGTTCTGTACAATATGGTGGAATAGAGATGGGCTGAGTGTGTGGCACCAAATCAATACAAAAATCAATATCCATGTTGGGTGGCATGCCCAATAGGTTTGTAGGAAACATATATGAGAACTTTCTCACTACTAGAACTAACTAAATAGTAGGAGTATCGGCACTAACATCCCTCACAAAGGCCAGATACTCCAAATACCCCATCTCAAGCATCTATTGAATCTTCAAATATGAAATCGCTCTACTAGGAATATGATCCAAAGAGCCACTCCACTCCAACCTCTGCAACCAGTCATCACCAACATCAGAGTCTTAGCGTGACAATGAAGAATATTGTGACATGGAGACAACGAATCCTTTCCCAAAATCATGTCAAACTAATCATGTTAAGCAGTAAAATATCAATTCTGGTCTCACAAACCCCAATGGTCGGTCCACTGATAAGTAGGATTTTAACGTGTTTTATGCCCCTACTTGCATATGCTTTGAGTATAAATTGCTACGAAACAGTTCCATAATGCTCACAGGTTGGGCTTGATTGTAGGCTTGAGCGACAAAGTGACAAAATATTAAATATAGTCTCAAAACTGAGTGAAACTTGCTTAAGCATCAAAGACCAAGTGAAGTGAAGGAAATAGAGAACCTAGTGTGGACAGCACAAAAGTGCACGCAACCACACTAGGAGATTCAGAGACAAGATATTATCAAGTTGCAAACCACGCGGCCGCGCTACACTTTTGCGCGGTCTGCACAAATGAGATTCAGAGACTTGCATATTCAGGCTAAGAGGTAACGTGGCCGCGCTACCTTTTTACGCAGCCCGCATATAGGAGATTCAGAGACTGGAAGTTGGGAGGCCAGAGAAAATGCGTTTGCGCTACCCTTTTGCGTGATCCGTGCTAATGAGATTCAGAGAGCTGATTCCTGAGACAAGTCAAGCTGTGCGCTCCGCGCTACTATCTGTACGGACGGGCCAACTTCCACAGTAGCCGCGCTGCACTTTTGCACGGTCCGCGGTCCTCAACTTCAGAGAGTTAAACGTCATGAGTTCAAGAGCCAACGCAGCCGCGGTACCTTTTTGCACGGTCCGTGCTGATCCACTTCCGGTCAAACTATGCAACTTTCGTCAAAGCATCAAATCAACCTATAGATATGCCTAAGTCTAAAATTACCATACAAAGCTATCGGAACCATCAAAGCACCATTCCCAAGTCATCTATATAAAAGTCAAACTCCGATCAACATTTAAAACTTAAGCTTCTAACCTTGGGACTAAGTGTCCAAAGTCCACTCTAAAACCTCATTAAAACCAAACCAACCAACCCGATAAGTTACGTAACTACAAATACACACAAGTAAAGTATCAAATAGAGAAAACGAGACTAAAATACTCAAAATAACCGGTTAGGTCGTTACACTTAAATGGAAAGGGAGGGGATAGTGAGAATTGAACACACGTTTAATGTATGTAATACTTTCACCAATGTCACTAGATTAGTACAAGTCTTGGTGATGAAAATAGATTTTGGTATTTGACTCGATATGTCAATTTAGGTTAGAACTCTAAATCCGCTCGTTTAAATCTTGGGTCTGCCCCTGGCTCTATGACTAGAGCAAACCTCACTTGCGTCCATCTCTGTGTATTTATTAAGGTGGACATACCAACATATTCGAATATGAACAAGAAGCAAAAGTAAAGAGTTAACATATACAAGTAGAATATATTTCTGAATCAAATTGATGGAAGTAGAGAAAGAAAATAGGCTACAGAAGGAAGTACATTCATGGATGAATGTTCTGAAGTCCTCAGTTGAATAACCTATTATTCACTTGAATAAAGAAGACAGTAAGAATGCAAGGATGAGCTAAAGAATGGTTGAAATTTCATGATTCTGTTTTGACTTGCGTTGTTCTAACTGTATTCTTGTCATGATCACCCTCGAGCTGGCTTAAGTTTCCTTTCTCCTTGATTAGTTGAACATGGTGATGTTTGCAGTAAAGGCGCCCCTCGTGCGCAATATAGTTGGATGGGCTAATTGTACAGCCACCATGGCTACATTTGAAGCAGCTTTTGTGGTATGGTGTTCCATTCACTGATACCTATATAAATAGAGTCGAATCCAAGATTCAGAGTCAATCAATTATATTATTTATGTATGTACATATAAATCTTTCTCCATATATATATACCTTTTCTGTTGGATAGACAGTATTCTTGCAGCCAAAACATTTCTCCCTTGTTCCAACAAACATGCTTGAGACTTTAGCAGCATTTGGTTTCTGTTTTAAATATTCAACATAGATTAGTTATTTCCAAACATAGCCTCTCATATATTAACAAGCTCGAGTTATTTATTAAGTGTCAATTACCTCATCTTTCTCTGGCTTCACAATTTTGGGTGTCCCTGGAATAATTTCAATTTATCAGTAACTTTTCTGATTTGTAAAAATCAATTTTGAGTTATATATGCACTTTTTGTCTCTACCTTCAAAACTTTTGTCCAGACTTCCAGTTCTTTTAAAGAGCTGATCAAAGTGAGGTCTACAATAGAGAACTCCCTCAAAGGAATTATAGTTGCTAAGCTGCAATTGAAGACAATAATAAGCATTGATTATTAAAATGGAAAATTGGATTAACAAGTCTAAATCTACTTTCTTATTGAAATCAAAAAATGAAACATTGAATACAAATCTAAACAATGGATTGGCTAAGAATCTAGTGCTAGATAAAAATGGACAAACCTTGAGAGTACCCTTGCAGTGATGGCACCTAAAACAAGCTTTATGATAGACTCTATTGTCAGCAGTTAATTTATCAACAAGATACACTGTCTTTTCACATGCCATACATTTCTGTGTTGTTCCTGCAAATGCCATTGTCTAGTTTTTAGAGGTGTTTTTTGAGTCCTTTCCCCCTGTTTTTCTTGGTTTTTGAGTCTTGGAGTTGGAGAGGAGAATGGGGGCAAGATAAGAGGAAGAATGTAGATAAAAAGTTATTATGGTGAGGCAAAAAGGAGCAATTTAACTAATTGAGAAATGGACATTTGACTGTCATTTTGTCCCCACTATGAAGCATCCAACTACCCCCACTTAAGGCCTTTTTCTTTTTGGGCTTCCCTTTGAATTTTTACACAATTTTGTCATTTCATTCTGTTACTTTGGTTGGAATACGATTTATAGTTTTATGTCAGTATAAGTTATATTGAAATAAATTATGGTGAGATTGTTGTTTATTCATTATTTGGTATGTTATATTAAGAATAATAATTGCATAATTTCTAAGAAGAAAGTATAAGTTATAATGGTGCTAATTACCCCACCTTCTATAATGTATAAGTTATCCCACTATTAAATTTAACACCGGGATAACTTATACCTGATTTGCTAACCAAACAGAATATTAAGGTGATATTAAATTTTTATATCTTCTTATGCCTCATACCAAATGACTCCTACGGTATATATCACGTTTTCACTTGAAGGAAAGCCTTGCCACAATAGTACGATCAAGAGGCCACAACTTCAATGTGATTTTTTATATTTTTTTTTTAAATATTTTGAACACAGATGTCCAACACTAATATGGTCTCTCTATTTTCTGACTCATGTGCATAGAGAAAGTTTTTATCGACTTTTTGCTTCTTTTGTAGGCAAAAATATAAAAATAAATTTACCGACATGAAATAAATAGTGAAAATGAGAATGAAGTTAGTCATGATTGTTACTTGCGTAGCTATCAAAGTTCACATGCTGTGTTGGAGACCAGTTGGCAAAATGCGACTTTGTTTTTACAGCTTTAATTGATTTGCTACTGATATAGTAATATCACATGAATTACTATTACCTACTCTTATGAAATATCTACAGTGACCGTTAAATTATATTATTGTCATTAATATGAAAACAAAGTTTTGCTGGACCATATGCATACAAATCGATCCGTTAGATTTTCAAATTCAAATACCAAGTTACTGGCACTCACTCTTTCCCCATCCAAAGGGGACACATGTCACAATCATAAATTGTTATGTCGTCTATGAGTTATTACTCCTTCCGGTCCAAAATAAGTGATTTTTTGGCCTTTTTTTGTAATCCAAAATAAGTGATTTTTTTTGTATTCAAGAATGACTTGATGATGTTTTTTCTATATTGTCCTTGGAGTAAATAGTGTTGGAATATGTGTTAGGAGTGTTTATGTGAGATAGTAAGGTTAAAATGGTCAATTCTACTGCTAATTAATGCTAAAAAGTGACTTTGTTAATATGTGTGAAAATATCCAAAAATCACTTATTTTGGATCGGATGGAGTATTATTTAAGAGATCTTTCAACTCAATTGGCAGTCTTAAATTTTCATGACGAGTCCTTGAGATCGAGAAGGTAGGCCAAACTTTTACAATCAGTCGATTACGAGAATGTGTTTTTTTTTTAAGTACTTTTGGTTAGAAGTAATTTATATTTGATAAATCTAAAAATTATTTCGGAGCAGTAATTAGTGGTTGACAGAGGCAGCTCAACCCCAAAGCAACTAAAGCTACGGTTTTAGGCCCCCAAAAATATAGGGCCCCAAATTTTATTTATGTTATATATATAATAAGTATATTTTAAATAATTATTTGTATAATTCTTTGTAATGGTAAGTAAATCTTGTGATAAATTATTTACTATGTCAATAATCATTATGGCATAGTTCCCAATATAATGCTATTGAATTTGGGTGAGCTATAACGGATAAATAGCATTAACATTTTTGGTTCCAAAGGGCCCTAATAACAATTTAGCTTTAGGTTCTGCATTCCATTAAGCCGCTAGTGATGGTTGACCAAGCTTTCACAAATTACTTTTAAGTATTTTTTTTAAAGTACTTTTAGGGAGAAGCAAATTTATTATGTTTCTCCAAAACTATTTCTGTTTCTTTCTTCTAAAAATATGATCAAAAGTCTCGTTCAATTGAGTATTAATTAATATTATGTTACTATCGTACTTCTAATTATTCATTAATTTTGTGTTATTTATCGTCCTTCTAATTATATGAGACTGCCCTTTTTTGGGGGGTTTCTCATCAAGTGGTACTGGAGCCCGATTATATTATGATTTGACACATATAGCCCTATTCAGAAGAAACAGTTTCATACCATTAACTTTTTCATTTAAGGCTCGAACTCGAGACTTGTGATTAAGGGAAGCGAAGTGACATCCGGTGTGCGGTTAACACTACAACTCCAAGTTGAAAAAATTGGGACAGTAATCCATCATTTGAATAACAATTAACTGCTCCTGAAATTCCAAACTAGTTTGATCGACTATATGGATCCTTCTATATAATTTTATTATTTTTATATTGATCATAAACGTACCACAACTTTGGGCCAACTACCCTTTTGTGACGTAAGCATTGTTATCCAGTATCTTAATGTTATTGATAAAATAAAATCTTTGAGTATTCAAATGCTATTTGGTTGGACACGTCTAAAATGTTACAATCTGATTTCTTTCAAGAGACGGAGAGATATATTTTCGAAGTTGAGGTCCTTTTTAGTAATTTAAAATTGCAGCCATCTTCCTCCCGAAGCCGAAGGGATCTATTTTTGTTTAGATCAGTAAAGTTTGGTGAGATGTATTTAACTATCAAGTGAAGGGAAGCTTTTTCTATGACGAATATGATAAAAGGGACACATTTCCACAACCAAATAGTTTATTATGATAAGTGATATCGAAGAAACAATTATTGCAGTAGACAAAACCACAGTTTCACCTGTTGGGTTTTTAATATATTTATTAAATATATATTAAAGAGTTAAAAGAGGGTGAATGGAAAACGGAGGGAAATAAAATTTTGAGTGAAATTTTAAGTTCCCTCTCCTTGGTAAATGGGCATTGTCCCATATCGGAAGAGGAAGAGGTTTTTATGGGTATATAAGCAATTGCTCTTCTTCTAGCTCTTAAAGAGTTGAGAAGAAAGCAAGCCTCGCGCCGCCGTCGTCGTCGCTCGGCTCGGCACGGCTACGGCTACGGCTTCGGATTCGGATTCGGTCAATCGATTGATTAACTTTTTGGACCAAATTTATTTGTTAATAGTAAAATATTAACACAAATGTTATAAAATATTTATTTTAATAACAAATATTAATATTATATCCAAATTTTAGTTTTTCTATTTTTGTAACAGAAACATAACTACCCATCAATTTTCCCTCTTTATTTTCGAGTAAATGGCCATTTATGCAATGACATTTATGTTGTGGCAGTTTTGCAGAAACAACCATTCTGAAGAGACTCTTTAGATTTCGGCCCAACTTTTGGCTATAAATACAACACTATTCTGCTCAGAATTTCACTACGAATTTCTGAGTTTCTCCTCCTTTCTTCTGCATACTTTTAGCATCAAACAAAGTAAAAAGTAAGTGTGATTTGCTACCGAACTTTGTGTTCGCTGAAACACTAGGGTTTGAAGTACCACTACACCAGTGTGTAATTCGTTCTATCCTGGGAGGAAATAATCCATAACCTTGGGTACTAGGAGGGGATTAAATTCCTTAAGGAAACACTGTGAATTCAGTGGGCTCGAATTGGTTTCTTTATTTCTGTTTATGCACATTTTTATTTGTATTTATTTATATTTCCAGAATTATTTTACAAATACAGTGTAATAACAAACTTAAGGAACTTAATTATATTTCTGTATTTGTTTTTACTATTTTTGGAAGAGTAAAACCTTTGTGGTTTTGTACTCTATTAAAATCTACGTGATTTTAATATTTGTGTCTTTTTTTTACAGAAATGACTAACGAGAATGAGAACCAAGCTGTTCCAATGGTGACCGCTAATGCTACTGGCGGAGAAACCCGGAAAATTTTCCGGGATTGATTTCAAGCGCTGGCAACAAAAGATGTTCTTCTATTTGACTACTCTAAGTCTCCAGAAGTTCATCAAGGAAGATATTCCTGTGTTGTCCGACGAAACTCCAGAAACCGAACGCTTTCTCGTCGTTGAGGCGTGGAAGCATTCAGATTTTTTATGCAAGAATTATATTCTAAGCGGGCTGGAAGATTCTTTGTATAACGTCTACGGTGGCGTAGAAACGTCAAAGGAACTGTGGACTGCGCTTGAAAAGAAATACAAAACTGAAGATGCCGGGTTGAAAAAGTTTGTTGCTGCAAAGTTTTTGGACTACAAAATGGTAGATAGCAAGTCTGTTATTACCCAAGTCCAGGAATTGCAAGTGATTATTCACGATCTCCTTGCTGAAGGTATAAATCAAATTAATATTGATGTTGAAAGTAGTAACCTTAGTATTTTTATTAATGAAAATTTCATTGAAGGTCTTGTTATCAATGAAGCATTCCAAGTAGCAGCAATGATTGAGAAGTTGCCTCCTTTGTGGAAGGACTTCAAAAACTACTTGAAACACAAACGCAAGGAGATGTTCCTTGAAGATCTCATTGTTCGGTTGAGAATCGAAGAGGACAATAAAGTTGCTGAAAAGAGAGGCCGTGGAAACTCAACAATAATGGGAGCAAATATTGTTGAAGAGAACAAGAAGAGGAAGAAAGCTTCTGGACCAAAATACAACCCAAGCAAGAAGCGGTTCAGTGGAAACTGCTACAATTGTGGAAAACCCGGACACAAATCTACGGAGTGTCGTGCTCCAAAAAAAGACAAGAAAAGTGGTCAAGCAAACATGGTTGAAAAGCATGATGATGTTGATAACTTATGTGCCATGCTTTCCGAATGTAACTTGGTAGGCAATCCTAAAGAGTGGTGGATTGATTCTGGAGCCACTCGCCATGTTTGTGCTGTTAGAGAAGCGTTTGCTACTTATGCTCCTGTTGGACCCGATGAGATGATTTCTATGGGAAATGCTTCAAAGGCCAATATTGAAGGATGTGGGAAGATATTTCTCAAAATGACTTCCGGCAAAGTGGTGACTTTGAACAACGTCCTTCATGTTCCCGAGATTAGGAAGAATTTAGTCTCTACTGGACTTCTTGTTAAGAATGGTATTAAATGTGTTTTTGTTTCCGATAAAGTTGTAATAAGTAAGAACGAAATGTTTGTAGGAAAAGGTTACCTCACTGAGGGCCTTTTCAAGTTGAATGTAATGGTCGTTGAGAATAATAATAAAATTTCAGCTTCGTCTTACTTACTTGAGTCAAATGAATTATGGCATATACGTTTGGGTCATGTCAATTATAAAACCTTACGGAAAATGATTAATTTGGAAGTATTGCCTAAATTTGAATGTGACAAATCAAAATGTCAAGTATGTGTGGAATCTAAGTATGTTAAACATCCTTATAAATCGGTTGAAAGGAATTCAAATCCTTTAGACTTAATTCACACAGATATTTGTGACATGAAGTCAATACCATCTCGCGGTGAAAAGAAGTATTTCATAACTTTTATTGACGATAGTACTCGATATTGCTATGTTTACTTACTTAATAGTAAAGATGAAGCAATAGACGCATTCAAGCAATACAAAAATGAAGTTGAAACACAACTTAACAAGAAAATCAAAATGATAAGAAGTGATAGGGGTGGTGAATATGAATCTCCTTTTGAACAAATATGTTTAGAATATGGAATTATTCATCAAACAACGGCCCTTACACGCCCCAATCCAATGGGATTGCAGAAAGAAAGAATCGTTCATTAAAGGAGATGATGAACGCATTATTGATAAGTTCTGGTTTGCCACAGAACTTGTGGGGGTAAGCCGTACTTACGGCTAGCCGAATACTAAATCGAGTACCCCATAGCAAAACACAATCCATTCCATATGAAAAATGGAAAGGAAGGAAGCCCAACTTGAATTATTTTAAAGTGTGGGGGTGTTTGGCAAAAGTGCAAGTTCCTAAACCCAAAAGGGTAAAAATAGGACCGAAAATCGTTGATTGTGTTTTCATAGGATATGCGACTAATAGTAAAGCATATCGATTTCTGGTTCATAAATCAGAAAATCCCGACATTCATAATAATACGGTTATAGAATCAGATAATGTTGAGTTCTTTGAAAATATATATCCGTATAAAAAGGAATGTGAGTCGATTAGTGAAGGATCTAAACGACCTCGGGAAGAAGCAAAAGAAAGTACAGTTAACCAGTAAGATCCAAGGCGTAGTAAACGTCAAAGAATGTCTACTTCATTTGGACCGGATTTTGTGACTTTCTTATTGGAAAATGAGCCTCAAACATTTAAAGAAACTATGTCTTCTTCGGAATCATTGTTATGGAAAGAGGCAGTCAATAGTGAAATAGAATCCATATTGAACAACCATACGTGGGAATTGGTTGATCTTCCTCCTGGAAATAAACCGTTGGGTTCTAAATGGATCTTTAGGGGGAAAATTAAAGATTATGGCACTATTGACTAATATAAGGCAAGACTTGTGGTCAAAGGGTATAGACAACGAGAAGGTCTTGATTATTTTGATACCTACTCTCCAGTTACAAGAATTACGTCCATACGAACGTTAGTAGCGTTAGCTGCGATTTATGGTCTTGAAATTCATCATATGGATGTTAAGACGGCCTTCTTAAATGAAGAGTTGGAGAAAGAAATATACATGGAAAAACCAGAAAGGTTTGTGGTTCCAGGTAAAGAAAGAAGGTCTGTAGACTTGTTAAGTCCTTTTACGGACTACAATAAGCACCCAAACAATGGCATGCAAAATTTGACCAATCACTATTGTCAAATGCGTTTAAGATAAATGAATGTGATAAATGTGTGTACATTAAAAATGTTTCAAATCACATAGTCATTGTTTGCTTATATGTGGATGATATGCTCATAATGAGTAATGACATTGTCAATATAAATGCTACTAAGCGTATGCTAACTAGCAAGTTTGATATGAAAGACTTGCGAGTTGCTGATTTAATTCTGGGAATTAAGATCCATAAGACTTCTCAAGGTCTGGCGTTGTCACAATCTCATTATATCAAGACAGTACTTGAAAAATTCAAGCACTTGGGCTTTAAAGTTGCAAAGACTCCAATTGACGTGAATCTTGCATTAGCAAAGAACAAAGGCCAAAGCATATCACAATTGGATTATGCTCATGTGTTGGGTTGCTTAATGTATATCATGAACTGTACACGACCAGATATAGCATGTGCTATAAGTAAATTGAGTCAATATACGAGCAATCCAGGTCAATCTCATTGGATGGCCATGAAACGAGTTTTGGGGTACTTAGTACATACCCAGGACTTTGCTTTGCACTACAATAAATATCCTGCGGTCATTGAGGGATACTGTGATGCAAATTGGATCACCGGATCAACTAATTCCAAGTCCACAAGTGGATATGTATTCACAATTGGTGGAGGAGCGGTATCTTGGAAGTCGTCCAAACAAACTTGTATTGCACGCTCTACAATGGAGGTTGAGTTCATAGCCTTGGATAAAGCCGGTGAAGAAGCTGAATGGCTCCGCAATTTCTTGGAAGATATTCCATTTTGGCCCAAACCCTTGGCACCAATATGCATACAATGTGATAGTCAAGCGGCAATTGGAAGGGCTGGGAGCGTTATATATAACCGTAAATCTCGTCATATACGACGAAGACATAAAACCGTTAGACAATTACTCTCTAGAGGAATTATTACGATTGACTATGTAAAGTCAAGTGATAATGTGGCGGATCCACTTACAAATGGCCTAACTAGAGATGTAGTTGAGAAATCATCAAGGGGAATGGGAGTATGGCCGAGAACAAGTCATAGTGGCGGTAACTCTACCTAGAAGACCGGAGATCCCAAGATCTAGGTTCAAGGAGATCAAACAAAGTCATTTATGACGGTTCAACATTGTCAAATAAACTTTTGGTCCATTCTCTTATAAGACAATGTTCAATACCAAGGATAAATCATTAAAGCTTTTTAATTATTTCTAAATTTGATACGGGGTATATCAAATAGTGTATCTACGGGATGACACGTTTAGGAATCACCTATGTAAGTGTGAAGTGTTAGCCGCTTCAAGGAGAATTTTATAAGGCCAGTTCTCTACGCACTTATGAAACCAGGCGGTGTTCATGGCTGAAACGAACACAACAATGAGAACCAAAGACGGTTAAGGGTTGGTTGTGTGACTTGTGGTTGTCTAGGTATACACCAAAGTTCGACGGTTCAAAGATATCAAATCTACCGATTGATCGAGTATATCCGACATAAGTTCACTACGGAAAGTTCAAAGGGAAACCTACTTATCCAGATGCAAGTAATCCTTACTTGCGAATCACATAGTTTTTCATGCATATTTCCGTGATATAGCTATTCCCCATTCATGTGGGGGATTGTTGGTTTTTTTAATATATTTAATTAATATATTAAAGTTAAAAGAGGGTGAATGGGAAATGGAGGGAAATGAAATTTTGAGTGAAATTTTAATTTCCCTCTCCTTGGTAAATGGGCATTGTCCTATATCGGAAGAGGAAGAGGTTTTTATGGGTATATAAGCAATTGCTCTTCTTCTATATCTTAAAGAGTTGAGAAGAAAGCAAGCCTCGCGCCGTCGTCGTCGTCACTCGCTCGGCTCGGCTTCGGCTTCGGCTATTGCTACGGCTACGGCTTCGGCTTCGGCTTCGGATTCGGATTCGGATTCAGATTTGAATTTGGTCAAATGATCGATCGATTAATTAACATTTTGGACCAAATTTATTTGTTAATAGTAAAATATTAACAGAAATATTATTAAATATTTATTTTAATAACAGAATATTAATATTAAATAAATATTAATATTAAATCCAAATTTTAATTTTCTATTTTTGTAACAGAAAATTAACTACCCATCAAATTTCCCTCTTTATTATTGAGTAAATGACCATTTATGCAATGACATTTATGTTATGACAGTTTTGCAGAAACAACCATTTTGAAGAGACTCTTCAGATTTCAGCTCAACTTTTGGCTATAAATACAACATTATCATGCTCAGAATTTCACTACGAATTTCTGAGTTTCTCCTCCTTTCTTCTGCATACTTTTAGCATCAAACAAAGTAAAAAGTAAGTGTGATTTGCTACCGAACTTTGTGTTCGCTGAAACACTGGGGTTTGAAGTACCATTACACCAGTGTGTAATTCGTTCTATCCTGGGAGGAAATAATCCATAACCTCGGGTACTAGGAGGGGATTAAATTCCTTAAGGAAACACTGTGAATTCAGTGGGCTCGAATTGGTTTCTTCATTTATGTTTATGCACATTTTTATTTGTATTTATTTATATTTCCAGAATTATTTTACAAATACAATGTAATAATATCACCAAGGTTGATTAACATATTTGCAGCTGTAAACTGAAAGTAATAAGTAGTAGTACGATTTCATTTCTTGGATAGTCACCAGATTACTTTTTATTTTGGACAACAAAATTATCCAAATATTACTTTTTCACTCGGAAACTAAAAAACATCCATTTGGCATACAATGCCATTTTAAAAACTTATATTTTAATGATTAAGCCTATCTAACCCATGTCACTTGAGACCATGAGTGTTAGCCGGACGGGCTGGTCCGGAAAAAAAAAGAATAGCTCGTCCGATTTGTGTTTCGGGATGGTTAGTAGTCTGGCTAATCGGGCTAATAACGAGTTCGGAAAATCCGGGTTAATTAGGGTCCATACGTGTTCGGGCTTAACATGTCCGAACCGGGCCGAGTTACTTATTTATTTACTTTTTTAGTATATTATATTTTTCTTATTCAATGCTATTGATACTTAAGTATTTGCAAACTTTTAAGGCTTAGAATTAAGCTTTTTATTTTCTTTTTTCTTGGCAAATATACCACTAGGCAGATTACCTAGTGGCTAATATATAAATAAAATTCCAAAATGGGTCCAAAGCTTACAAGATGTCCAAACCAAAATAGAAGTTGCATGAAGCTACTAGTGACTAAGAAGATAGGACACCTAAAGTCTAATGAACTAATTATCACAACATTGTTCGTTGAATGCTTCCTTCTCCTGTCAGTGTGTGAATCCAATTGCCAGTAGCAAATACCAAGCAACACCTATCAAGCTCTCACCATGCGCCAGAGTATCCAGTCCATAGGCTAGAATGAATTCCAAACAACCCCGCCACAGAATTGAGGCCAGTATAGTCTTCCAATTATTAGTGTTGCTACAATATGATCTTCATATGCCGTGTACTGACTCTATCCAACTATAAATCATGTGGTCTATCCTCAATATTATTATGTAAAACAGCATGGCTACACCTGTTTTGAGGCAGGCTTTTCAAGGCAAAAGCTAGGCTGGGGTTGACTTTGAGCAGGCTTTGCAAGGAAAAGGTCAGGGTTGTGGTGGCTTTAGGCAAGCTTTTCAAGGCAAAAGCCAGGCTAGGGTGGCTTTAAGTAGGCTTTGCAATGCAAAAGCCAGGCCGGAGCTGGCTTTAAATAGGCTTTGCAAGGCAAAAGCCAGGCTGGGGGTGGCGTTAGGCAGGCTTTGCAAGACAAAACTAGGTTGGGGCTGGCTTTAAGCAGGCTTTGCAACGCAAAAGCCAGGCCAGGGATGACTTTAAGGTGGCGAGGCCAGGGTAATGCCAGGATATCATCAGGCTTTTGGAGCTAGGTGATTTTATGTTCTTGCAAGCTCAGATCCTTCTCTTCCTGAACTTTTAACGTAGAAATAATTCTAAATATTGCTAAACTAACCTCAGATTGAGCATGAATACATGCTAATACCACTGAGAAATGATTCAACAATCTCTTGAAATTCCATATAACAGGTTCAACCTTTTCCTTAACATTTGAACATATCCGAAGTAGAATAAATTGCACCATCCAATACCTAATTATCACATTGGTCATGTACACTATCAAAGCACTCCCAGAATGAGCGTGTGACCATGCTAATCCCACTGAAATATACCTTAATAACATACAGAATGAGATATAAAAGAAATAAGCAGGTACGTACAGATTCCAATCTTGTGAAGCCATCAGTCTGGGGATCTTGTTTTTGCTAGTCTAACCCTAAGGTTAGGAGTTTGAGACTTGTCTAAATTAATCAACCTCCTCCCTGCACTAGGTAGTTCAGAGAATGAGTGATACTTAGATGTACCTGCAAAAGAGAAAACAATGTTAGCTATAAAATCTGCCACTGAGTTTTCTTCTCTGAATACATATTGAAAGATTATATTGAAGTTGCCCTTCATCTCTTTAATTTTCTTCACATCATGTGTAATTACCTAAGGAAGATCCCATTCCCTTTCTGTCACTTTCTTCATCACTAATGAATCAATCTCCAATATGAGAGGGTGAAGATCTTGCTCCACACAGTATTCTAATCCTTGAAGAATAATCGTAGCTTCAGTCACCACATAGTTGTCACTCCCGGGTCTACTGTCGTTGCATACACCACATCACCTACATCATTCCTTACACAAAAGCCTAATGAGCTAGGACCAGGATTTCCTTTTGAGGTTGTATCAGTATTGCATTTGTACCAACCATGAAAAAGAAGCTGTCATGTTACTCTTGTAGTGATTAATATAGGTTTATATCATACAAATTATTGAATTATGTCTGGCCATAACAATGGAATATTAGGCATCCAAGCATACCTCACTCTTTCCGGTTGATGCAATGTCATATTGATCTCACGAATCACCCAATTTGTCGACACTAAACCCCATGTTTACCTGCATTTCTTCTTTTCCAAAGTTCCCAAGTGATGATATATGGTACTGCTTGAAACAATGACTTTAGCTTTAGACAACATTGAGCATGTCGCCAATACCTTATAACCTGCTTCAATTGAATCATTGGCACCGTAATTCCACCAGCCCCCATGAACAATTTCCATACTTTAGAGGCAGTGGGACTTGTGATAAATATGTGCTCAATAGATTCCTCTTGAGGCAGCAGACAACACCAACTCCTAGACATCACCATTTGCCCTTGCCTCCTCTATATGTCATCAATGGCTATTTTCTTCCTCCACAATCTCCACAAGAAGAAGGATATCCTAAATGGTAAGCCTTTAATCCATATTAACTTGAATTTCTGATTATGATCTACTCTATGCCTTAATATTTTCCAAGCACTGCTTACACTAAACTTGCCTGAAGGAGTTTGCATCTAGCATGGCCTATCCCAATATCCCTCACTGCTTTCATAATGTACATTTAGCCTTATATGTTCTGCAATTTTCTCATTGAAGGTTTGATCTAGCAGTTGGTCATCCCATGTTTTACCTTGTCGTAGTTCTGCCACATCTTGAAGATCTTCATTGATTGGAAAATCTTCAGGTAATACATGATAAAGCGCACCCAATCCAGTCCAATTTTCATGCCAAATATTAGTTGTTCCACTCTTCAATTCCTATAGGATCTTATGTTCTACTTCTTCCCTAGCATTCAGCATTTTTCTCCGAATATTATATTCTCTTTTAAACTGCACCACTCTTGGTATCTCCTTCTTGCAATTCTTATTCCACATGAAATTAGACCACGAAGATTTTGTGGTCCGAAACCTCCACCATAGTTTAGCAAACAATGCCCTCGACACATCATGAAAGGACCTAAAACCTAGGCCCCTTCCTCTTTAGGAAGACAAAGATTTTTCCACGAGGTCCAATGTATACTTCTCCCTTCTTCCTTTGTGCTCCAAAAGAATCTTGCAAAATCTTATGAAGATGCTCTAGGATATTTTTTGGTGGATGCAGTCCAATTTTCATGCCAAATACTTTGTAACACACTAGTAATGAATGTGGCCTTTCCACCAAATGACATCAGCTTTTCTTTCCATGAATTCAGTTTAGCATTTACTTTCTTTGTAAGATCCTCATAATATTCATTCTTCCTTCTAGTGTAGAAAACAGGACAACCTAGATATGCGAAAGGGAATTTACCTTTTACAAATCCTGTAAAACCTCCAACCGCCTGACAAAATACAGTGGGAATCCTTGAGTACATGTAGTATGGACTATTATCTTTGTTGATCATCTGGCCTGATATCTTATCATAGTTCCCTAACACTGCCATAATGTTGCTCAAGGATGGAGGATGAGCAGAAGCAAAGATTATAGTATCATCAGCATATGCCAAGTGGTTTAAAGGATCAGACCACTTAGGCATTCCAAATCCCAAAATTACATGTCTTCAAATAGCTTATTCAAAGACCCGGAAAGTACCTCAGCAGACAGAATGAACAATGCTGGTGATAGAGGATCCCCTTGCTTCACACCCCTTGTAGACTTAAAGAACCCTAAGGACTGCCCATTCATCAATATTGAATACCAGTTATTTGACATCAAGTTCCACACCATGATGATGAAGTGCTCAGAAAATACCATCTTCCTTAGTACATGCAATAAGTACTTCCATCAAACCCTGTCATAGGCCTTAGCCATATAAAGCTTGATCACCACATTAGCTGGCTTTCCCCTTAACCTTACGTCAGTGACAATTTCTTGAGTCAATAAGATGTACTCAAATATACTCCTACCCTTAACAAATTCGGATTGATTAGGAGATATTAGAGAAGGCAAAAAAATTTCCAATTTATCATATAATACTGTAGACAAGACCTTGTTAATGAAGTTCCTCAAAGTCAAGCTAATAGGTCTTAAGTCAGAAAAGGTCTCAACTCTAGGCTTCTTAGGCAACAACACTAGATTGGTGTGAGTGATGGATTTAGGTAGTGCAGCTCCTCCATAGAAGTGTAGCACCATGTTGTGTATATCAGCACCAATAGATTCCCAGCTTATTTGATAAGATAGGCCAGTGAATCCATCTGGACTACTAGCACTCTCCCCACTAAGCTCAAAAACTACTATCTTTACCTCTTCAATTGTTGACAATCCGCTAAGTTTCAAATTCTGTTCTATAGTGACCATCAAAGGTACATTATTGAGCAAGGAAAAGTCATATGCATCACCTTCATTTGTGAATTGTTCCTTGATAAAAGTCCACTGTAGTTGTAGCCAACTGTTCCTGGTCTTCAATTCATACCCCACTTCCACTTTTGATCCTCTTCAATTGTAATTTCTTTCTTTTGACATTGATATGATTGTGAAAGAAACTTGTATTCCAATCTCCTTTAGTAAACCAAGTCATCCCAGCTTTTTGTTTCCAATATTGCTCCTCAATACTCAAGTATTTCTTCAATTCAGATTGTTCCTTTTGAAGCACAATCTTGTTCTCAATTAAAGGCTCTTCTTCAAACATCGCTTTTACCCTAACATTGTCCTTCGAAATAGCCAACTGCTTGAAGATATTACCAAATGTTTCCCTACTCCATTTTGACAGTGCTACATTCACCCTCCTGAGCTTCTGCTTGAACTCCAAAACGGATCCCCTATGAAATCAGCTTCCTAATTTTGCCTTACTACATCCATAAATGTATCATGTTTAGTCCAAAAGTTCAAGAACCTAAAAGGCTTGACAAAATTGGTGGCCTTCTCCCCACATGTCATTAACAATGGTGCATGATTTGATCCAGTTCTGATTAGATATAACTTCAATAGTTGGCAATATGTTCTGAAATGGAAAATTCACAAAAATACTATCCAATCTTTTGAATATACACGTGGCATTGAATCTCCCATTCCACCATGTAAATGGACTTCCTTTGTATCCTTGCTCAAACAAACCACAAGAATTTACACAAAATACAAAATTCTCATATTTAGGTGGGTGTACTGGTAGTCCTCCTATTTTCTCATCTTCATGTAATATCACATTGAAATCCCCTCCTACCAACCATGGCAATTTCATATCACTTGCTAAGTAATATAAGTGATCACATGTTTATATTCGGTATCAATTATCTTCCCCGACCTCTTTACCTTCGGAATTTACACATTGATCACATGTTTATATTCGGTATCAATTATTTATCACTACTATGTGTCTGCTTAAGAAATATACACCTGTAAGCCGTAAATTTTATCTAATGCACTTGTGATTCGTTCAATTTATAGATACACTCTCATATGCATATACATCAAAATTTTATCTCCTCTATCTCGACTTTTTTACTAGAAAATATATTTCTTGGATTTACTGATTTCTCTCGTGACTGCAATAAGCGTGAACGAATTCACCAATTAATATGTAAAGATTGCACTTGTTAGTATCTGAATTTGAAGCATCTCAAGACTTGGTGCTTTAACTTAATAGGCAAGTTCGAAAAGGAAATCCGGGTTCGAGTAGATGCGAGACTTGGAAGTCTTGTCTTTGCTCAAATATCGTAGGAATAAAATCAATTAAATGAAGTGATCAGTAGATTCAGTAGATAAATCTTTTTCTGTTTTCTTTTTCTTCTAGAAATCAAAAATATTGTGACAGCTGATGTGTGTCTGTGTTGATCAACACTCTAATTAGTACAAGGCACCACGTTAGGTATAGGATGTGCACTACTCTTAGAAAAAGACAAAATACATAGACAACTCCTTTAATTTACCTACAACGATCCGATAGATATCGGTAACTAGCTTCATAACTAATTAAACACTTCTTTTCGTCTAAAGTGAAACCTCTTGAACACTCAGAGTTCAATAAATCACAAGTGTAGAATATAAAAGAACGAAT
This sequence comes from Nicotiana noctiflora, assembly GCA_032618575.1. NCBI lineage: Eukaryota > Viridiplantae > Streptophyta > Magnoliopsida > Solanales > Solanaceae > Nicotiana > Nicotiana noctiflora. The sequence goes on from JASVEL010002922.1 coordinate 166,353, forward strand.
TTTAAAATAACACACGTATATAATTAGAAAGAGTTGTGGTCAAAGTTGAATCTTCTCTAGTTCATTGCTTGACTGCTTTTGTCCCCTACTATCACTACTAGAAAATTAACCTATAAAAGTAAACAGAAAAAGTGTATCCACTTTTACGAGGTCACACTTCAATCGCTAAGAAGTATCTAATTAGTAATGGTGTTAGTTGAGGTATCTATTTAATTGTTATTGACAATTTTTTTTATTTTTTTTTTAACTGTATTTTTCAGGCATCACTTTGCGAACCCGACTAGTTATACCCATCGAGTCCCGCTGTTTCAATGCAGATGCACGGTTAGTTCCACGGGATTCTGGAGACGAGGCTGGTTTGTAATTCCTCCAGTGACCATGCGGGAGCTCGAACTGGTACCTGAAGGACTTTGTTCTCAAACCTTTACCAGCTGAGCTACCCTTAAGGTTTGTTATTGACAATTTAAAAACCATTTACAATTTAAAAACCATTTATATATTTCTCCTTTAGAAAATGACATCTCATTTCTTCTTTAACTATATTCTATAGTGACAGATCTAGTAACATGAGAATAAATTTAATTTTTGTCCTAACATTTTTCTTTGTATCTTTCTTAATTGGTTTAAGTATATAGTGGCTAGCTTCCAGAACTGTCGCCTTTAGTCTTCAGTGCAAAAGGTAGAATAATGTTTACGTTTACTTGCTCCCTACTGAAACCCTAATTAGAAATTAGTTTCCAACAAACTTGTCACGAATATGACTATCACAATTCCATCCTTTTGGAACATGACTCATGTCCCTCCAATCATAAAATTTTCGAAAATTTAGTGATTTAAAGGCATTTAGCTAGATAACCTAAAAAGAAAACTAGAATTTATCAATAATAAATTAGGTCCTAAAATCATAAACTTTCAAAAAAGAAAGTGAACGAGAGTTTTAATTCCATGCATATAATAACCCTTCTGGAGTACTCAAGGGGGCTGTCTAATTGTTAATGAAGTAAAATGAAATTACATAATGTCACGATTTAAATTCTAGAGACAATATTGAATTCTATTTCTTTTCATTAAGTTGAGTCATTTATTATACAACGTTTACGTTTTAAAATGAAGCATAATATAGCTCCAAAAGTATAAGTTTATTGCCAATGAATGATCATCACATCTCCGATTTTTCTCTTAATAGCCGTATTAAATTGACCCAGATATTTCAATATGAAAAAGCAGGAATACACGAATAAAAAGAGTAAATTTTATGGATCGTTATTCAACTTTGTGTTCATTACGCAAAAGTCACTTTTGTTCTTTTGTTACGTAAAAATTATATAACTTTGTGTTCATTACCAAAAGTCACTTTTCTTTCTTTTGTTACACTAAATTATTTTACTTTCCTTTGTTTATCACCTTGACCAGATTTTATAATACTTTTACTTGAAAAGTTTATTATGCCATTAACGTTATACATCCTCTCATTCATGTAATACCTTTTATATTATATACTATATAATATATTTTTACATCCTATCATTTATGTAATACCTTCTATATTATATACTATATAATATATTTTTAAATTATTTTATTTATTATTTTTATAATATATATCCATAAATTTGATTTTTTTCACAACACTCAATTTGTTTAATCATATTTAAGTATGAATATATTTTAAATATAAAATCCATAAAAAATATTTGTTTTTAATATCTATTTGAAATAACAAATATATTTGTTTAACAAATGATAGTTATTTTTATAGTCAATACAAATTAAAAGAAAGTTTCAAAGATATTTATGTTTAATATTAAAAAAAATTAAAGCTTTATCATTTATATTATTTATTTAAAAGTATTAATTTGATGTTCATTGTGCTAAATATGGATATTTTATTTATTGGATTAATGGGTATGGCATGGTTGATCATTAAGAATATTTTTATTAAGCACGTTTAAAAATGTGGAGTCGTGGACTTGAGATTTGTTCACGGTAATATTATTGACAAATTTAATAATGCTACTTATATATCTTGAAAAATAAAATAATATAAACAGAAATGTAAATGAAATAAATAAATAAATAAAATAATTCAAGTCCACTTAATTCACAGTGTTTCCTTAAGGAATTTAATTCCCTCCTAGTACCCAAGGTTATGGATTATTTTTTTCGAGGGTAGAACGAACTACATGATGGTGTAGTGGTACTTCAAACCCTAATGTTTCAGTGTGATAACTAGAGCTTAGTCAAATGATTTTTGTGTAACAAAAAAAAAAGAAAAATAATTTTTTGGGAAATGAACATAAAGTTAAATGACTTTTACGCAACAAAAGAAAAAAAATAATTTTTGGGTAATGAAAGTAAAGTTGAATGACCGCCTATAAAATTTACTCACAATAAAAACATCTCAATTGTGTAATTCTCTATTTACAATATCACAATTCACAATATATCTTTGCCATATCACTAATTAAAATATTCATTTTGTTAATTAGATTTAGTGGTAGAGTTCTGACCCATTCAAATTTCAAGCCCTTCCTCCAAGTTATTTACAATGTTCTAACTGGCAGAAATATATTATTACTAAATTAACTCAACGTGCTACAGTTGCCTTTTTTCCTAGAAATTTGAAGTCAAAAGGAAATATCCTCAAAGAAGATTCTACGAAATATTAATATTCCACATTAAAATATGAAAGAAAAAAAGAAGAAGTTCAAGCCCTCTCTTTTGATTTGACTATTCTATTTTCTCTTAGGATATATTCTTTCAAACGAACTCTATAAATAAGCTTACGCCACCCTATCTATTTCCTTAAAATCTCAACTCAACATTAAAGTCAGTCCAAATTAAACAACATCATATCCAATCTCTTTAATTAATCCCTTAGTATTTTTTTTCTGATTTTCCCCGTAAATGTTCAATTCTTGTATTTGTGGAAACTTTCATCATAAAGAAGAAGATGATGATATTGAAACATTAAGCCCATGTTCAACTCCTAACAGATCAAAGAGAACTTCATTATCAAGAACCAAAGACAACAAATATAATCCTTATGCAGACCGTGGCCTAGACAAATTTTCTGCACTCTTAGCCAATCTTGAAGACAAGAAACAAAAGATTTATACCCAAATGGGATCTGATGATATCTCATTCGTTCGTTTTGTTTTCTCGAATTCAGATTCAGTCAAACCCATTGTTGTCAAGTTGAAGGATAAAAACCAAACATCAAGTGACGACGTCACAGATGATGATGATAAGCAAATGATCAAGAAGAAGTCGGAATTTGTTGATAAGCAGACTACTCACGAGGCCTCAAGTGAAATTCAAGAACGAAAAATGGAATCAAAGAGAATGATATTGAAGAAGAAATTTTTTAGAAATTTGAAGTTGGCAAATTTTAAGAAACCAGCTTATTATTTGCCATTAGCTATAATATTGATATTGGTTTTTCTAGCTATTTATGGAAGGTCTTTTGCAATATTGTGCACCTCAATTGGATGGTACTTAATTCCTATGATAAGACCAAGCACAAGAAGGCCAAAAAGGTTGAAGGAATATGTGAGAAAGTTGAGTGCAAAAAGAGTTACTATAAATGAAGGACCAACTACAGATAAATTGCTTGCTAGGAAACATGGCCAAAATTGCAGCTAGTGTATATTTTTTTGTGCATTCTTTTTCTTCCACTTTTTTTTATTTTTTAATTTTGTGGAAAAATTCTTTTGTTGATTTGTAAATCTTGTATTATCGAGTTGGACTGGAAATTCAGTCAATCTTGTAAATCTTGTTTGTACATTAAAATTTAAAACTACGTTAGTTGCACCAAGCAATGCTGGTTAAACAATATGTTGTAAATTAAAGCTTCGCATGTGTTCAACGGACTTGAATTGTATGTTTTTTGAAAATTCAAGGAAATCAATAGTTTTTGTGTTTGTTTTTTCTATTTTTAATAACTAGGCTAAGTTATCTGTTATGTACATTGACAAATTAAGAAAAGTTATGTTTTCACATTTCATTACAATGTTAATTATGAATGCCGCTCTTGCCAAATTTAGATCGAAAAACCAGCCCGCATGTATTTAGCTAAGTCTTAGCTCTCACGGTATGTGCTTTGTGCGTGTACCTTATATTATCGAATACACAAATTTAAAAATCGTATAATTAAATAAGTATAAGTTCTTTAAAATGGTAAATGTTGATCATATTTACCTAGCTCAATTAAAAAAAATATTTATTAGAAATCCTTAGATGTGTTATTATGATTTTCGAGGACTTCTATAGAAATATTTTATGAAAATTATTGTTATTTCTTCGACCTAATAATGAAATAAATAAATAACTGTTATAAAATAAAGACTGTAAAGTAAAGACAAGATATAGAGAGAGACTGATATATTATTCGAATTCAAACTAATGTACATAATTAAATGAAAACCCTTCTATTTATAGAAGAAAGGAAGCTGCTGTGTAAGCTGCTACTGCAAGCTGCTGTGTAAGCTGCTACTGCAAGCTGCTGTATAAGCTGCTACAACAAGCTGCTGTGTAAATCTTCTACTGAGAGTAATGTTTATCTATAATGGAGTACTGAATGGATAAGTTCATTATATCCGGTATGGATAATCTTCTACTCGGGGTAATGTTTATCCATAACCGGATACTGAAAGGATAAGCTTATTATACCCAGTATGGATAATCTCTACCGAGAGTAATATTTATCCATAACTGGATACTGAAAGGATAAGCTTATTAGACTCGGTATGGATAATCTTCTACTAAGAGTAATATTTATCCATAACCGGATATTGAAAGGATAAGCTTATTATACTCGGTATGGATAATCTTCTACCGAGAGTAATATTTATTCATAACCGGATATTGAAAGGATAAGCTTATTATACCCGGTATGGATAATCTTCTACCGGAGGTAATGTTTATCCATAACCGGGTACCGAAATGATAAGCTTCTTCAGGAGGCTTATTTCCAATAGAGTACTAAATAGACAAACATATTTACGGCAGAGTCATATACGGATAAGCTTCTTCAGGGAGCTTATTTACAACGGAGTATGAACATCCATAATATAATATAGTTATAACACTCCCCCTTTGATGTTCATTAAAAGATAATGTGCCTCATTAAAACCTTACTAGGAAAAACCACGTGGGAAAAATCCTAGTGAAGGAAAAAGAGTACACATATTTAGTAATACGCATTGCTAGGTGCCTCATTAAAAACCTTATAAGGGAAACCCTGTGGAAAAAAAACTTAATAAGGAAAAAAGAGTACATCGCGTATTTACTCCCCCTGATGAAAACCTTGTTTCAAATATTTGAGTCTCTGCATTCTAACCTTGTATCTGCATAACCAATACGATCTGCACTACAATTGTTAGCATTAACAAGATACATAAGTGCATAGCAATTGCACTGAGATCGAGTATTTCAGGACCAAGGAGTTCTTCATCCTCTTCTGGAGGTCGGAACGGATCCTTATTCACTTCAAGTGATTAAACACACATTGATGTACTTAATGGGTGCGCTGGGTGCGCTTGTCCATGTAAAAGCATTCAAAGACCCTTTATGTATAGGCAAATTGATGGATAAAGATCTCGTCTGCTTAATATTTAATTTGCAGACCAAGATAAAATTTATTTTTCCAAGATCTTTCATCTAAAATTCCTTTTTAAGATATTCAATTGCCTTTGGAGCTCTTCTGGAGTTCCAACAAGATTTATGTCATCAACGTATACAGCAAGTGTAACAAATTCTGATGACATTTTCTTTACATGGACAAATTACATTATTTATGTAACTCTCTTTAAGCAAATATTCACTGAGGCGATTAAATCACTTGCGTCCAGATTGATTTAAACCGTACAAAATCTTTATAATTTGATCGAGTACATTTCCCAAGACTTTGAACTTATATGCTTCATGCATTTTAAATCCTTCAGGATATTTATAGAGATTTAATCAAATGAGATATATAGGTTATGACTCGCATTTAAATGGAATGACATCTTCAGGTGTCTGTACTACTGGTCCGATCCTCACAATATTTCACAGTATTGTGCACAATATTGTATCAAATATATCGTCGACGATCATTTTGTATCGGTTCCTAAGCGACATAACTTGTTGAGATCTCATCACTTTCTTTATTTTTTAGGTACCTCAACTTCTTCTGGAGTTTCATGAAATGTTATGTCGTGGGCTCTTCTAGAGCTTATTTCCTCCTCATTATGATCATTTTGATCATTAGCTCCTTATCATTTTTCAATGATCGTTACCTTTGGAACCGATTTGTCTACCGCGCTTCATGCGTACAGTAAACACTATCCTTCAGGGACTTTAAATTTTAATAGGAGCATTTGCAGCTGAAATATGATATTTGATTTTGGATCAGAAAATGCTTCTGGCATTTGACTTGAATTATCTTCTAAGTGAGGATCATGATAATTCCATTCATATAGCATATTTTTCAGCTATTTATTCCATTCCCGGATGTTAGAAAAACTAACATATATCCCCAATCTTCTTTGGGAAACATATCTTTATGCATTGTGGTAGAGAAATTAATCATATACCATACATCAAAAGATAGTAAAATATTTGATTTGTGATCCTACCAATTATGAGGGGAGGACTTATCATTTGTTGGTCTGATGCATACAAGTGATGCTGTATGCAATTTAGAAAATCTTAGACCAACACATGAAGCTTTGTTCTCATAAACAATAGTTTAGCCATTAATAGGAGGTATTCATTGCTAAACTAGTTTGTACATAAACCAGCATTATCAAGATGAACTGTCTTGATTTCATAATATGAAAATTATGCTCTTAAGTGAGAAAAGCAATTTCAAATGCCAAACTACAGGTTGACAAGAAACATACATGTAACCATCTTATATATGCATCTATAAGTGGTTCACATGATAGGTGAATGGGCCCGTATTCACCTTTTATATATTTCAGAATTAGGGGTCTTAGTCCCAACTTTAGCTGGTATAATCAATTTATTATGAGAACAAGCAACACAAGAGATTTCTTGAAGAATCTTCTAGTTCTTCAGTATATGCTTATCTAAATTCCCAAATAGCTCATTTAAAAATGACAAATGAAAACTTCAAGTTTATCATGACATGTGCTATCTCTTAGTAAACTTCTGGTTTACTATGACATATTAGTAAACTTCTGATTTACTATGGCTATTTTTCTATTAGTAAACTTCTGGTTTATCGTGATACATGATGAAGTACAAATCGAAGAATAAGGCGGGTAACTTCTTATATACATATTATTTTACCCTCTATGATTGTGGAAAAAAGAAGATTTTTCAATCTTTCAATCATTTATAATCTTAATATGATAGCCATTTATTTTAGTAAACTTCGGGTTTACTACAACCTATGTTTTGACCACAATCATATAATATGAATGACATATTGTAAATAATCTCTTCGAGAGCCTTCAATTATTATCCACAATCTAATATTTATCGGACACTACGGTTGTCACGTGTCTTCTAGGCAAACAATTAGCTCTTCAGGAGTTGTTGATACATTTGTACTATCAAATATTGCTCTGATACTTCTGGTACCATAAGAGAAAATCACAACCAAGTAAACAATTGTTTAAGCACAAGAAAACTCCTATTCATAATATTTTCCTACTTCAGGAGGCAATTCCAATTGTATTACTTCTTCAGGAGCAGATTTAAAATATGAAATACTGAATATATATTCTCTCAATTATATTACCTCTTCTGGAGGTAAATATATTTACATAAAAAACGCGTTCATATTTACCAAATTTATTAATATTGCCACATTCACTTCAGGGAATGGATTATTATTATCAAAAGTTCTCATCCTTCAGGAAAATCGAACATGATTATCTGAACGCGCATTAATCACAATAAATTGTGATGCCACAACCTCTTTTAAAATATTTAGTACTTCAGGAGCAAATCGAGGCGTGTAGAGAATATTTATGTATCTTATCTTCAATTGTAACCATAGAAAGTCTAAATTATCACTTCTAGTGATCATAGGCATATACCACTTCTGGTGGTTAATAAAATATAATTACAATAAGATATACGAAAATAACTACTTCTGGTAGTTGTATATTTATTGCAAACTCTGCTAGAGTTTAAGTTGATCTAATAATAATATCCATATTCTTCAAAATAACATAAATAAGATATATTATAGTAAACATCATTATCAAATCGTAACTTTTATTTATGTACAATTACATAACCATACTACTTATTTCAAACAACAAAAATCAAAATATTTATATTTCTACATATTCACTGCCGATTACATGACTTGCTTCTCTTTCTGGGAGTGCAAAGTAATCAGGTACATCTAAATGCATGAAGTCAAAATTATCTTCAGAGATAAAATTTGCTTCAGCATTTTTCTCTATCTTTTTCAAGGAGGCTTGATAAAGCTCAACCATGTGCTTTGGCGTACGACAAGTACGTGACCAGTGCCCTTTTCCTCCACATCTACAACATGCACTTTCTGCATTTGGTGCTTGCACCGCTTCATGCTTTTGTTCCTTCCTTTTCCACTGCTGGTGGCGAGTAGGGTTCTTTGGTGCATTATTATTACCATGATTGGGATTTCTTCCCTGACCACGGCCATGACCACGACTGGGGCCACGACCTCTTCTACGTTTGGCTTGGTGGAAGTTCATCTCATTCACTTTAGGGAATGGACAAGAACCAGTAGGTCGACTTTCATGATTTTTCATTAATAGCCCATTATGTTATTCGGCTATAAGAAGATGTGAGATAAGTTCAGAATACCTTTTAAATCCCATCTCTCGATATTGCTGCTGCAAGGAGCATATTCGAGGCATGAAAAGTGGTGAAAGTTTTCTCCAACATATCATAATCAATAATATTATCACCACATAATTTTAATTGGGAAATAATTCTGAACATAGCAGAATTATACTCACTGATAGATTTAAAATCTTGTAGCCTTAGATGAGTCCAATCATATCGTG
>JASVEL010002923.1:0-229023 GCA_032618575.1 Nicotiana noctiflora
ACTTCTCTCTGTGTATTCCTTTACTTGCCGTGTCCGTGGACTGCGGGTTCAATTCCCGGAGATCCCGTGGCCGTGGGTTCGATTCCCGCAGACCCGGAGTGGTATTGTTGTGGATCGCGGGTTCGATTCCCGGAGATCCCGAGATTTATTGAAATGTGGACTACGGGTTCGATTCCCGAGATCCCGAGTTATCGGTAGGGACTACGGGTTCGATTCCCGAGATCCCGAGTTATTGGTAGGGACTACGGGTTCGATTCCCGAGATCCCGAGTTATCGGTAGGGGCTACGGGTTCGATTCCCGAGATCCCGAGTTATTGGAAGGGGACTACGGGTTCGATTCCCGAGATCCTGAGTTATTGGTAGGGACTGCGGGTTCGATTCCCGGAGATCCCGAGTTATCGAGATATTTTTGAGACATGGGCTGTGGGTTTGATTCCCGGAGACCCAGAGGTACTGAGAATGAGACTGTGGGTTCAATTCCCACAGGTCCTGGATTTGTTTTATTGAGCTGGTTATTTGTTGTTAGCTTAATTGTAGACAATTGCAGTAATCATCTTATTGTTGTTATTTCGGAAATTATTATCATTTAAACTGTTTATTTTTGTTATCATCATTATATTATTGTTTCTCAGTAGGGCCCTGACCTTCCTCGTCACTACTCCATCGAGGTTAGGCTTGGCACTTACCGAGTACCGCCGTGGTGTACTCATGCTACTCTTCTGCACACTTTTGTTGTGCAGATCCAGGTACATCAGGACAGGCTCATACTAGGTGATTCCGCAGCTTTTTGGGAGACCTCGAGGTATGATCCGCTACGTCCGCGGATCCGGAGGCCTTCTTTCTATTCTAATAGTACTAGTAGATATATTTCCTTCACTTCGTTGTTAGATACTCTTCACACATAGAGCCACAGTTGCATACTCTCTTTTAGTCTGTGTTGCCCGTGGGATTCCGGGTCTTGGTGGTGTTTTATATAGTGTGTTAACGAGTGTATGTGCCAAGCGGCACGGATTACATTCCTATTTATATTATTTTTCCGCTATTTCTTGTTTAACGTTCATAACTTGTATATTCCGCAACGTGTTAGGCTTACCTAGTCGTGGGGACTGGGTGCCATCACGACATGTTCATGATTGGTGAACTAGGGTCGTGACAAGTTGGTATCAGAGCTCTAGGTTCATAGGAGTCACGGGACACAGACCGGTTACTTAGATTCTCGCCGATCGATACGGAGACGTCTGTATTTATCTACGAGGGGCTATGTAACTGTTTAGGAAACTCTTCAATTCTTTGAATTCCTTGTCGTGCGCCATTTATTCAGTTGGAGCCTATGTCATATGTTCTTTTGCATCCACTCGTATACTGAAATTTCGCGTTCGGTATCAAGTATGCGCCGACGGTTCGTGACGCTGCAGAGAGATCTCAAGGGAGTCAAGAATTTACTCAACCATTGTTACCGCGTGTCATCCATATCGATAATGCAAGAGAATTGAGAGATCTTCAATTGTGCACATGGGGGTGCACTAGATTCTGACATTCGATTGATAAGTACGGTCTTGAGAAGGTTTACTTAACTGCCTAATCGTCACAACAATGGTAGAATCACAAGGTGGATGTAGATCTAAAGATGGTTGGTGGTAATAAAGACTATATGGTTCATATGAGATATCTATTTAGCGAAGGATTCAGCCAGCAGAGATACTGGGGGGATATGAGTTTAACTGTCTTAAGAAGGACATGTGCCAAACGAATGTCTTGGGTTGTCTTATGATGAAGACGTACAAATGATAAAGGCTATTGTCATGGATTAGCAAGATGTATCTTAAGGCTTCGTGCCAAGTGAAAGGATTTCACTATCAACGATCAAATTATGGGTCATGTGTCATATCAGATTTGGCCTGCGATGTATTTAGGTACTATTCAAAAAGTTCTTGAAAACTTGCGGATGGGCAAGAGTTGAGGCTCGTATAGCATGATGCTGGGACTTTAGATGTTCCTGTGTCCCTACTAAATTCTACCTTTCATTATAAGCAGGGAAGATTTCGGTGAAGGCTACATGGTGCTTCGTAGGTGTGAGAATCACAGTATGTCTTATGCTGTCGCAGTAGATAATGCTCGATGCATTGAGCGAGAAGATGTTTGGTTGTATTGGGATGAGGTCATACCCTATGGTGTTAGAGTGCTAATAGAGCACAGGTGGTTATATTCGTTGGATCAAGTGAGTTGCAGTTGAATAATAGTAAATGACTTGAGAGAATGGTTCTAATGTGTTCGAGAGTCGTGTAATAGTGGCTTTGGGCTAAATGGGAGAGTCCCACCGCTTAAGATTGGGTCGCATGGTTAATTACCTGTGTGAATTCTGGATACTAGCGTATTATTGTGTTATTGCAACCACGGAAAAGGGCCATGAGTGGTAATTTGAGTATATAAATTGTTGAATGCATGTTATGGTTAGCCTTGCTGGCTCGTGTTCAAACTTGAGGAAAGATTCATGATTTATGCCTCGTATAGGTGCAGGCTTCGCGGGAAGTGGTTCCGTTGGGGGCTTTATCGAGAGGGTATTCATATGTAATAGAATTCAGTAGAGTTGGTTGCGTACTGGGGCAAGTCAGGGCCGGATGGCTCTCAATAGCGGTCCTAGTGAATTCAAGAGGTAAAGCGTGGTGCCTGATAATTCTGAGTCTATAAGTACAGTTGAGGCTCAAGCTTTTGAAGCAACTTATGAAGAAAGGCACAAAACGATCTATGATGTTTTAACTTGTGGTGTAGTATTTGAGAGACATGAAATGGTCGTCGTTCTTGAGATAGCATGGCCTCATGATTTAAGGTCACTCGGGGTAAGTGCGGTTGGAATAAGTTAGGTATTGAATGAAGATATTAACATTTCTAAGGCAATCAAGGATAACCTGGAAGGAAGTAGATTGATCAGCCATAGTTGAGTTGGCGTATTGGTGTCAATGATCGGTTCATGCAACGTGATCGAATTATGCATGTGATTTGTGGCGGTGCATTTGAGACTTGTCGACCGCAGTGATTGATGTTATTCTGAATTATTCTTCTGTTAAGGGCCTGTTATGAGTAGGCAGATCTCGGGAAAGGTTATGGTGGCTTGGACCACTACTTAGAGATTGACATATTCGATGGTTATGAGAATTCGCCGTATGTTGTTGTAGTTCTCCTGCAGTGAGCTAAATGGAAAGTATTATGTGATGAAGTATTAGTCTATCGTCAGTTCTAGAGCTATGATGGAAATTGTGTCTATCGTATATCGGCACGTGATGTGCAGTAAGTAGTATGAAATTTGAAGTAAGGACCAAGGTCACAGTTTGGTCAATGAATGTGATGTAAAGAGCTCGGATGAGCAGGAAAGGAGTTTCAGTGTTTTGAGTAAGATGGGTATTAACATCAGTATCATTTGAGATCGGTGTTCTGTGAGAAAGGCTTTGCATCCCGGTTAGGGACTCCTGATCGCTTTTCGGTGTTAGTACAGCCGGTAGGTTGAATATGCAAGCCCGTTTAATTATTCGGAAGATAGTGGGAGCTTGACCCACAAGAAGATTGCATAGGTGTGACTTGTAGTCACTTGATTGTTTAGAAATTTAAACCAAGTATGAGGATTTTGGTGATATCATTCAATTGAGAATTTATGTTGGAGGGCACTCTGCTTATTGGGTTATAGACCTGTGAAATATTATTGACTTAGCTTGGCACGACCAGGATAGACTTAAGGTCGGTGGATAGATTTAAATGTGGAAGTGAGCCTTGCATCAGTCCGGTTGTGTTTCTTCCAGCAATGCGCCCTTTGTGGAGGGATAACCGCGGTCTTATTTCGCGGTTAGTTAATTCATGTAAAGATATATTGCGCCGTATGAGTGTGAGACGGCTTGGTAAGTTCCTTATGTGTCGAGGTTCCGCTCAGCGGTGATGTTATATGAGCATGATGGCTCTCGAGACTCAGATCTCATATCGCACCTCAGTTGTGCTTGAGTTTGTAGCCTTTGGCGCTATACGTTTCCTTGTGACTGATATCATGCACATTAGTATGCTTATGATCGATATTCAGTAATTTGATGTGATGAGCTATTCAGCTCGACGTATGGCTCCTTGTGTGAGTTTTATATTTGGATCGGGTGGCACGCCGCCATGGTTATATTGTTGGGATCGGGTGGCACGCCGCCATGGTTATATTGTTGGGACCGGGTGGCACGCCGCCATGGTTATATTGTTGGGATCGGGTGGCACGCCGCCATGGTTATATTGTTGGGACCGGGTGGCACGCCGCCATGGTTATATTGTTGGGATCGGGTTGCACGCCGCAACAATGTGATGTTTAGTGTCTATAACTGCTTTCATGTGTTCTGTTTCCTAATTTTCTGAGGAGGTCCATGATAGTGTGAGAGTTGAATAGTTCTCTCTAGTGTTCGCCTTTCTTTTGTACCACGTACGAATTAATAGCCTACTAGCACAATGTGTCATCTTGTGGGACTTTTGATTATGTCTGATGCGGCTTATCGCCTGAGCAGTTCGTACTGGGTGAGATGAGATTATGTGATTTGGGGTCAGTGCAAATTGATTATATGAAGTATATTATAGAGGAAAGGATCATCCTCTGGTTTAGGACAAGGTAATGGATCTTGTCAGGAGTATGGACCCAATGAATTGTTGATTCAGTAGTTGGTCATGGATATCGACACATCTCTTCCATCGTGTCAGTATTGTAAAAGTTGGAGCGAGACCTATGTAGATCGTGAGGTGCAATGGGAGCATATCTGATTCGTTGAATTTTTGGCTAATTTGATCATAAAATATTATCGTGGTCCTGTGGATTTTGTGTTGTAAGGTAAGAATCAAGCAAGGTTATGCAATCATGTTTGGGGACGGCGTTTGAGGAATATTGAGTGATCTCTTGATGAAAACAAGCCTGACACAGAATTCCGGATGTTGGAATTTGGCTCTAAGACTTAATTGTTTGAACAAGAGGGAATATCTTCAGATTATATCAAGCTAATGTGCCCAGCTGAGTCCTAGATTTATTGGCCCTTTTGAGATTTTGAGGCATGTTGGGGAGGTTGCTTATGAGTTGGCCTTACCTCCCAGCCTAGCCGGAGTCCATCCCGTATTTCATGTCTCCATGCTCCGGAGATACCATGGTGACCCGTCGCATGTGTTGGATTTCACTTCTGTTCAGCTAGACAAGGATCCGTCTTATGTTGAGGAGCCGGTAGCCATTCTAGACAGGCAGGTCAGAAAGCTAAGGTCAAAGAACATCGCTTTGGTAAAGGTTCAGTGGCGGGGCCAGCCGGTCGAGGAGGCGACTTGGGAGACCGAGCAGGATATGCGCAGCCAGTACCCTCATCTTTTCACTACTCCAGGTATATTTTCTATGCTCGTTCGAGGACGAACGAATCTTTTAAGTGTGGGAAGATGTAACGACCCGGCCGGTCGTTTTGGAAAAAATTACGCCCCAATCCCCAATTTAACTGTTTCCCTAAGTTCATTTCTGCTATTGTGGTTTACCGGGAGAGTCGGTTCTGAAATTTGGAGTATTTTGGGACACTTAGTCCCTAAATGAGAGCTTTAAAGCTAGAAAATGGTCCGTAGCCGGAACAGTGTTAAGACGATCTCGGAACGGAAATTCGATGGTTCCATTAGCTCCGTTAGGTGATTTCGGGGTTGGGAGCGCGTTCGGAATGTATTTTGGAGGTCCGTAGCTCAATTAGGCTTGAAATGCCGAAGGTTGAAATTTTGGCGAATCCGAACGATAGGTGAGATTTTGATCCGGGGTCGGAATGGAATTCCGACAATTTCTGTAGCTTCGTTATGTGATTTTGGATATGTCCGCAAATTTTCAGGTCATTTGGACGTCGTTTGGTCGGGTTTTAGATCGTATGTGCAATTCGGAAAGTTTTAAGAAATTTAGGCTTGAATTCGATATGAATTATGGGTTTTGATGTTGTTAGATGTGTTTTGAGGATTGGAACAAGTTCGAATAAGGTATTAGGATGTGTTGGTGTGTTTGGATGAGGTCCCGGGGGCCTCGGGGTGGTTTCGGATGGTTAAACGGGAGAAAATCATGGAAATTGCAGGTTTAGGAATTCCGCCTCTGTTGTTTTCGCCCCTGCGGAAATGGAACCACAAAGGCGAGTCCGCTGAAGCGGAAATTGGAGCGCGGAAGAGGACTGGAGCACAGGGGCGGTCCTTGTCCGCATAAGCGGCATCGCAGGTGCGAGGATGAGGACCGCAGAAGCGGTCAGGAGACGAGTTGGGGAATTTCGCAGAAGCGGACCAGCCTCCGCTTAGGCGAGTCCGCAGAAGCGGACTGCTGTTCGTAGGAGCGGAGAGTTCCGCAGGAGCGGACCTTTGTCCGCAGGAGCGGCCTCGTGGAAACGGCTTTAGGCTCGCAGAAACGGAATGGGCCAGCCAGGCCTGGGCTTCGCAGAAGCGACAAAATGTCGCGGAAGCGGATCCGCAGAAGCGGAAACTAGTCCGCAGAAGCGAAAATCGCAGAAGATTAATTGTATCAGAAGTTATAAAATTTCAAAAAAAAAAACATTTCACATTGGGGTCTCGGCTTAAGAGGCGATTTGGGCAATTTTTGAGGGAGATTCAAGGGAAATCATCAGGTAATCAACTATGGACTCATCTTATGATTAGTATTGGTAATATTTTGCAATTATATCATGAAAATGGAGGAATTTGGGGTAATTTATGGAGGATTTAGCCCTAGGCTTGAACTTTAGAAAATCAAGGTTTTGAATGGGCAAATGGAGTCCGAATTTGGTAAATCTTATATGCTTAGACTCGTATTGAGATAAGGAACCCGAATATATAATTTTCGTGATTTTTCGATAAGTGTACCGAAAGTCGGGTTTTGGCAACTTGTGGGTTTTGGTGTATTTTGAGTTATTTTGATTGGGTAATGCCCAATTGGCCTATTTTGATGCGATTCTATTGATTTTTATCAGATACTACACTTGTGGAGGCCGATATTCGCGGCAAGAGGGTTATTTCTTAGCGGTTTTGTACCGGAATTGAGGTAAGTGGCTTGTCTAACCTCGTGTGGGGGACTTTCACCCCTAGGATATTATGTGATACTTTAAATGCATTGTACGCGAGGTGACGGGCGTGTGCATGCGCTGGTTGTTGAACACATACTTTATTTAAAATGTTCGATGAGTGATATTCCTGTTTTTAGCTGTTAAATTCGATATTTTCACCCGGTAGCAGTTAGAAAAGCATGATTAGGTAGTATTTAACTGTCTAGTTGCCTAATTGTCTTACTTGAGTTTTCTTGGTAATCGCTGGCGCTGTTTATCGGCGAAGTTATAGCTAAGCATATTATACTTCTCTCTGTGTATTCCTTTACTTGCTGTGTCTATGGACTGCGGGTTCAATTCCCGGAGATCCCAGGGCGGTGGGTTCGATTCCCAGAGATCCTGAGATTATTGAAATATGGACTACGGGTTCGATTCCCGAGATCCTGAGATTTATTGAAATGTGGACTACGGGTTCGATTCCCGAGATCCCGAGTTATTGGTAGGGACTACGGGTTCGATTCCCGGAGATCCTGAGTTATTGATTATTTACTACGGGTTCGATTCCCGAGATCCTGAGTTATTGGAAGGGACTACGGGTTCGATTCCCGAGATCCTGAGTTATTGGTAGGGACTGCGGGTTCGATTCCCGGAGATCCCGAGTTATCGAGATATTTTTGAGACATGGGCTGTGGGTTTGATTCCCGGAGACCCAGAGGTACTGAGAATGGGACTGTGGGTTCAATTCCCACAGGTCCTGGATTTGTTTTATTGAGCTGGTTATTTGTTGTTAGCTTAATTGTAGACAGTTGCAGTAATCATCTTATTGTTGTTATTTCGGAAATTATTATCATTTAAACTCTTTATTTTTGTTATCATCATTATATTATTGTTTCTCAGTAGGGCCCTGACCTCCCTCGTCACTACTCCATCGAGGTTAGGCTTGGCACTTATTGAGTACCGCCGTGGTGTACTCATGCTACTCTTCTGCACACTTTTGTTGTGCAGATCCAGGTACATCGGGACAGGCTCATATTAGGTGATTCAGCATCATATTGGAAGACCTCGAGGTATGATCTGCTACGTCCGCGGATCCCGAGGCCTTCCTTCTATTCTGATAGTATTAGTAGATGTTTTTCTCTCATGTCTTTGTTAGATACTCTTCACACATAGAGCCACAGTTGCATACTCTCTTTTAGTCTGTGTTGCCCGTGGGATTCCGGGTCTTGGTGGTGTTTTATATAGTGTGTTGACGAGTGTATGTGCCAAGCGGCACGGATTACATTCCTATTTATATTGTTTTTCCGCTATTTCTTGTTTAACGTTCATAACTTGTATATTTCGCAACGTGTTAGGCTTACCTAGTCGTGGGGACTGGGTGCCATCACGACATGTTCATGATTGGTGAACTAGGGTCGTGACAGTATCTATGCTCCGGAAGTATGTCGGAGACCCGTCTCATGTGTTAGACTTCAACACGATACAGCTAGATGAAGACTTGACTTACGATGTGGAACCAGTAGCCATTTTGGGTCGTCAGGTTCGTAAGCTGAAATCCAAGGATATAGCTTCAGTGAAAGTGCAGTGGAGAGGTCGTCCTGTAGAGGAGGCAACTTGGGAGACTGAGCAGGAGATACGGAGCAGATATCCTCACTTGTTTGATGCTCCAAGTATGTTTCTTAACCCGCTCGCGGACGAGCGTTTGTTTAAGTTAGGGAGAATGTAACGACCCGGCCCGTCGTTACGGGAATTACCACCCCGTTACCTTGCATTTACATATCTTATGCTTTTAAATCAGTATTTGAATATATCGGGTAAGTTAGGAGTGATTCGGGTTGGAAATGAAGCAAATAGCATGTTTGAAGGAAGCTTGAATACGGAAAGTCAACCAAGAGTTGACTATTGAGTTAGAGTGCTCGGAACAGGATTCTGATGATTCGACTAGTTCCGGGGGATCATTTATGATTGGGAGAACAATCGAAATTGAATTCGGAGGTCCGGTGTAGTTTTAGGCTTGAATTGGCGAAGGTTGATTTTTGGCGAAAACCGGATGGTTGGTGATATTTTGTTCCGGGGGTCGGAATGGAATTCCGACAATTTCTGTAGCTTCGTTAAGTGATTTTGGATATGTCTGCAATTTTTCAGGTCATACGAACATCGTTTGATCGGGTTTTGGATTGAATGTTAGTTTTGAAAGTTTTGAAGAAACTTAGGCTTGAATTCGTGTAGAAATGGTGATTTTGATGTTTAGGATGGTGTTTTTGTGATTGGAACAAGTATGTATCATGTTTTGGAGTATGTTGGTGGTTTTCGTTGGGGTCCCGAGGTCCTCGGGATGGATTCGGACCATCAACCGGGCATTTAGAACTTGGAAAAAATTCTGCAGAAAATTGCAGTCAGCAGTTGCTCTATGCGATCGCATAGAGATGATTGCGATCGCATAGAAGAGTGGGAGGGGGCGTGAAGTTAACTCTATGCGATCGCGTGAAGGGAATTGCGATCGCATAGTGTCCGGAAATTGTGCAGTGCGATCGTGGAGACTCGATTGCGATCGTGGAGAGTGTGAATGCGAAGCTATGCGATAGCATGGCTAGGCCTGCGATCGCAGAGAACAAATTGGAGGCCTGAGAAAAATTACTCTATGCGATCGCAATAAGGGGCCTGCGATCGCATAGAACAAAATGTTCTGGCAGTGAATTAAATCACATAACAGAAGGCTCACGGGTTCATGTCACGACCCCAAATCCGGTCGTGATGGCGCCCAGCACACTGCTAGGCCAGACTGACCAATTAACAACAATCACGGAGCCATAAGCTCACTTTATCCAATTTAAGCATACGGAAATAATTCAACAATGATAGATACATATTAAAAACAGGGAACCAAGTCCCAACACGTGCCAACTCCCATAGACCGAAGGGTCAAGAGTCATGAGCCTCTACGGAATATACAAGTGTAAATAGTGAATATAACTGTGCACAAGTGTGGGATGATCAGAACAAAATATAGACAAACTGGAGAATCAGGTCCTGCGAACGCTGGCAGCTACCTCGATTGTCCAAAAGCACTCCCGAGCCGCAATGGAATCAGTTCTGCTGTAATGTACCTGGATCTGCACACAAGGTGTAGGGAGTCGGGTGTGAGTACTTCCAACTCAGCGGTAATAAAAGTAAATAATGTTGAAGGGAAGAAAACCACGCAAGGCACTATCTCTTGCTACACAATACAAAACTATCATAAAACTTCAAAACACTATCATTTTATTCCTTTTTAGCATATGTGAGTAGATTATTTAGAAAACTCAATTTTTAGCTACTTTCTTTCATTATAACATACCAATACCTGGGAGAATCTCAAGCAGTGCAAGTCGACACTCAAATCAGCCTCTCGGGCTCAGCACTCCTTAACAATTTATACCATGAGGTCTGGTCAATAAAGCAACAAATGCACATGTTCCAGTAAAGTATGAGTGCTAAAATGTTATGCCACGTAGTACACGTAAACCAATGTATGTATGCCATGCAATGCATATGACCGCTACGGCGTATAGCCCGATCCTTTTGGGTACCCGTGCTCACTGGGGGTGTCCAGACTCCGGAGGGGCTCCTACAGCCCAAGCACAATATTAATATCACACCTGCTGCGGCGCGCAGCCCGATCCGTATACCACTGCGGCGTGCGGTCCGATCCATGCATGTGTATGCATATGCTCACATGAAATGTCATGCCCTAACATATGGTCCTCGGCCCAATCAGTCTAACAAATAATCAAGAAAGCCCTACGGGCAACAATATCATATTAGCTCGCAGCTAAAAATATTATTAAGACCTTTTTCAAGTTTTTCCTAACCTTACAAAAATACTGATTAGCAAAATACCATTTTAAACCTTAAATTTAGAATAAAATATGCACGGTGTTATCGAAACAGTGATACCCATCCCTGAAGGATTCAAATAATTGGCACGAATCCCAAACATGATAATTAGTCCAATTCATTTCAACAATTAGGTGTTATTATTTATTATGCGGGACGGACCAAGTCGCGATCCCCAATGGTGCTCTACCCCATGCCCGTTATCCGGCGTGCAAGTCACCTCAACACAAGATGTGCAAGTCCGGGGTTTACTAACCCTCAGGACATCATTTACAAGTATTACCCACCTCGAACCGACGAAAGCTCATGCCCGCGACGCCTTAGCTGCTCGAACCGGCATCCACGCACGTCAAAACTAGCACAAATCAGCACAAATATATCAAAATAGGCTAATGGAACATCATCCAATCGAAAGAACTCGAAAAATATCAAAAATCACGAAATTTGCAAAACCCGAGCCCCGGGCCCACATCTCGAAAAACTTCGAAACTCGTATTTCCGAACCCTCGTCTCTCCACGAGTCCATACATATAAAATTTACCAAAATCGGAGTTCGATTGGCCTTTCAAAACCCAAATTATCGTTTTCAATATCTAGGCCAAAATCCTTCACAATTTCTACCCAAATTCATGAAGATTGATGTTAATTCTACCATAAAATGATGTTTTTGAGTCAAGAAACTTACCTCCGATGAATACCCGATGATTTCCCAGCGTTTTCCCGTGATTTCTTTTCTCTAGGGCTCAAAAATTATGTTTTGGGTATATGAACCCGTGAGCCCTCTGTTCTGTGATTTTAATTTCACTGCCAGACCAATTTGTTCTACGCGTTCGCGATGGTCTTCACGCGTTCGCGATACTCAGCTCCAGCTTACCCTTCGCGAACGCGACGCTCCACCACGCATTCGTGATGTACAATCTCCCAGCCGCCGGGTTCTTCTTCTACGCGAACGCGTACACTCCCACGCGAACGCGATGCTCTCCCATTTCCTTCTACGCGATCGCGACTCCCAGTCACGCGAACGCGAAGCTTCACCTTAACTTGCCTACGCGAACGCGACATCCTGCTCGCGAACGCGATGCTTTGATCCGCCTGGCCTTCGCGAACGCGGCCCATGCCACGCGAACGCGAAGGCTTAATGCCTGGGCAGTAACCTGCAATTTACAGCAGGCCTTTTCCAAGTTCAAAATGCCCGATCGATGGTCCGAAATCCTCCCGAGGCCCCCGGGACCCCAACGAAAACCACCAACATACTCCAAAACACGATACGAACTTGTTCCAATCATAAAAACACCATCCTAAACATCAAAATTACCAATTACACACGGATTCAAGCCTAAGTTTCTTCAAAACTTTCAAAACTAACATTCAATCCAAAACCCGATCAAACGACGTCCGAATGTCCTGAAATTTTGCGGACATATCCAAAATCCCATAACGATGCTACAGGAATTGTCGGAATTCCATTCCGACCCCCGGATCAAAATCTCACCTCCCATCCGGTTTTTGCCAAAATTCAACCTTAGCCAATTCAAGTCTATTTCTACATCGGGCTTCCAAATTCAATTCCGATTGCTCTCCTAAGTCATAAATGATCCCTCGAAACTAGTCGAATCATCAGAATCTGATTCCGAGCACTCTAACTCGATAGTCAACTCTAGATTGACTTTCCATATTCAAACTTCCTTCAAACATGCTATTTGCTTCATTTTCAATTCAATTCACTCCTAACTCACCCGATAGGCTCTAACACCGATATAAAAGCATAAAACATGTAATTGCAACATGACGGGGTGGTAAATTCCCGTAACGACGGGCCGGGTCGTTACATTCTCCCCAACTTAAACAATCGCTCGTCCTCGAGCGTACTCAGAGTTGTACTAGAAGCAACCCAATAGCCGAATGACCTTACCAAGCATATATTCGGGCGATCATACGTCACCCTATCTCACATAAGTCCGAAAACACCATATAGTCAAAATTTCACAGACCATCTGGACCATAAATCACATTGCACTTTCTGAAATCATATGCCAAATGCAAATCCCATGCCTATACTCAGGATACACTCGAATCCACTGCAATAACCCACATTCACTACTCCGGTGAGATCATATGATGTATCGACAACCCCATCACTCGAGACGATAGTCTCTAATCACAACAACATGCCACAATAACCAAATACTAGCTGAAACCTCTTTCATTAGATAGAGTCTTATTCCAACACCTCCATATCCTGCCCACGGCAGCTGAAGCACGCGATATACCGAACCCATCTCTCAGGTTAACCATTCGTGAATCTATTTCCCTTTTTAAAACTCATACCACGATAGGTTTCGGAGCCAAACCTCGATTTTTACCTTTCTAACAAGCCAAGATCCAATATGCTCGTATTCATTAATGACTCCAACGGTCATTTCGATTATAACACACCGCACCGGTGATAAACACCTCAACACCGGCCTAAGCCACGACGAGCACAACATAGGCTCCAATAGAAACGTATGCACACACTCGAATCATGACAACTCAATTCATGACAACTGTCTCCAGCAAAAGAGCTGCAATTCAATTCCTCTGTGTCATCATAACATAGAACTGATATCGCGTCTCGCATTATAGAAATAGAGTACCTGAATCCTCCTCGAGAGGTCATAACATCACGTGGCCTTGCCACGATTCGTGATTCTATCCCAACGTTATTACTCATGAAGCACCTCAAGCCATTAAGCTTAAAACGGTTAGCCACGCACATATCTAGGTCTTGAACCCAAGCAATCAACCTCACCCACGGTGAAACAATTAACGTACGCTATCAAATCCTGAAAGGACACAACCGACGTGCCATTTGCCAAGCGATACTCAAAACGAACTTTTCCTCAGATGCTAGGAAGTATTGTATACCAGGTAATATATAACTAACTCTATTTTCACATTACACTGTTGCGGTGTGTAACCCGCTCCAATGACATACCCGTGGCGGCGTGCCACCCGATCCAGATACCATACCTGTGGCGGCGTGCCACCCGATCCAAATAACCCGTGGCGGCGTGCCACCCGATCCACACATAAATCTCGCAAAAGGAAATGCATATCGAGTCGAATTTTCTCATTATAGCAAACATATATATATATATAGCCTCATGCTCGACCACATGAAACGCATCTGACAACGTTTCTTAATACTGGAACCGAATCAATGGTGGATACTTCTACACTAACATCCGCCACTAAGGTCCAACCAACAAAGCAATACCCACCAGCCGTCTGTTGGTCCTGAGGTACAACTACCCCGCTGGAGCATACTCTGATGCTCTCTGCTACGCAATTTGTGCCATTTTCCGACATAGTCCATACCACATTAGTCTAGACGACCTGACTTATGTCAACCAGTCCGAAATAAGGTATCATAACCCAAATTCATCATATCAAGCTAAGAGAGAGCCACTAGGGCTTCCGATTTCCAATAATCACAAAACGGTGCCGATACACGCGATATACAACCACCGCATATGCGGATTACGAGAACTTCTAGTCTCCAACACATATGTAACACATGAATCGCTATACCTGGTTCCACACTCCACCGTACGAATACATAACGTACATCAAGCGTCCATTCATACCACGACAGCCATTCAGAAATTTCACTATGCCATCAACGACTCAGTCATTATAGTCGATCCAACAAGAGAATACCACCATACCACTGGATATCATCAGTTTACATTACATTGTCGTTTTTGGATCATATTCTCTGCCAAGTTAATAGAATAGCAGTACCATTTTCTTAAATCATCAGAAAGATCGATTCTTAATTCACCTGCAGCTGTCCGCGCTGCTCAATAATCTTTATTGACTTCCCATATATTATGCACTGATCTCAAAATCTAGAATATACCATTATCACCTTTCCATAACACATCGTGTATGCCATATCCCACTAAGACAACATGGAAATTCATATCCCTTTCCTCCGCCTCAACATCGGCGCACTCCACTAGTCAAGGACTTTCGTGATCCCATATAGAAGAAAACTCATTACACACTCCACGCTTCGCATACCGACAGGAGTATACTCATTTTCAAACCATGATAAAACACATCACAAGCTATTTCTTCCCATTCGTTGCATAAGTTTAACTGCCAGGACTGAGTCCTTATACCCATATTATACCCATATCGGGTTACACGACTGCCAGCACTCAAAAGCTTTATTGCACAATATCCGCAAGACTCATTACTTCAACCACATACCAGGAATTAGTCGTATTCTTTATCATACCGCTTCGGTTTATTAACAAGTTGTTCCATTTACCCAGTTTCCTTTCTGATTCATCTTTGATTTAATATTAGCCATTACTGTAGCACCATAACACATCAACTCATTCCACACGAGACTCGTACATAAGACCACACGGTCTAAGACCCATAGGCCACTAAATACTCTCTCAATGTTTCCCAATACGGATACCTAGAATCCTACCATACTTTATTTTGATGAACTTCCCGCGATTTTTTTTTTTGTTATCATTACTTCCCAATACGGATACCTAGAATCCCATCATTCACATGATATGACACAAGCCTTGATCTTCTCTAACGAAACCGCCATCTTTAGCCACATACACAAACCTTAAGGCACCCGACTGTTACAAGCCAAATCTTGAACACTGCAAAACCATTCTCGGGCATCATTCACCCTTATTCAGCTGTAATTCAACTGTCCTATTGAACAGAACCACTCGTGCCTTGCTAGAACTCTGACACTGCAGAACATGATTACATACATATGCAATTAGCTATCTTTCTTTTCTATACACCGAACATTCTTTACCAACATAAGTTCACAACATCCTAGTATTCCTTCATATCTACGAAGCACCATAACCTTTATCAAAATTTCCCACATACCTAGAGACAGAGCCAACACAACACACGACAGTGCAATCAGTTAATCAATAACAACCTCCCCAACTTAGCTCGGAGTCATACATCAAAGCACTTTCAACCACTCATATCATTATTACTCAATTGATGCCGAAATGTTAATATGAGATTAAACTCAAGTCATTTACAAGCCTTGACAGAGACTCGAACCATCAGAGACCTTAGCTTTTCTGCAATTCTCGCAGATATACATGCACCACCAATAAGCCCACTCTCTTTAGGTGACAGAAATCTTTCTAAGTCCCAAATTTTCCAAAAATTTCGGCAGAGTTTCCTTTGTAAATTGGCCTATCCACCTGCCAGAGAATCACCAAACCATTCTAACAATACATCCACAACTCAACAAGATATCACGATGTATTTCAACAACATTAAATCTCAATACTATACGAATCATAATTTATACTTGAACATGCGTTGTACCTGCTCGAATCATAACACATATCAAAATCACTTAAGTCTTCCTGAGTTTAAACTCGTTCCACTACACATAAGGCACTTTACCTTCCAATTACGAGATATGATAATTATTTCTCACGCCCATAGCTAGGGCTACATATGAAATCACAGTAAGAACCGAATACGTTACAACTCTCCCATTATCAAACTGCCATTTGCACAATAAGGATCAATACCGATCGTATGAACTTCATAATACCGACTCGCAAAATTAATACCTTGGTGCTCAAGCCATAGACAAGGATCCGGCCTCAAGTCCTCCCGACTGGCCCAACATGAACTCATGGAGATCATATCTCGCCCCTCGATCGGGGAATTGCAAGCCATAAGTCAATTATATTACTGAGCGCTCGATGCGTACACAGACGTGTGGAAGGAATTTCAAAAATTATATCTCAAGTCGAATCAAGTGCGCACGATAAGAATTCCAAGAAATGTGAAGTGTTTCCTAAAGGTTCGCAGCCTCCCGAGGATAAGTACAGGCGTCCCCGTACCGATCCACAAGACTCTACTAACCGGCTCAAGACTCACGAGGCCTAGTAAACCTAGGCTCTGATACCAACTTGTCACGACCCCAAATCCGGTCGTGATGGCGCCCAACACACTGCTAGGCCAGCCCGACCAATTAACAACAATCACGGAGCCACAAGCTCACTTTATCCAATTTAAGCATAATAGTGATAGATATATAAAAAAACAGGGAACCAAGTCCCAACACGTGCCAACTCCCATAGACCGAAGGGTCAAGAGTCATGAGCCTCTACGGAATATACAAGTGTAAATAGTGAATATAATTGTGCACAAGTGTGGGGTGATCAGAACAAAATATAGACAAACTGGAGAATCAGGTCCTGCGAACGCTGGCAGCTACCTCGACCGTCCAAAAGCACTCCCGAGCCGCAATGGAATCAGCTCTGCTGTAATGTACCTGGATCTGCACACAAGGTACAGGGAGTCGGGTGTGAGTACTTCCAACTCAGCGGTGATAAAAGTAAATAATGCTGAAGGGAAGAAAACCACGCAAGGCACTATCTCTTGCTACACAATACAGAACTATCATAAAACTTCAAAACACTATCATTTTATTCCTTTTTAGCATATGTGAGTAGATTATTTAGAAAACTCAATTTTTAGCTACTTTCTTTCATTATAACATACCAATACCCTGGGAGAATCTCAAGCAGTGCAAGTCAGCACTCAAATCAGCCTCTCGGGCTCAGCACTCCTTAACAATTTATACCAGGAGATCCGGTCAATAAAGCAACAAATGCACATGTGCCAGTAAAGTATGAGTGCTAAAATGTTATGCCACGTAGTACACGTAAACCAATGTATGTATGCCATGCAATGCATATGACTGCTACGGCGTGTAGCCCGATCCTTTTGGGTACCCGTGCTCACTGGGGGTGTCCAGACTCCGGAGGGGCTCCTATAGCCCAAGCACAATATTAATATCACACTTGCTGCGGCGCGCAGCCCGATCCGTATACCACTGCGGCGTGCAGTCCGATCCATGCATGTGTATGCATATGCTCACATGAAATGTCATGCCCTAACATATGGTCCTCGACCCAATCAGTCTAACAAATAATCAAGAAAGCCCTACGGGCAACAATATCATATTAGCTCACAGCTAAAAATGTTATTAAGACCTTTATGTTTTTCCTAACCTTACAAAAATACTGATTAGCAAAATACCATTTTAAACCTTAAATTTAGAATAAAATATGCACAGTGTTATCAAAACAGTGATACCAATCCCCGAAGGATTCAAATAATTGGCACGAAGCCCAAACATGATAATTAGTCCAATTCATTTCAACAATTAGGTGTTATTATTTATTACGCGGGACGGACCAAGTCGCGATCCCCAATGGTGCTCTACCCCACGCCCGTTATCCGGCGTGCAAGTCACCTCAACACAACAGCACTAAGATGTGCAAGTCCGGGGTTTACTAACCCTCGGGACATCATTTACAAGTATTACCCACCTCGAACCGACGAAAGCTCATGCCCGCGACGCCTTAGCTCCTCGAACCGGCATCCACGCACGTCAAAACTAGCACAAATCAGCACAAATATATAAAAATAGGCTAATGGAACATCACCCAATCGAAAGAACTCGAAAAATATCAAAAATTACGAAATTTGCAAAACCCGAGCCCCGGGCCCACATCTCGAAAAACTTTGAAACTCGTATTTCCAGAACCCTCGTCTCGCCACGAGTCCATACATATAAAATTTACCAAAATCGGAGTTCGATTGGCCTTTCAAAACCCAAAGTTTCGTTTTCAATATCTAGGCCACAATCCTTCACAATTTCTACCCATATTCATGAAGATTGATGTTAATTCTACCATAAAATGATATTTTTGAGTCAAGAAACTTACCTCCGATGAATACCCGATGATTTCCCAGCGTTTTCCCGTGATTTCTTCTCTCTAGGGCTCAAAAATTATGTTTTGGGTATATGAACCCATGAGCCCTCTGTTCTGTGATTTTAATTTCACTGCCAGACCAATTTGTTCTACGCGTTCGCGATGGTCTTCACGCGTTCGCGATACTCAGCTCCAGCTTACCCTTCGCGAACGCGACGCTCCACCACACGTTCGCGATGCACAATCTCCCAGCCGCCGGGTTCTTCTTCTACGCGAACGCGTACACTCCCACGCGAACGCGATGCTCTCCCCTTTCCTTCTACGCGATCGCGACTACCCGCAGTCACGCGAACGCGAAGCTTCACCTTACCTTGCCTATGCGAACGCGACATCCCTGCTCGCGAACATGATGCTTTGATCCGCCTGGCCTTCGCGAACGCGGCCCATGCCACGCGAACGTGAAGGCTTAATGCCTAGGCTGTAACCTGCAATTTACAGCAGGCCTTTTCCAATTTCAAAATGCCCGATTGATTGTCCGAAATCCTCCCGAGGCCCCCGGGACCCCAACGAAAACCACCAACATACTCCAAAACACGATACGAACTTGTTCCAATCATAAAAACACCATCCTAAACATCAAAATTACCAATTACACACGGATTCAAGCCTAAGTTTCTTCAAAACTTTCAAAACTAACATTCAATCCAAAACCCGATCAAACGACGTCCGAATGTCCTAAAATTTTGCGGACATATCCAAAATCCCATAACGAAGCTACAGGAATTGTCGGAATTCCATTCCGACCCCCGGATCAAAATCTCACCTCCCATCCGGTTTTTGCCAAAATTCAACCTTAGCCAATTCAAGCCTATTTCTACATCGGGCCTCCAAATTCAATTCCGATTGCTCTCCTAAGTCATAAATGATCCCCCGAAACTAGTCGAATCATCAGAATCTGATTCCGAGCACTCTAACTCGATAGTCAACTCTAGATTGACTTTCCATATTCAAACTTTGTCACGACCCCAAATCCGGTCGCGATGGCGCCCAGCACATTGCTAAGCCAGCCTGACCAATCAACATAAACAACGGAGCTAGAAGCTCTCTTTAACCCATTTAAGCATATTAATATATGAAACAATAGTAATACTAATACCAACAGCGGGGAAACCAAGTCCCAAAATATACTAACTCCCATAGACCGAAGGGTCAAGAGTCATGAGCCTCTACCGAACATGAGTGTATAAAGGTTTACAAGATACCAAGTGCGGAAAGAAAAGTCAATACAAAATCAAGATAGTAAGAAGGAATATCGGGTCCTGCGGACTCTGCAGCTACCTCGAATATCCACAAACGTCGCCTCGCACAGCTACTGGATCACTGCTGAGAGGTACCTGGATCTGCACACAAGGTGCAGGGAGTAAAATGAGTACTGCCAGACTCAGTGGTAATAAACAAGGGTAAGACAGCGCAGATAAGAAATCCGCAATAAAGCACTATGTAAAGCTATAATCAGCTACCCTGTCATAGAATCAATATTCTCTGTACCTGTACCAACAAATACCAATAAATAGCATAACAACTAGCAGATGTAGCTAAATGCAATGCAATGCATGATATGACCGCTACGGCGTGTAGCCCGACTCCAATTTTGGGTACCCGTGCTCACCTGTGGGGGTTCAGACTCCGGAGGGGCTCCTACAGCCCAAGCACATCTCATAGAGATATTCCTGCGGCGTGCAGTCCGATCCAACATATATCTCGCCGCGGCGTGCAGCCCGATCCACTACTAGTCAGCTAATATGCAGATACAGCCTCGCAGGCTCAAAAGTAGTTTTTGAAAACTCTTTTATCATTTTTCAGTTGGAAAACAGTAATATCAAGTTCCAGAGATTGGAATTGGCATAATAACAAAAATAGCTGCGGACTAGTAGTAAACTAGCATGTCTATATGATAAGACA
Source organism: Nicotiana noctiflora (assembly GCA_032618575.1). NCBI lineage: Eukaryota > Viridiplantae > Streptophyta > Magnoliopsida > Solanales > Solanaceae > Nicotiana > Nicotiana noctiflora. The sequence continues at coordinate 20,663 of JASVEL010002923.1, forward strand.
ATGATAACGATCCTCGCGGGATCCAATAACCTGGCTCACGGCCCACATGTATACTCAACCGCCCAAGAAGGGGTTCCTCGGCTCAAGAGTGGCCATTATCACAATATATATATATATATATATGCAACCATCCGAGAAGGAGGTTCGACGGCTCTAGAATAGCCAATAATACAGTATCAACAGGTCGGACTAATATATAGTCTCCAGTTCATGATCGACCCCGCACTCTCAAGAGTGTGCGTGTCTCGCCGCTATACAGCGTCACAAAGTGGTATACCGGGGTTTCGAACCCGCCGGTCATCACCCACATCTATTACTCACCTCAATACGGCGCGACGACTACTCCGCAATGCCCTTGCCACGAGAATCAAGCTCCGCACGCGTAGAATCTGATCAAATACAGTAGAAATACAACAAATTAGGCCAATGGGACGACACCCAATCAATACAACTCAATTTACATCAAAATTCCCAAAGTTGTCAAAACCCGAGCCCCGGGCCCACATTCCGAAAATTTACGAAATTCACATTTCTGGAACCCTCGTCTCAATACGAGTCTAAGCATATCAATTTTACCAAATTCGGACTCCATTTGCCCATTCAAAACCTTGATTTCCTAAAGTCCAAGACTAGGGCTAAATCCTCCATAAATTACCCCAAATTCCTCCATTTTCATGATATAATTGCATAATATTACCAATACTAATCATAGTTTAAGTCCATAGATGATTACCCTGATGATTTCCCTTGAATTTCTCTTCAAAATCGCCCAAATCGCCTCTAAAGCCGAGACCCAAAATGTGTGAAATGTTCTGAAATTTTTCTAACTTCCGATACACTTACTTACAGCGATTTTCGCTTCTGCGGAAGAATTTCCGCTCCTACGCGTCCGCTTCTGCGGAGATTCGATCGCACCTGCGGATATTTCCGCTTCCTGCGGCTAGACGTCCGCTTCTGCGGACTCGCCCAAGCGGCTCCCCTTCCGCTTCTGCGAAGGCCGCTTCCGCGGCTCCCCGTCCGCTTCCGCGCTTCCGCTTCAGCGGCTCCCTTTCCGCTTCTGCGGTCGCCGCTTCTGCGGCTCCTTTCCGCTTCAGCGCACCCGCTCCTGCGCCCATAATTCCGCAGGAGCGGAAACAACAGAGGCAGTGCACAAATTTTCTGCAATTTTCCATATTTCTCCCGATTAACCATCCGAAAACACCCCGAGGCCCCCGGACCTCATTCAAACACACCAACACATCCTAATTCCTTATTCGAACTTGTTCCAATCCTAAAAACACCATCCTAAACATCAAAATCACCAATTATCCACGGATTCAAGCCTAAGTTTCTTCAAAACTTTCAAAACTAAACATTCAATCCAAAACCCGATCAAACGATGTCCGAATGACCTGAAAATTTGCGGACACATCCAAAATCACATAACGAAGCTACACAAATTGTCGGAATTCCATTCCGACCCCCGGATCAAAATATCACCTACCATCCGGTTTTCGCCAAAATTCAACATTCGCCAATTCAAGCTTAAAACTACACCGGACCTCCGAATTCAATTCCGATTGCTCTCCTAAGTCATAAATGATCCCCCGGAACTAGTCGAATCATCCGAATCCGGTTCCGAGCACTCTAACTCAATAGTCAACTCTTGGTTGACTTTTCATATTCAAGCTTTCTTCAAACATGCTATTTGTTTCATTTTCAATCCAAATCACTCCTAACTCACCCGATATACTCTAATACCGTTTTAAAAGCATAAAATATGTAAATGCAAGGTAACGGGGTGGTAATTCCCGTAACGACGGGCCGGGTCGTTACATTCTCCCCAACTTAAACAAACGCTCGTCCTCGAGCGTGCCCAGTGTTGTACTAGAAGCAACCCAATAGCTGAATGACCTTACCCAGCATATATTCGGGCGATCACACGTCGCCCTATCTCTCATAAGCCTGAAACACCATATAGCTGAAATCTCACAGACCATCTTAACCATAAACCACATTGCACTTTCCGAAATCATATACCAATTGCTAATCCCATGCATGTACTCAGGATACACTAGAATCCACTGCAATAAGCCATACTCACCACTCCGGGTGAGATCATATGATGTATCAAACAACCCAATCACTCGAGACGATAGTCTCTAATCACAACAACTGGCCACAATCACCAAATACTAGCTGAAAACCTCTTTCATTAGATAGAGTCTTATTCCAACACCTCCATATCCTGCCCACGGCAGCTGAAGCACGTGATATACCGAACCCATCTCTCGGGTTAACCATTCGTGAATCTATTTCCCTTTTTTTAAAACTCATACCACGATAGGTTCCGGAGCCAAACCTCGGTTTCTACCTTTCTAACAAGCTAAGATCCAATATGCTCGTATTCAATAATGACTCCAACGGTCATTTCGATTATAACACACCACACTGGCGATAAACACCTAACACCGGCCTAAGCCACGACGAGCACAACATAGGCTCCAATAGAAACGTCTGCACACACTCGAATCATGACAGCTCAAATCATGACAACTGTCTCCAGCAAATAGAGCTGCAATTCAATTCCTCTGTGCCATCATAACGTAGAACTGAGATCGCGTCTCGCATTATAGAAAGAGTACCTAAATCCTCCTCGAGAGGTCATAACATCACGTGGCCTTACCACGATTCGTGATTATATCCAAACACTATTACTCATGAAGCACCTCAATTTACCAAGCTCAAAACGGTCAGCCACACACATATTTAGGTCTGAACCCAAGCAATCAATCTCACCCACGGTGAAACAATTAATGTATGCTATTAAATCCTGAAAGGACACAACCGATGTGCCATTCGCCAAGCGATACTCAATACGGACTTTTCCTCAGAAGACAGGAAGTATTGTATACCAGGTAGCATATAACTAACTATATTTTCACAATATTCCGTTGCGGCGTGCAACCCGCTCCAATGACATACCCGTGGCGGCGTGCCACCCAATCCAGATACCATACCTGTGGCGGCGTGCCACCCGATCCAAGTAACCCTCATCAAATGGATACGCGTCGAGTCAAGTTGCTCATCATAATAAACATATATAGCCTCAAGTTTGGCCACATGAAACGCATCTGACAACGTTTCTCAATACTGGAACTGAATCAATGGTAGATATCTCTACACTAACATCCGCCACTAAGGTCCAACCTGACAAAGCAATGCCTACCAGCCGTCCGCTGGTCCTGTGTACAACTACTCTGTTGGAGCATACTCTGATGCTCTCTGCTACGCAATTTGTGCCATTTTCCGACATAGCCCATATCACATTAGTCTAGACGACCTGGCTTATGTCAACCAGTCTGAAATAAGGTATCATAACCCAAATTCATCATATCAAGCTAAGAGCTAAACGGTGCTAATACACACGATATACAACCACTGCATAGGCGGATTACGAGAACTTCCAGACTCTAACACATGTATTACATATGGATCACTATGCCCGATCCCACACTCCACCGTACGATTACATAACACACATCAAGCATCTATTCATACCTCGAAAGCCATTCGAAAATTTCACTATGCCATCAACGACTCAATTATTTTAGTCGATCCAACAAGAGAATACCACCATACCACTGGATATCATCAGTTTACATTACCTTGTCCTTTTTGGATCATATTCCCTGCCAAGTTAATAGAATAGCAGTACCGTTTTCTTAAATCATCAGAAAGATCGATTCTTAATTCATCTGCAGCTGTTCGCGCCGCTCAATAATTTTATTGACTTCCCATATATTATGAACTGTTCTCAAAACCTAGAATATACCATTATCAACTTTCCATAACACATCGCGTATACCATACTAAGATAACATGGAAATTCTTATCCCTTTCCTACGCCGCAAACATCGACGCAATCAACTAGTCAAGGACTTTTATGATCTCATATAGAGAAAACTCATTACACATTCCAAGCTTTGCATACCAACAGGAAATACACTCATTTTTCAAACCACATTAAAACACATCATAAACTCTTTCTCCCAATCACATTGCATAAGTTAAACTGCCAGGACTGAGTCCTTATACCCATATTATACCCATATCGGGTTACACGACTGCCAGCACTCAAAAGCTTTATTGCACAATATCCGCAAGACTCATTACTTCAACCACATACCAGGAATTAGTCGTATTCTTTATCATACCGCTTCGGTTTATTAACAAGTTGTTCCATTTACCCAGTTTCCTTTCTGATTCATCTTTGATTTAATATTAGCCACTACCGTAGCACCATAACACATGAACTCATGTTACCACATGAGACTCGTACATAAGACCACACGGTCTAAGACATATAGGCCACTGAATATTCTCTCAATATTTCCCGAAGGATCACATCCTACAATACTTTATTTTGAAGAACCTCTTGCGATTTGAATTCGTTATCATTACCTTCCAATACGGATTACATAGAATCCCATCATTCACATAATATAACACAAGTACCGATCTCTTCTAACGAAACCACCATCTTTAGCCACATGCACAATTTTGAGACACCTGACTGTTACAAGTAAAATCTTGAACACCGTAAACAATTCTCGGGCGTCAGTCATCCTTATTCAGCTGTAATTCAACTGTCTTATTGAACAGAACCACTCGTGCCTTATTAGAACTCTGACACTGCAGATCATGATTACATACGGATACTATTAGCTATCACTCTTTTCTATACACCAAGCATTCCTTACCAACATCAGTTCAAAATACCCTAGTATTTCTTCACATCTACGAAGCACCATAACCTTTATCAGAATTTTCCAACATACTTAGAGACAGAATCAACATAGCACACAATAGTGCAATCGGTTAATCAATAGCAACCTCCCCAACTTAGCTCGAAGCCATTCATCAAAGCACTTTCAACCACTCATATCAGTATTACTCAAGTGATGCCGAAATGTTAGTATGATATTAAACTCAAGTCATTTACAAGCTTCGGCGGAGATTCGAATCATCGGAAATATTAACTCTTTTGCAATTCTTGCATTCATTCACACACAACAGTTACGCCCCCTCTTTAGGTGACAAAATCTTTTCTAAGTCCCGAATTTTCCAAAAATTTCGGCAGAGTTTCCTTTGTAAATTGGCCTATCCACCCGCCAGAGAATCACCAAACCATCCTAGCTATACTTCCACAACTCAACAAGATATCACAATGTATTTCAACAACATTAAATATCAATACTACACGAATTATATCATCACAATTTATACTTGAACCTGCGATGTATCTGCTCGAATCATAACACATATCAATACCTTTCAATTACACATGAGAATCAATCCACCTACCTCGCCTCAATTTAGCATTTCAGCACAATACCTTCCACCAGGATACACATAGCATAATCATTTTAGTCTTCCCGAGTTTGAACTCGTTCCACTACACATAAGGCACTTTACCTTCCAATTAAGAGGTATGATAAATATTCACCACGCCCATAGCTCGGGGCTACACAACAGTTTAGATAAGAGTCGAACAATTAACAACTCATCCATTAGTAAACCTTCCATAATACTCTACAGATCGGCACAAGGCCCCAAACATGGCTACTAGCCCAAGTACATAGATATAAGCCCAGCCTTAGTCACTTTACACAGTAATTTATCAATTGGGAAGGATCAAGTCCAAATCCCCAGTCACAATACCACCACGCTCGTCACATGACGCGTATTCCCTCTCAGGACATCACTTTATAGTGCAAATACGGGGTTTCAAACCCTCAATACATTATCTATTGCCACCACTCACAAAATCAGCACCTCGATGCTCAAATCATAAACAAGGTCCAGCCTCAAGTCATCCTGACTGGCCCAACATGAACTCACAAAGATTATATCTCGCCCCTCGATCGGAGAATCACAAGCCATCAAGGCAATCGTATTACGGGGCGCTCGATACGTACACAGACGTGTGGAAGGAATTTCAAAAATTATATCTCAATCTGAATCAAGTGCGCACGATAAGAATTCCAAGAAATGTGAAGTGTTTCCTAAAGGTTCGCAGCCTCCCGAGGATAAGTACAGGCGTCCCCGTACCGATCCACAAGACTCTACTAACCGGCTCAAGACTCACGAGGCCTAGTAAACCTAGGCTCTGATACCAACTTGTCACGACCCCAAATCCGGTCGTGATGGCGCCCAGCACATTGCTAAGCCAGCCTGACCAATCAATATCAACAACGGAGCTAGAAGCTCTCTTTAACCCATTTAAGCATATTAATTCACGAAATAACAGCGATACATATAACGAAAACGGGGAACCAAGTCCCATAATACATCAACTCCCATAGACCAAGGGTCAAGAGTCATGAGCCTCTACCGAACATGAGTGTATAAAGGTTTACAAGATACCAAGTGCGGAAAGAAAAGTCAATACAAAATCAAGATAGTAAGAAGGAATATCGGGTCCTGCGGACTCTGCAGCTACCTCGAATATCCACAAATGTCGCCTCGCACAGCTAATGGATCACTGCTGAGAGGTACCTGGATCCGCACACAAGGTGCAGGGAGTAAAACGAGTACTGCCAGACTCAGTGGTAATAAACAAGGGTAAGACAGCGCAGATAAGAAATCCGCAATAAAGCACTATGTAAAGCTATAATCAGCTACCCTGTCATAGAATCAATCTTCACTGTACCTGTACCAACAAATACCAATAAATAGCATAACAGCTAGCATATGTAGCTAAATGCAATGCAATGCATGATATGACCGCTACGGCGTGTAGCCCGACTCCAATTTTGGGTACCCGTGCTCACCGTGGGGGTTCAGACTCCGGAGGGGCTCCTACAGCCCAAGCACATCTCATAGAGATATTCCTGCGGCGTGCAGTCCGATCCAACATATATCTCGCTGCGGCGTGCAGCCCGATCCACTACTAGTCAGCTAATATGCAGATACAGCCTCGCAGGCTCAAAAGTAGTTTTTGAAAACTCTTTTATCATTTTTCAGTTGGAAAACAGTAATATCAAGTTCCGGAGATTGGAATTAGCATAATAACAAAAATAGCTGCGGACTAGTAGTAAACTAGCATGTCTATATGATAAGACAATGATAACGATCCTCGCGGGATCCAATAACTGGCTCACGGCCCACATGTATACTCAACCGCCCAAGAAGGGGTTCCTCGGCTCAAGAGTGGCCATTATCACAATATATATATATATATATATGCAACCATCCGAGAAGGAGGTTCGACGGCTCTAGAATAGCCAATAATACAATATCAACAGGTCGGACTAATATATAGTCTCCAGTTCATGATCGACCCCGCACTCTCAAGAGTGTGCGTGTCTCGCCGCTATACAGCGTCACAAAGTGGTATACCGGGGTTTCGAACCCGCCGGTCATCACCCACATCTATTACTCACCTCAATACGGCGCGACGACTACTCCGCAATGCCCTTGCCACGAGAATCAAGCTCCGCACGCGTAGAATCTGATCAAATACAGTAAAAATACAACAATTTAGGCCAATGGGACGACACCCAATCAATACAACTCAATTTACATCAAAATTCCCAAAGTTGTCAAAACCCGAGCCCCAGGCCCACATTCCGAAAATTTACGAAATTCACATTTCTGGAACCCTCGTCTCAATACGAGTCTAAGCATATCAATTTTACCAAATTCGGACTCCATTTGCCCATTCAAAACCTTGATTTCCTAAAGTCCAAGACTAGGGCTAAATCCTCCATAAATTACCCCAAATTCCTCCATTTTCATGATATAATTGCATAATATTACCAATACTAATCATAGTTTAAGTCCATAGATGATTACCTGATGATTTCCCTTGAATTTCTCTTCAAAATCGCCCAAATCGCCTCTAAAGCCGAGACCCAAAATGTGTGAAATGTTCTGAAATTTTTCTAACTTCCGATACACTTACTTACAGCGATTTTCGCTTCTGCGGAAGAATTTCCGCTCCTACGCGTCCGCTTCTGCGGAGATTCGATCGCACCTGCGGATATTTCCGCTTCTGCGACTAGGCGTCCGCCTCTGCGGACTCGCCTAAGCGGCTTCCCTTCCGCTTCTGCGATCCCTCACCCCACAGCCCTTGGCCGCTTCTGCGGCTCACTTTTACGCTCCAGCGGTTCCGCTTCAGCGGACAATGTTCCGCTTCTGCGGTCCTCAGCGCTTCTGCGCTCCTCGTCCGCTTCAGCGCACCCGCTCCTGCGCCCATAATTCCGCAGGAGCGGAAACAACAGAAACAGGACTCTTCAAACCTGTAATTTCCATGTTTTTATCCCGATTAACCATCCGAAAACACCCCGAGGCCCCCGGGACCTCATTCAAACACACCAACACATCCTAATTCCTTATTCGAACTTGTTCCAATCCTATAAACACCATCCTAAACATCAAAATCACCAATTATCCACGGATTCAAGCCTAAGTTTCTTCAAAACTTTCAAAACTAACATTCAATCCAAAACCCGATCAAACGATGTCCGAATGACCTGAAAATTTGCAGACACATCCAAAATCACATAACGAAGCTACAGGAATTGTCGGAATTCCATTCCGACCCCCGGATCAAAATATCACCTACCATCCGGTTTTCGCCAAAATTCAACATTCGCCAATTCAAGCTTAAATCTACACCGGACCTCCGAATTCAATTCCGATTGTTCTCCTAAGTCATAAATGATCTCCCGGAACTAGTCGAATCATCAGAATCCGATTCCGAGCACTCTAACTCAATAGTCAACTCTTGGTTGACTTTTCATATTCAAGTTTTCTTCAAACATGCTATTTGTTTCATTTTCAATCCAAATCACTCCTAACTCACCCGATATACTCTAATACTGTTTTAAAAGCATAATATATGTAAATGCAAGGTAACGGGGTGGTAATTCCCGTAACGACGGGCCGGGTCGTTACAAACTATCAACTAAAATTCTAACCTATTGATTTTGTATCAATTCACTCCTAACTCACCCGATAGGCTCTAACACTGATATAAAAGCATCAAACATGTAATTTCAATATGACGGGGTGGTAAATTCCCGTAACAACAGGCCGGGTCGTTACAGTTCATTAACCCAAAAATCAATTTTGAGCCCTAGAAAGAAGAAAACTCGAGGAAATGTCACGACCCCAAATCCGGTCGTGATGGCGCCCAGCACACTGCCAGGCCAGCCTGACCAATTAACAACAATAACGGGGCTAGAAGCTCTCTTTAGGCCATTTAAGCATATCAAGTCATGAGCAACAGTGATATAAATATATCAAACAGGGAACCAAGTCCCAAAACATATTAACTCCCTCAGACCGAAGGGTCAAGAGTCATGAGCCTCTAAAGAACGTAAGTGTAATACGGTTTACAACCAAAGATCAGAGCGGAAAGAAATAATCAATACATAATCAAAGACAGTAGGAGGGAATATCGGGTCCTGCGGACGTCGGCAGCTACCTCGAAGTCTCCATAGAATGGCGATAACACAAACAGTTGCGATAGCTCAACTGCCCTCCTAATCATGTATATCCGCACACACAAAAATGCGGGGGAGTGGGGTGAGTATATTTCAACTCAGTGAGTAACAATAATAAACAACGACTGGAAGTGAGAACACCTGTACTATCACTATACAGTTCTAAGGGTAACCTCACAGGTAAGTCATCACTATAATGAATACCCCCAATATCCAGTCCACATCTATGCCATCTAGGTCCCACACCGACCACATTCTCACTCATACCACTACGGTATACAGCTATCTCAATATATGGAGACATATACATATGTCTATATCATATCAGTATTTTAGTATATATATGAATATCAATAAGTATAATGCTGCGGCGTGCAGCCCGCTCCAATACATATACCGCTGCCGCGTGCAGCCATTTAACGTCGACGGCGCTCACTGGGGGTGTGTACAGACTTCGGAGGGGCTCCTTAGGCCCAAGCGCTATGATACTGTGGCGTGCAGCCAGGTCCACCATATATTACTGCGGCGTACAGTCCGATCCAAATTATATATATATACATATAATATTATAATACCGCGCTCACTGGAATGTGTGCAGACTCAGACTCCGAAGGGGCTCCTACAGCCCAAGCGCAATAATACTGCGGCGTGCAGTCCGTCCCACATGTATATTACTGCGGCGTGCAGTCCGATCCAATATATATACTGCTGCGGCGTGCAGCCCGATCCAATATAGGTATATATATATATATAATACCTCGCAATAGGTCCTCGACCCTATCCCAGTCAATATAGACCTGGCCTCTCAGGCTCACTCACCTAGAATAAGGAATTCCACCCTATGTCTACCTCCAAGTACACATCTAGTACTGGCTCATGATATGCTATACAGTTATAACTACGGCTGAGTTTATGTATCTAACACGATATAAGGTTCACCTAGCTCTATAGGTTCCCTAATGCTCTACAGATCGGCACAAGGCCCCAAACATGGCTATTAGCCCAACTACACATTTATAATCTCATTATCAGTCATAATACACAGTATACTATTAGTCGGGAAGGACCAAGTCCAATCCCCAAATCCCAATGCCACCACGCTCGTCACATGACGTGTGTCTCATCTCTACATAGCACTGTAGAGTGCAAGTACGGGGTTTCAAACCCTCAGTACATTATTTACTACCACCACTCACCTCGATCCGATAGAAGCCTTAATCCGCCTTGAGCTCGCCTCGCAATTCAATCACCTTGAATGCCGAATCTGCTCAAAATCAATGAGAATACATCAATATAGGCTAATTAAACACAACCCATTCGAAATAACTCAATTTACATCAAAATTCCCAAAGTTGCCAAAACCCGAGCCCCGGGCCCACATTCCGAAAATTTACGAAATTCACATTTCTGGAACCCTCGTCTCGCCACGAGTCCATACATATAAAATTTACCAAAATCGGACTCCGTTTGCCCACTCAAATCGGTGTTTTTCTTCAATTTAGGCTTAGGGCTCAAACCCACAATTAATCTTCCATTTACATGGAATTAACCAAGGATTTCATGTTAAAATGATGTAATTAAGCCACAAAACTTACCTCCAACGAATCCCCGATGAATTACCAGCAATTCCCGTCAATTTCTCCTCTTGGAACTCAAAAATGGGGTTTTGGGTTAATGAACCCGTATGTGAAATGTTCTGTAATTAAACTCACTGCCAGAGCAATTTGCTCTACGCGTTCGCGATGGTCTCCACGCGTTCGCGATGCACAAATCCCTGGGGTCTGATTTTTCCTCTACGCGATCGCAGCCTTTGGCACGCGATCGCAGTGAACAACAGAAGATCCCTACGCGATCGCAACTCCATCCACGCGATCGCATTGCATCCGGACTTGACCTTACGCGATCGCGTGAACCCAATCGCGATCGCACTGCATTCCGCCATTGACCTACGCGATCGCAGACATCACCACGCGATCGCGATGCACAACCCGTGGACCTTACGCGATCGCATCACACCTCCCGCGATCGCGATGAACAAAAATTCTCTGCAATTATTGCAGCAGAACAGCAGTGCCTTTTGGCACAAATTGGTCCGTTTGGACCCCCGAACTCATCCCGAGGCCCCCGGGACCCCAACGAAAACCACCAACATACTCCAAAATAAGATACGAACTTGTTCCAATCATAAAAACACCACCCTAAACATCAAAATCACCAATTACACACGGATTCAAGCCTAAATTTCTTAAAACTTTCCGAATTACACATTCGATCAAAAACCCGACCAAACGACGTCCGAATGACCTGAAATTTTGCAGCCACATCCAAAATCACCTAACGGAGCTACTGCAACTGTCGGAATTCCATTCCGACTCCCGGATCAAAATCTCACCTACCGTTCGGATTTTGCCAAAATTCAACCTTAGCCAATTCAAGCCTAAAACTACACCGGGCCTCCAAATTCAATTCCGATTGCTCTCCTAAGTCATAAATGATCCCTCGAAACTAGTCGAATCATCCGAATCCGATTCCGAGCACTCTAACTCGATAGTCAACTCTAGGTTGACTTTCCATATTCAAACTTCCTTCAAACATGCTATTTGCTTCATTTTCAATTCAATTCACTCCTAACTCACCCGATAGGCTCTAACACCTGGTATAAAAGCATAAAGCATGTAATTACAACATGACGGGGTGGTTAATTTCCGTAACGACGGGCCGGGTCGTTACATTCTCCCCAACTTAAACAAGCGCTCGTCCTCGAGCGTACCGAGAGTTGTACTAGAAGCAACCCAATAGCTGAATGACCTTACCAAACATATATTCGGCGATCATACGTCACCCTATCTCACATAAGTCCGAAAACACCATATAGTCAAAATTTCACAGACCATCTGGACCATAAATCACATTGCACTTTCTGAAATCATATGTCAAATGCAAATCCCATGCCTATACTCAGGATACACTCGAATCCACTGCAATAACCCACATTCACTACTCCGGGTGAGATCATATGATGTATCGACAACCCCATCACTCGAGACGATAGTCTCTAATCACAACAACAGACCACAATAACCAAATACTAGCTGAAAACCTCTTTCATTAGATAGAGTCTTATTCCAACACCTCCATGTCCTGCCCACGGCAGATGAAGCACGCGATATACCGAACCCATCTCTTAGGTTAACCATTCGTGAATCTATTTCCCTTTTTTAAACTCATACCACGATAGGTTTCGGAGCCAAACCTCGATTTTTACCTTTCTAACAAGCTAAGATCCAATATGCTCGTATTCATTAATGACTCCAACGGTTATTTCGATTCTAACACACCGCACTGGTGATATGACACCTCAACACCGGCCTAAGCCACGACGAGCACAACATAGGCTCCAATAAGAACGATCTGAACACGCTCGAATCATGACAACCGGCTCACACACAAGAGCTATAATTCAAATTCCTCAATACCATCACAACACATAACTGAAATCTTGTCTCACATCATAGAATTAGAGTACCTGAATCCTCCTCGAAAGGTCATAACATCACGTGGCTTTGCCACAATTCATCATTCTATCCGAACACCAATTCTCATGAAGCACCTCAAGTTACCAAGCTCAAACGGTCAGCCACACGCATATCTATGTCTGGACTCAAGCAATCAATCACACTTGCGGTGATACAATGATATTCGCTATCAAATCCTGAAAGGACACAACCGATGTGCTATTCCCCGAGCGATGCCTAATACGGACTATTCCTCAGAAGCTAGGAAGTACTGCATACACGGTAACATACCACTAACTACATTTTCACAATATTCTGTTGCGGCGTGCAACCCGTTCCAACAGCATACATGTGGCGGCGTGCCACCCGATCCCGATACCATACATGTGGCGGCGTGCCACCCGACCCAAATACTATACCTGTGGCGGCGTGCCACCCGATCCACGAATACACCTAGCAAAGGGAATGCACATCGAGACAAGTCGCTCATTGCAACAACATATACATAGCCTCAAGCTCGGCCACCTGCATTGCACCCGTCAAAGTTCCCCAATACTGGAACTGAATCAATGGTAGATACCTCCTCCCTGACATCCGCCACTAAGGTCCAACCGACAAAGCAATGCCTACCACCCGTCCGCTGGTCCTGTGTACAACTACTCTGTTGGAGCATACTCTGATGCTCTTTGCTACGCAATTTGTGCCATTTTCCGACATAGCCCATATCACATTAGTCTAGACGACCCGGCTTATGTCAACCAGTCTGAAATAAGGTATCATAACCCAAATTCATCATATCAAGCTAAGAGCTAAACGGTGCTGATACACACGATATACAACCACTGCATAGGCGGATTACGAGAACTTCTAGTCTCCAACACATACATAACACAGGAATCACTATGCCTGATTCCGTACTTCACCGTGCGATTACATAACGCACCTCAAGCGTCCATTCATCCCAAGAAAGCCATTCATAAATTTCACTATGTCATCAACGACTCAATTATTACAGTCGATCCCACAAGAGAATACCACCATACCACTGGATATCATCAGTTTACATTACCTTGTCCTTTTTGGATCATATTCCCTGCCAAGTTAATAGAATAGCAGTACCGTTTTCTTAAATCATCAGAAAGATCGATTCTTAATTCATCTGCAGCTGTTCGCGCCGCTCAATAATTTTATTGACTTCCCATATATTATGAACTGTTCTCAAAACCTAGAATATACCATTATCAACTTTCCATAACACATCGCGTATACCATACTAAGATAACATGGAAATTCTTATCCCTTTCCTACGCCGCAAACATCGACGCAATCAACTAGTCAAGGACTTTTATGATCTCATATAGAGAAAACTCATTACACATTCCAAGCTTTGCATACCAACAGGAAATACACTCATTTTTCAAACCACATTAAAACACATCATAAACTCTTTCTCCCAATCACATTGCATAAGTTAAACTGCCAGGACTGAGTCCTTATACCCATATTATACTCATATTGGGTTACACGACTGCCAACACTCAAAAGCTTTATTGCACAATATCTGCAAGACTCCTTACTTCAACCACATACCAGGAATCAATCGTATTCCTTTTTATACCATTCTGGTTTATTAACAAGTTGTTCCATTTACCCAGTTTCCTTTCTGATTCATTTCTAATTTCATATCAGCCTTTACTGTAGTACGACAACGCCTCAACCCTTTTTTTCCACACAAGACTCGTACACAAGACCACACGGCCTGAGACCCATAGGCCACTGAATACTCTCTCAATGTTTCCCAAAAGTACCACATTCAACCACACGTTATTATTACTTCCCAATACGGATACGTAGAATCCCATCATTCACATGATATAACACAAGCCTTGATCTTTTCTAACGAAACCGCCATCTTTAGCCATATACACAATCTTAAGACACCTTACCGTTACAAGCAAAGTCTTGAACACCGCAAACAATTCTCGGGCGTCAGTCATCCTTATTCAGCTGTAATTCAACTGTCTTATTGAACAGAACCACTCGTGCCTTATTAGAATTCTGACACTGCAGATCATGATTACATACAGATACTATTAGCTATCACTCTTTTCTATACACCAAGCATTCCTTACCAACCTCAGTTCAAAATACCCTAGTATTTCTTCACATCTACGAAGCACCATAACCTTTATCAGAATTTTCCCAACATACTTAGAGACAGAATCAACATAGCACACAATAGTGCAATCAGTTAATCAATAGCAACCTCCCCAACTTAGCTCGAAGCCATTCATCGAAGCACTTTCAACCACTCATATCAGTATTACTCAAATGATGCCACAAAGTTCTAGTTAGATTAAACTCAAGTCATTTACAAGCTTCGACGGAGATTCGAATCATCAGAAATATTAACCCTTTTGCAATTCTTGCATTCATTCACACACAACAGTTACGCCCCCTCTTTAGGTGGCAAAATCTTTTCTAAGTCCCAAATTTTCCAAAACTTTCGGCAGAGTTTCCTTTGTAAATTGGCCTATCCACCCGCCAGAGAATCACCAAACCATTCTAACAATACATCCACAACTCAACAAGATATCACAATGTATTTCAACAACATTAAATCTCAATACTATACGAATCATATTATCACAATTCATACTTGAACCTGCGATGTATCTGCTCGAATCATAACACATATCAAATACCTTTCACCACGATACACATAGCATAATCACTTTAGTCTTCCTGAGTTTGAACTCGTTCCACTACACATAAGGCACTTTACCTTCCAATTAAGAGGCGATGAAAATATTTCTCACGCCCATAGCTAGGGCTGCATATCAAATCACAACAAGAACTGAATACCTTACAGCTCTCCCATTATCAAACTGCCATTTGCACGATAAGGATCAGTACCGATCGTATGAACTTCATAATACCGGCTCGCGGAATTAGTACCTTGGTGCTCAAGCCATAGACAATGATCTGGCCTCGAGTCCTCCCGACTGGCCCAACATGAACTCACGGAGATTATATTTCGCCCCTCGATCGGGGAATTGCAAGCCATAAGGTAATTATATTACTGAGCGCTCGATGCGTACACAGACGTGCGGAAGGAATTTTAAAAATGTATCTCAAGCTGAATCAAGTACGCACGATAAGAATTCCGAGAAATGTGAAGTGTTTCCTAAAGGTTCGCAGCCTCCCGAGGATAAGTACAGGCGTCCCCGTACCGATCCACAAGACTCTACTAACCGGCTCAAGACTCACGAGGCCTAGTAAACCTAGGCTCTGATACCAACTTGTCACGACCCCAAATCCGGTCGTGATGGCGCCCAGCACATTGCTAAGCCAGCCTGACCAATCAATAACAATAACGGGGCTAGAAGCTCTCTTTAGGCCATTTAAGCATATCAAGTCATGAGCAACAGTGATATAAATATATCAAACAGGGAACCAAGTCCCAAAACATATTAACTCCCTCAGACCGAAGGGTCAAGAGTCATGAGCCTCTAAAGAACGTAAGTGTAATAAGGTTTACAACCAAAGATCGGAGCGGAAAGAAATAATCAATACATAAATCAAGACAGTAGGAAGAAATATCGGGTCCTGCGGACGTCGGCAGCTACCTCGAAGTCTCCATAGAATGGCGATAACACAAACAGTTGCGATAGCTCAACTGCCCTCCTAATCATGTATATCCGCACACACAAAAATGCGGGGGAGTGGGGTGAGTATATTTCAACTCAGTGAGTAACAATAATAAACAACGACTGGAAGTGGGAACACCTGTACTATCACTATACAGTTCTAAGGGTAACCTCACGGTAAGTCATCACTATAATGAATACCCCCAATATCCAGTCCACATCTATGCCATCTAGGTCCCACACCGACCACATTCTCACTCATACCACTACGGTATACAGCTATCTCAATATATGGAGACATATACATATGTCTATATCATATCAGCATTTTAGTATATATATGATATGTAAATATATGTATAATGTTGTAGCGTGCAGCCCGCTCCAATATATATAATGTTGTAGCATGCATTCGCTCCATTTAACATCGACGGTGCTCACTAGGGGTGTATATAGACTTCGGAGCGGCTCCCTCAGCCCAACCACTATGATACTATGGCGTGCAGTCCGATCCACACATATATCACTACGACGTGCAGTCCGATCCAATATATACATATACAGATATACTGCTGCGGCATGCATCCCAATCCAATAATATATAACAGCGCTCACTAGGAATGTGTGCAGACTCCGAAGGCGTGCAGTCCGTCCCACATGTATATTACTGCGGCGTGCAGTCCGATCCAATATATATACTGCTGCGGCGTGCAGCCCGATCCAATATAGGTATATATATATATAATACCTCGCAATAGGTCCTCGACCCTATCCCAGTCAATATAGACCTGGCCTCTCAGGCTCACTCAGCTAGAATAAGGAATTCCACCCTATGTCTACCTCCAAGTACACATCTAGTACTGGCTCATGATATGCTATACAGTTATAACTACGGCTGAGTTTATGTATCTAACACGATATAAGGTTCACCTAGCTCTATAGGTTCCCTAATGCTCTACAGATCGGCACAAGGCCCCAAACATGGCTATTAGCCCAACTACACATTTATGATCTCATTATCGGTCATAATACACAGTATACTATTAGTCGGGAAGGACCAAGTCCAATCCCCAAATCCCAATGCCACCACGCTCGTCACATGACGCGTGTCTCATCTCTACATAGCACTGTAAAGTGCAAGTACGGGGTTTCAAACCCTCAGTACATTATTTACTACCACCACTCACCTCGATCCGATAGAGGCCTTAATCCGCCTTGAGCTCGCCTCGCAATTCAATCACCTTGAATGCCGAATCTGCTCAAAATCAATGAGAATACATCAATATAGGCTAATTAAACACAACCCATTCGAAATAACTCAATTTACATCAAAATTCCCAAAGTTGCCAAAACCCGAGCCCCGGGCCCACATTCCGAAAATTTACAAAACTCATATTTCTAGAATCCTCGTCTCGCCACGAGTCCATACATATAAAATTTACCAAAATCGGAGTTCGATTGACCTTTCAAACCCCAAACTTTCGTTTTCAATTTCTAGGCTACAATCCTTCACAATTTCTACCCAAATTCATGAAGATTGATGTTAATTCTACCATAAAATGATGTTTTTGAGTCAAGAAACTTACCTCCGATGAATACCCGATGATTTCCCAGCGTTTTCCCGTGATTTCTTCTCTCTAGGGCTCAAAAATGAGGGTTTATGAAATGAAACCCGTATGTGAAATGTTTCTGGTTTTAATTCACTGCCTGGGACTTTTCTTCTACGCGTTCGCGTTCCTTGCCACGCGATCGCGATGCACAAATCCCTGGGGCCTGATTTTTCCTCTACGCGATCGCAGCCCTTGGCACGCGATCGCAGTGAACAACAGAAGATCCCTACGCGATCGCAACTCCATCCACGCGATCGCATTGCATCCGGACTTGACCTTACGCGATCGCGTGAACCCAATCGCGATCGCACTGCATTCCGCCATTGACCTACACGATCGCAGACATCACCACGCGATCGCGATGCACAACCCGTCGACCTTACGCGATCGCATCACACCTCCCGCGATCGCGATGAACAATAATTCTCTGCAATTATTGCAGCAGAACAGCAGTGCCTTTTGGCACAAATTGGTCCGTTTGGACCCCCGAATTCATCCCGAGGCCCCCGGACCCCAACGAAAACCACCAACATACTCCAAAACATGATACGAACTTGTTCCAATCATAAAAACACCATCCTAAACATCAAAATCACCAATTACACACGGATTCAAGCCTAAATTTCTTAAAACTTTCCGAATTACACATTCAATCAAAAACCCGACCAAACGACGTCCGAATGACCTGAAATTTTGCAGGCACATCCAAAATCACCTAACGAAGCTACTGCAACTGTCGAAATTCTATTCCGACCCCCGGATCAAAATCTCACCTACCGTTCGGATTTTGCCAAAATTCAACCTTAGCCAATTCAAGCTTAAAACTACACCGGACCTCCGAATTCAATTCCGATTGTTCTCCTAAGTCATAAATGATCCCCCGGAACTAGTAGAATCATCGATATACTCTAATACTGTTTTAAAAGCATAATATATGTAAATGCAAGGTAACGGGGTGGTAATTCCCGTAACGACGGGCTGGGTCGTTACAAACTTCCTTCAAACATGCTATTTGCTTCATTTTCAATTCAATTCACTCCTAACTCACCCGATAGGCTCTAACACTGATATAAAAGCATCAAACATGTAATTTCAACATGACGGGGTGGTAAATTCCCGTAACAACAGGCCGGGTCGTTACAGTTCATTAACCCAAAAATCAATTTTGAGCCCTAGAAAGAAGAAAACTCGAGGAAATCACTGAGAAATCATCGGGTACTCATCGGAGGAAAGATTTTTGACTCAAAAACATCATTTTATGGTAGAATTAACATCAATCTTCATGAAATTGGGTAGAATTTTGAAGAAAAGTGGCCTATATATTGAAAACGGGATTTTTAGATTTGGAAGGCCATTTGAACTCCGATTTCGATAAATTTTATATGCACGGACTCGTGGCGAGACGAGGATCGTGTTGGTACTAATTTTGGAATTTTCCGAGTAGTGGGCCCGGGGTCGGGTTTTACCAACTTAGTGTATTCATTCGAATTTCATGTAAATTGAAATGGGTTATGATTCTTTGACCCGTATTTGATATAATTATTGTGATTTGACTAGATTCTACGCACGAGGGAGCTAAATTCAAAGGAAAAGGCATCGCGGACGAGTCTACGACCGGCTAGAGGTGAGTAGTTTGTGTATATGGTAGCCCTGAGGGTTCGAAACCCCGGCTTAGCACATTGTGACGCTAGTAGGGCGTGGCTCGCACACCGTGGCAGGTGCGGGATTGATTGTGACCAGGGATTGAGACTTGGTCCATCCCGGATGTGAATAATATGTTATTAGTGTTGGAAATACACTGTATTTGATATATTTGCGGGCTGTAAGCCTTGTTTGGGGCCTTGTGCCGACTTGTAGTGTCCTTAGAGGACAATATTTATGTGATAGCTATATTTTCTTAAATCACTTATCTCAGTCCTGGAAATTGAAATCACTTTTTGAAATGCTAAGTCACATGCTTTCGCAAATTTAATAAAGTTAAAGTATTTTTCATAAATTATGAACTGGAAACTGGAATTAAGAAAAATGAACTATTTTGTGACTTATTTGCTTATTGTGGATTTAGCATGGGTCGGGCTGCACACCGCAGTGGTTGATATGAGGATCGGGCTGCATGCCGCAGCAGTATTGCGCTTGGGCTGTAGGAGCCCCTCCGGAGTCTGTACACACCCCCAGTGAGCGCAATCGACGTTAAATTGGATCGGGCTACACGCCGTAGCGGTTATGTGCATTGCATTGCATCTGTCTTTGTTAAATTACATTGTGGTATTTTGTGGATTTCTTACTGTCAGCTACTTATATATATTTAGCTTCATTATGTGGTATTCTGTGGATTTCTTATTTTCAGATACTTGTATATATTTATTACTCACTGAGTACTTAGTACTCACCCCTACTCCCTGCACCTTTTGTGTGCAGACTCAGGTACTCAGGATTAGTAGACGGGCATCTTCCAGTGTTTGCAGTGTCATATCGAGTTGGTGAGGTAGCTGCCTACGTTCGCAGAACCTAGCTTCTCCTCTCCTTTCCAGTTGTTATTTTGTATTTTGTATTCAGACATGAGTATTTCTAAATAGTACTCTCTATTCCTTTTGGGTTTTGTTAGAGGCTCTAGACTTGTGACTCCGGATCTTTGGGAGTGTCAGTATTTTGTTCGTTATTATTATTATTGGAGTTCTTAAACTCATGTATTCTTTTTGGGTTGTCCATTTGGGACTGATATCGTTGTGATAATTAAATTGTTGGTCTGGCTGGCCTAGCTTGATTGTTGGGCGCCATCACGACCGAATTTGGGTCGTGACATATATACATATATATATTGGATCGGACTGCACGCCGCAGTAATATGGATCGGGCTGCACGCCGCAGTGGGCCTAGGGAGCCCCTCCGAAGTCTGTATACACCCCCAGTGAGCGCCGTCGACGTTAAATGGAGCGGGCTGCGCGCCGCAGCGGTATATGTATTGGAGCGGGCCCCAGTGAGCGCCGTCGACGTTAAATGGAGCGGGCTGCGCGCCGCAGCGGTATATGTATTGGAGCGGGCTGCGCGCGCAGCATTATACTTATTCATATTCATATATATACTGAAATATTTATATGTTATAGACAGATGTATATGTCTCCATATATTGAGATGGCTGTATACCGTAATGGTACGAGCGAGGATGTGGTTAGTGTGGGACCTAGATGAGATAGATGTGGACTGGAGATCAGAATACTCATTATAGTGATGACTAACCTGTAGGGGTTGCCTTAGAACTATTTAGTGATAGTACAAGAGTTCTTATTTTCAGTTATTGTTTATTATTGTTACTCACTGAGTTGAAGTATACTCACCCCACTCCCCTGCACTTTTTGTGCAGATATACAGGTTCAGGAGGGCAGTTGAGCTATCGCAACTGCTTTATTATCCCCATTCTGTGGAGACTTCGAGGTAGCTGCCAACGTCCGCAGTACCCGACCTCTTTCTTTTTATCATTTTGTTGTCTCCATTCTGGTTAGACTTGATTTTGTAGTAGATCTCATTTGTAGAGGCTCAGACTTGTGACGCCACGATTTGGTTGGGACCGTGTTCTTGTATTTCGGTTCTACACTTCTTGATTTGTTATGAAAACAGGCTAATCACGCCGATTAATCAGTATTAATTATACTTGGCTGGTTTAATTGGATAAGATGGTCGGGCTTGCCTAGTAATGTGTTGGGCGCCATAACGACCGGGTTTGGGGTCGTGACAAGTATTAAGAAATGATGAAAAACTTGATGGTGAAAAAGCTACAACAGCTATAGAAATTTTACATAAATATGAAACAACTATAAGAAATGAATTTAGTAGTGCGGAAACAGAAGTAGTAGAACAGCATAGAGAAAAAAATATTAAATAGAAATTTAATGTCAAAATTAGCAATATGTAATATGTGTTACATAGACGAATATACGTGTGCATTTAAAGAATTTTACTATAAAGGAATATATAATATAGAGGAAAGTAAAGAAATAAGAAAATTATATTTTTAAAAATTACGAGAACCATTTAGTTCAAAAATATTAAAAGATTGGAATAATGCAGCATTACAAGATACTTTAGGAGCAAGAATTAGATACTTACAAAACTGGTTCGCAGAATTATGTGAAAAACATAAAGAAGAAATTAAAATGGAAAAAACATTAATAAAAAACTTAGCATGTTGTAAAGATAAAACAACACTCCAGTTTGGATGCAATAAAAGATACTATAATAAAAATCATAATAAAATTAAAAAATACAAAAAGTATAAGTCAAAATTTAAGTATAAAAAACCTAGACGAAAATATTATGTAAAGAAATTTAATAACAAAAGACAATACCGACCTAAGAAAAAATTATCAGAATGTAAATGTTATAATTGTGGAAAATTAGGACATTTAGCAAAAGATTGTAAAATACCTAAAAATCAAAGAACTAAGCAAGTATCAGAAATAATAATAAATGACGAAGAATACTTACAAATGGAATACATAGACTATGAATTAGAAAGCACTGATAGTATATATGAATTATCGGAAAATGAATTAGAAAATGAATTGATAATAGAATCAGATAATGAAGACAATGAATTAATAGATGACTGAAAAAGAAATAAATATAATAACCCAAGAAGAATACCAAGATGAAAAATCTACGGAACAAAAAGTAATATTTGATGAAAATATATTTGAACAGATAAAAGGAAAAGAATTAGACTTAAGTGTAGAAAAAATATTAGATATACCAAAAATGAAAAATTGGTTCAAAAGAAGTAAAGAAGAATACTATGTAATTAGTCAAAGAGAACACATAATAGAATGTAAATACACCAAAGGAAAAGCCAAAATACCAATGATAAATAAACGAATAATAAATAAAGAAATACATGATATAAGGGCAAAAAACCCAATTAAATATGTACATCTAGGAGGAACAGAAATATTAATAAAAGCATGTTTTAGAGAAGGGATAGATAGACCAATAGAAATTTACCTAGCAGATGATAGAATTATACAACCTATAGAAAAAAGCATAATAAGTGCAGTACGAGGAAATTTGATATACCAAAAATTTAAATTCATAATTAGTGCTAACTATTCAGTAGCGATAAATAATAAAAATATAGATAAATCACTCGTATTATACTGGAAAATGTCAGGAATAGAATTAACCCCAGGTAGTAAGATATTTACAGCAAGATGTAAAAACTTATATATATTAACAACCAAACATAAGATAATGGCAAGAAATAAAATAAACAAAATAAAGATAGAAAAACCTTTTGAAAGAATACTTAACAGTTATAGATAACAATGAATATAGTTATAATGAATTAGACATAGAAGAAGATTTAGACATAGTAAAAGAAAGATTAAGCACATCAAAAAGATTAAGTATTGAAGTAGGACAAACATCATCAAATAAAACAAGTACATCAGATAAAGTAGGATATAAAATACCTAAACTTATAGAGCAATTACTAGGAGAAATAAAACATCATCATTATTACATAACAAGAGTAATGAATGGAAGATAATACTTAATATTAATAAATACAGGACAAGAAGAAAACTATATAACAAGAGAATTAATCACAGAAGATGAGATACTAACTAGTGAAAAATTATACCCCGAATTACCTAAAGGAATGATAATTAGTGAAGAAATAGCGGAAAAAGAAATAATTATAGGAGGAATAATTATGATAATAAGATTTAAAATATATCAGGGAGATAAAAATATTATATTAGGAATAAAATGGCTAGAAAAAGTTAAACCATACAACTTAGATAATGAACAACTAATCATACATTATGAAAATAAGAAAGTAACAATAAAAAGAACTATATTATAAATATGAAAATACATATACTAGTAAAAATAATAGTGGAAGGATACTACAATAGATACTACACACCTATGATAGACACGGGATCAGAAGTAATTTTATGTAGATATAATTGCCTACCAGAAGAGAAATGGGAAAAACTTAGAACACCCTTACCAGTAACAGGATTTAATAATGAAGGAAGTATAATTATCCACAAATCAAAAAATATAAAAATACAAATATGGGATAAAATACTTATTATAGAAGAAATATACAATTTTGAATTACCCACAAGAGATATTTTACTAGGAATACCATTCTTAGATAAACTATACCCACACGTAATAACTAAAACACATTGGTGGTTTACAACACCATGCAAACAAAAAATAGGAGCAAAAAGAGTTCTAAAAAAGAAAAGAAAAACAACTGATTGGATAAAAGGAAGTGAGAAAATAACAAAAAAATTAGAAAATGAAAAAGAAGATGATAATAAAATAGAATTAATTATTTTTTCAATAAATACAGTTAAAATAATCCAAGAAAAACTAGAACCATTGTATAGTGAAAACCCATTACAAGGTTGGGAAAAAAATAAAACAAAGGTAAAAATAGAGCTAATTGATGAAAATAGTATAATAACACAAAAACCTTTAAAATACAATTTTAAAGATTTAAATGAATTCAAAATACACTGTGACGACCCAAAGGGTCATCACTTGTTTTATTAATCATTTCGAGATTTTGAGGTCTTGAAAACCTCATTTATAGTTGCCTCGATTTGCGTGCACAGTCCGGGCACAAAGCTGGAAAATTTTTATGTTGAAATATGTGAAATATGTGAAAAAGTTGAAGAATTTTGATATTAATATTGATATGGTTCACTTTGGTCTACATTTTTGGTAAACGGACCCGGATCCGTAATTTGACGGTCTCAGAAAATCCGTAGAAAAATATGGAACTTGGGCGTATGCCCGGAATTGAAATCCGAGGTCTAGAACCCCAGTAAAAGAATTTTTCTGTTAAATTGTTTTCTGAAAATGTTTTACGGAAAATGAAACTGAATTTTTATTAAAAAGTACTGGTATCGAGCTCGTATTCTGGTTCCGACGCCCGGTACAAGTCATATATATTGGTTAAGCGCTTCCTGTAAAGTTTGGTTGAAAACGGACGTTGCTTGACGTGTTTCGGCCTTAAAGTGGAAATTTTGGAAATTATGAAATTTGAAAGAATTCTTGAGTTTTAAGGCTCAATTTATTGATTTTGATGTTATTTTAGCGATTTGATCGCGCGAGCAAGTTCGTATGATGTTTTTGAGTCAGTGTACATACTTGGTTTGAATCCCCGAGGGCTCGGGTGAGTTTCGGATAGGTAACGGGATGGTTTTGAACTTGAAAATGCAGCAGAAACTCTGCAATTTTTGCACAGAGATTTTCTTCTATGCGATCGCATAGAGCAAAGATCAGAGGTCCCAAAAATCCTTCTATGCGATCGCAATAGAGCCCATGCGATCGCATAACTTCAACTTTTCCTCCTATGCGATCGCATACTATCCTTCGCGATCGCATAGAGTAAGACTGAGGCCCAGAATTTCTTTCTGTGCGATCGCATACCATTCCCTGCGATCGCATAGAGTAATTTCAGTTCATCCATTTTTTCTTCTATGCGATCGCATTGGTCCTACGCGATCGCATAGAGTAATTTTGCTGTCCCCATTTTTCTTCTATGCGATCGCATCACAGGCCCTGCGATCGCGTAGGGTAAATTTCCGCCCGGTGAATTAATACCCAAAACAGAACACTTACGGGATTTTATCCCATTTTCACAAAATCCTTTCTTCTCCACAACCCTTAGGCGATCTTTGGGGCATTTCTTCATCAAAGTTCATTGGGTAAGTATTGTTTAACTCGTCTTCTTCATTTTTCATCAACATCAATCAAATTCTTAGGCTTAAACATGTGTAAATTGGTTGAAAAATTAGAGAAATGGGTATAGTTAGGGCTTTCAAAGAATTTGCGATCTAGACTTCGTTTTGGAGTCGAACTTAAGAACAAATTGTATATTTGAACTCATAGAGGATTGGGTGAACTTATTTTGGTTCGAAACTTGAGTTTCGATTATGTGGGCCCGGGGTCGATATTTACTATTCCGGGCAGAATGTTGTAAAAATCATATTTAGCTGTCACGACCCGGATTTCCCACCATCGGGGGTCATGATGGCGCATACTAGTGGAAGCTAGGCAAGCCAAATATTAATTACACCTTCATTAATTACCAAATTCTTATTAAGACTTTAAAATTAAAAACAAATAAATCACAGCGGAATAATCCAACTTAGCGGAAGACTTAGTCAATCTTATCAAATATGATAAAGAAAACCCAAACATGATACACTACCCAAGACTGGTGTCACAATACTCACGAACTTCTAAGAATAATACACACAATTGTCTGAAAGAAACACAAGTTCTTTATCTCGAATACATGAGATAACAGAATGAAAAAGATAGATAGAATAGACAACGGGTCCTGCGGACGCCTGCAAGGCTACCTCGTAGTCTCAGTAGTCGGAAAATCCACAAATCGCTACTGCCGCTGCTGCTGTCCGTAACCTGAATCTGCGCAAAAAGAGCGCAGAGTGTAGTATCAACACAACCGACCCCATGTGCTGGTAAGTGCCTGGCCTATCCCAGCGAAATAGTGACGAGACTAAGGCCAGTCACCCACATAAACCGGTAAGTTGCAATATATATATATACATGTACCAAAAATATTTATAAGGAAAGACTCTACTCTGAAATAATAATCAATAACTCGTGATATCCAGAATAATTTAGTCAACAGAATAAATCTTACTTTCATATCTCAATTCCTTTCTCATTTCATATCTCGTGGTAGGCGTACCATCCGCTCCCAACTATCACAGTAAATATATCTTGTGGTAGGCATATCACCCGCTCCCAAATATATCAATAGATTATAACTTGTGGTAGGCGTACCACCCTGTTATAACCCATATCCACACATGTTAGTTCATTCCATAAGTTAGATAACACAAATCCAAGAAGGAATTATCCTTGAGATGATAAGAAGTTAATCCGATTAATCTTAAGTGATACAAGGGTGCATAAGGGTGATTAACAAGTATTAGAAGTTAAACGAATCAAGGATGCTGTAACTCGTACTTTTGGGTAAACCTATAGATGCTTAGTATACTTAGGAGGTCATGATTTAAGGTATTTGAATCATATAATATCCGTATCATAATTCTTGAAGTCAAACGAGTTATGAAACAAAAGTCGACAAAAGTTGTTGCAACTTAGGTTCATAGTTTTACCTAAACTTTAGGTCAAATGTTATTAAGTATTTCTCCCAATATACTTGGAATTACGGGGTGATCTACCCACCAAATTGAAGATCTATGAGTCTAGTTTCCAACGCATTAAACGGTTTAGCAATACGACATTGGAATAGAGAGATATAGACATTTTCGTGAGACTGCACAAGCTGCTAGGTGCAAGTAGGTGAGTCACCTACTTGGTTAAATGTCGGCCCAAAAGAGGGAATTTCGGGTCAGATAAGCAGCCCATTAAAAGGCTTATCTTCTGCAATATATACCTCTTTATATTTCACAAATAACCAGACCTAAGACCCTGCAAAATTCCTCCCAAAAATTATCCACAAACCCTAATTGATTTTCCCTCTCTTTCAAGTTCAAATTGGGGGTAAACACTAGAGTTTGAAGAACCAAGTTAAAGGCTGAGTTATCCAACAACAAAGGTGAGTTTACTGCTATATTTCATACATTTATTCTGCTGTAAATTCATGGTAATTCATTATATACATGTAAGAACTCACGGGACGGTGATCGGAAGCCGTGAGTTCAAGTTATTCACTTGTAGCGGACTGTTTTGTGGACTGTTTTGTGTTGCTGTTGGGCTGCGTTTTTATTACTGTTTTGTGGAGTTTTGGAGGAGGAAGGGTGTGGAGAAACACCATATATATGTTGGGTTGTGGTCTGCTAGTTCTTCGTAATATTTTTGGGTCATTTGGTACGACTATAGTGGCCGTCATATGTATGATGTGATTAGGTTGTGTGTGGACTGTTTTGGGAGGCTCAATATGTTTATTATTGATGTTGTTTAGGCTGTTTGGTGATTGTTTTGAATGGTGTGAAGTCATATATATAGGGGTGGTGCTGTCCGTTTCATCACAAAATAGATTGTGGTTGGTACATAATAGTTGCGACGCTTAAACGTTAACGATAGTGTCATTTCTCCTATTGTAGACTAAGGAGTCGTGACGTTTGCATAGCTTGAGGTTGTGGCAGTATATACAAGGTATGTGTGGCTATCCCTTTCCTTCTTTTGCACGACTCCGATTGTACATAATGTAATGAACGAGCTTCCAAAGATACTCTATTCTTAGAAGCTAGGAGTACTTACATTGTTTCCCTCTTATGGAACGATTGAAGTTGATGTTGCTTCTCTTATTCTTAAGTTATCAATCTTGTTGGTACTTCCTGATTCATATAAGGTTCATAGTGAAGAGTTAGTCCTAATAAGGTATACATAGGATACCGACCTTACGTCACTCCGAAAGGTCTACAAGGTGTTTCCATGAGTCGAGCATGCATTATATATATGTATCTATTTTACTCTACCGAGCTGCGCTATAGTCGGCCGGGTACGGCACCTATTGTGCAACCAATGATCAGTTGGGTTTTACCGAGCTCCACGTGGCCGGGTGCGATTCTACCGAGCCTTATAATGGCCGGGTACGTTTTTACCGAGCCTATTATGGCCGGGTACGACATGATGATGATGATGCCCATAGAGACGTATGTTTTAAAAGATTATGTATTTATACATATGTATCATGTATTTCATGTCAGTAGCCCTCAGAGGTACTCAGATGTTACAGGTTGTATATTCTCTATCCCTGCTCACATTGCTGTTCATATTTATGGTTCTCTGCCTTACTTACTCAGTACTTTATTCGTGCTGACGTCCTTTTATTTGTGGACGCTGCATGTCGTGCTGCAGGTCCTGATAGACAGGCAGGTGTAGCTCCCCCATCACAGTAGGTTGTCCAGTTCAGCGGTGATTGGCGAGATCCCTTCTCCGGACTTGCCTTGGTCTTGGTATGCATTTTTGTTATAGACATTATGGGTATGTCGGGGCCCTGTTCCGGCTATGTTGCAGAACTTATGTTCCTTTAGAGGCTCATAGATAAGTGTCGACTCATGTATAGTTTGGTATGCCTTGTCGGCTGGTTTTTGTTGATTAGTCTTTCATTTTAGCGTGGTAGCTTGTACCATATGTATATAGTTTCTTGATTGTTCTGGTCATCCCATGTTATGTAGGTTCATGCAATCATATTTTATTGTTGGTTGTTCATGATCCATGTCTACCATTTATATTGGTCTCGTCGGCCTAAAAGATAATAAAGAAGGTTAGATAAAATGTACGTTGGTGCTCGGCAAGTATGGTCGGGTGCTAGTCATGGTCCTCCAGTTTGGGTCGTGACAAACTTGGTATCAAAGCAAGTCTGTCCTAGGGATTGTCTATGAGCCATGTCTAGTAGAGTCTTGATTATGGATGTGTAGCGCGCCACATTTATAATCGGGAGGCTACATGACATCTAGGGTTGTTACCTTCTTCCCGAATCTAGATCGTGCATAGAGTTGAGTCGTAAGTGTTCGTCTCTAATATTCACCTTGTTTTCTTTCAACGATGCCTTCGACTAGGAAACAAGCAATTAGTAGACGGCTTGATAGAGCTGCGGGAGAGGGTACCTGTCAGGTGCCCCAAGCCAGAGCAGGCCAAAGTGAGGCTCGGAGTGAGATGCCGTCTCATACCTCATCTACTCCGTCTCCTCCAGAGGATATTAGGTGGCACCCAGCACCTCCAGCTCCTCCGTCTGGCACTACAGACCAAGATATGCGGAGTGCTTTGCAGTTATTGACTAGCTTGGTAGCTGCTCAGGCTCAGAGGCAGAATACAGGTGCTGCTGATAAACCAGTTAGTACAAGAGTTCGTGATTTTATTAATTTAGACCCTCCAGTGCTTACCGGATCAGACCCCAAGGAGGATCCGCAAACTTTTATTGACCAGGTTCATCGTACACTACGGGTTATGCATGTTAGTGATACAGAGGCAGTAGAATTGGCTTCTTATCGGCTACGGGATTTAGCGGTTCTTTGGTATGATAATTGGGAGAGATCCAGGGGTCCGAACGCTCCTCCAGCTGTGTGGAAGGATTTTTCTGAGGCCTTTCTTCGTCACTATTTGCCGGTTGAGATACGACGAGCTAGAGCTGATAAGTTCTTGAACCTTAGACAAGGTAATATGAGTGTGCGAGAGTATAGTATGCGGTTTGATTCTTCAGCAAGGTATGCTCCCCATATGGTGGCCGAGAGGAGTGATAGGGTGCATTTGTTCGTGAACGGATTGGGACCCCATCTGATAAATGAGTGTATGACAGCCTCCTTGGTAGAAGGCATAGATATTTCCCGTATTCAAGCTTATGCTCGGACCCTAGAGGATCGTAAGCGCCAGCAGAGGGCAGATAGGGAGCAGGATAGGGGCCAGCATAAGAGGGCGAGATTTTCAAGGTATTCTGATGACTTAAGAGGCAGCGCCAGGCCCTAGTCTTCGAGGAGTTCAGCGCCATCTATAGCTAGTGCTCCTCCACAATTTCAGAGGCCTCGATATGATCGATCCTATTCTGGTCCAGGTCAGAGTTCGCTGACATCTGGATCGCAACATCACAGGGATACTAGTCAGACGAAACCCCCAACACCACGTTGTGATCGGTGCGGCAAGGCCCACTTTGGACTGTGCCGTCGAGGTTCTGATGTGTGTTATTCTTGCGGACAGCCTGGCCATATGATGAGGGATTGTCCTAACAGGGGAGGTGATGGTATGGCTCAACCGACTAGATCTGTGTCTGGTTCTTCCTCATCGGTTCGACCTCCAGCACGGGGTTTTCAGCAGTCGACAGGTCGTGGTAGAGGTAGAGGTGCAGGACCGAGTTCGAGTGGGTCTCAAAACTGAACATATGCTCTAGTAGGTCGACAGGATCTCGAGTCGTCTACAGATGTTGTTACAGGTATATTATCTGTGTTTTCTTATGATGTATATGCGTTGATTGATCCGGGATCTACATTATCATATGTTACACCCTTTGTGGCTAATAAGTTTGGCATTGAACCTAAATTGATAAGTAAACCCCTTGCGGTATCTACTCCAATAGGAGATTATGTGATTGCTAGAAGGGTATATAGAGGTTGCATTGTGATGATTTGTAGTCGTCAAACCTCGGCAGATTTATTTGAGTTAGAAATGGTTGATTTTGATGTGATACTGGGAATGGACTGGTTGGCCTCATGCTATGCAAATGTTGACTGTCGTATGAAGATGGTTAAGTTTCAATTTCCTGGTGAACCCGTCATTGAATGGAAGGGGAACATTGCTACATCGAAAGGTAGGTTTATTTCCTATCTT
This sequence comes from Nicotiana noctiflora, assembly GCA_032618575.1. NCBI lineage: Eukaryota > Viridiplantae > Streptophyta > Magnoliopsida > Solanales > Solanaceae > Nicotiana > Nicotiana noctiflora. The sequence continues at coordinate 52,273 of JASVEL010002923.1, forward strand.
AAGGCAAGGAAAATGATCTCAAAAGGTTACATTTATCATCTTGTTCGCGTTAGGGATGCAGAGGCGAAGGTGCCTACTCTACAATCTATCCCCGTGGTCAATGAATTTCCAGATGTTTTCCCAAATGAACTCCCAGGTCTTCCTCCGGAAAGGGAGATTGAGTTTAGCATTGATGTCTTGCCTGACACTCAACCGATCTCTATCCCTCCAGATAGAATGGCCCCGGCAGAGCTGCGAGAGTTGAAGGCGCAGTTAAAGGACTTGCTGGATAAGGGCTTCATTAGACCTAGCACTTCACCTTGGGGTGCTCCGGTCCTATTCGTGCGGAAGAAAGATGGGTCATTACGGATGTGTATCGACTATCGGCAGTTGAATAAGTTTACTATAAAGAACAAGTATCCACTTCCAAGAATTGACGACCTGTTTGACCAACTCCAGGGTGCCAAGTATTTCTCCAAGATTGACTTACGTTCAGGATATCATCAGGTGAGGGTTAAGGAGAAGGATATTCCAAAGACGGCCTTTCGGACAAGATATAGGCACTTTGAGTTCTTGGTGATGTCGTTCGGGCTAACAAATGCCCCAGCGGCTTTTATGGATCTCATGAATACTGTATTCAGGCCCTATCTTGATGTGTTCGTGATTGTATTCATTGATGACATTCTGGTGTATTCTCGTTCGGAGGAGGAACATGCGAGCCACTTGCGGATAGTATTACGGATGCTTCAGGATCGTAAGTTATATGCTAAGCTCGCCAAATATGAATTCTGGCTAAACTCAGTAGCATTCCTTGGCCATGTGATATCTGACGAGGGTATTAGTGTCGACACTCAGAAGATTGATGCAGTAAAGAATTGGCCGAGACCTACAACACCATCAGAAGTTCGTAGCTTCCTAGGGCTAGCAGGATATTATAGGCGATTTGTAGAAAGGTTTTCCTCTATATCAGCACCATTGACTAAGTTAACACAGAAAGCTACCAAGTTCCAGTGGTCTAACACTTGTGAACGTAGTTTTCGGGAGCTGAAGGATCGATTGACATCTGCACCGGTGCTCACTCTCCCTGAAGGAACAGAAGGATATGTGGTATATTGTGATGCCTCGGGTATAGGTTTGGGGTGCGTGTTGATGCAGCATGGGAAGGTGATTTCATATGCATCAAGACAATTGAAGAAGCATGAAAAGAATTATCCAACCCATGATTTGGAATTGGCTGCGGTAATATATGCTTTGAAGATATGGCGGCACTACTTATACGGCGTCCATGTTGACATCTACACGGATCACAAGAGTCTACAATACATCTTCAAGCAGAAAGAGTTGAATTTGGGGCAGTGTAGGTGGCTTGAATTACTGAAGGACTACGACGTCGAGATATTGTATCATCCCGGTAAAGCCAATGTTGTGGCGGATGCTCTCAGCCGTAAGTCAATGGGAAGCTTAGTACATATTGATGCAGGTAGATGGGGGTTGACTAAAGAGCTTCATAAGCTAGCCAATATGAGAATCAGATTGTTAGACTCTGATGACGGAAGTGTTACTGTACAGAATACATCGGAATCATCTTTGGTAGCAGAGGTAAAAGCACGGCAATATGAAGATCCTATCTTACTACGATTGAGAGAGAACATTCAGCAGTGTAAAATTACGGCTTTTGAGATCGGAGGAGATGGGGCACTGAGATACCGGGGCCGATTATGTGTGCCGAATGTAGCAGGGTTGCGAGAAAAGATTATGAATGAAATTCATCAATCCCGATATTCCATCCATCCTGGCTCAACAAAGATGTATCATGATGTCAAGGAGCGGTATTGGTCGGATAACGTGTAAAGGTCTATTGCAGAATTTGTAGCCCAGTGTCCCAATTGTCAACAAGTAAAGATAGAACATCAGAAACCCGGTGGATTGCTTTAGAATATAGAAATTCCGACCTGGAAATGGGAGGTGATTAATATGGACTTCGTTATTGGATTACCTCGATCTTATCATAAGTTTGACTCTATCCGGGTGATAGTTGATCGACTTACAAAATGTGCTCACTTTCTGCCAGTTAAGACAACTTACTCGGCTGAAGATTATGCGAAGTTGTATATCAAGGAGATTGTTAGGCTTCATGGTGTGCCGGTATCTATTATATCGGATCGAGGAGCTCAATTTACGGCTAACTTTTGGAGGTCTTTTCAGAAAGGTTTAGGCACACAGGTGAATCTCAGCACTGCATTTCATCCGCAGACTGACGGACAGGCTGAACGTACCATTCGGACATTGGAAGATATGCTACGAGCATGTGTTCTAGATTTTAAGGGAAATTGGGATGACCATCTTCCACTCATAGAATTTGCCTACAATAATAGCTACCATTCCGGTATTAAAATGGCCCCATATGAGGCACTATATGGGAGGAGATGTAGATCACCAGTTGGATGGTTCGAAGTCGGTGAAACAGAATTATATGGGCCGGATTTGATTCACCAAGCCATTGAGAAGGTGAAAGTGATACAGGAACGATTGAGGACGGCACAAAGCGCAGGCAAAAGTCTTATTCCGATGTCCGACGTCGTGATTTAGAATTTGAGGTTGGTGATTGGGTTTTCCTGAGGATTTCACCAATGAAGGGTGTTATGCGTTTTGGAAAGAAAGGTAAGCTGAGTCCAAGGTATATCGGTCCGTATAAAATTCTTCAACGAATTAGACAAGTTGCTTATGAGTTAGAATTGCCATCCGAATTAGAATTTGTCCACCCGGTATTCCATGTATCTATGTTGAGGAAATGTATTGGAGACCCTTCTCGAGTTGTCCCTATCAAAGATGTTCAAGTTACGGAGGATCTATCATATGAAGAAGTGCCAGTGGCCATATTAGATCGACAAGTCCGCAAGCTGAGAACAAAAGATGTAGCTTCCGTCAAAGTATTGTGGAGGAACAAGAATATGAAAGAAATGACATGGGAAGCGGAAGAAGAGATGAAGTCTAAATACCCTTACCTATTCCAGAATGATGATAAAAAGGATGTTGGTGGAACGCAAGATACATTATAAAGGTGAAATAGCTTTATGAGGTAAGCAATAACTTGAGAACTCTCTTCCTTAATACAAAGTGGTGATATGTAAATAATGTCCATGTCCATAATGCTTTGTGTAGCCTTGTGTGGTCACACTTTGAGCTTTACTGCTTGCAAATTTTGCTAGTGACCATTTTATATGGGAAAATTGACCAAAAATTTCCGTTGGAATCCACGATGATTTGGACTCCCCATAAACCCTTACATTCGAGGACGAATGTTCCTAAGGGGGAGGGTGTTATAACCCATATCCACACACGTTAGTTCATTCCATAAGTTAGATAACACAAATCCAAGAAGGAATTATCCTTGAGATGATAAGAAGTTAATCCGATTAATCTTAAGTGATACAAGGGTGCATAAGGGTGATTAACAAGTATTAGAAGTTAAACGAATCAAGGATGCTGTAACTCGTACTTTTGGGTAAACCTATAGATGCTTAGTATACTTAGGAGGTCATGATTTAAGGTATTTGAATCATATAATATCCGTATCATAATTCTTGAAGTCAAACGAGTTATGAAACAAAAGTCGACAAAAGTTGTTGCAACTTAGGTTCATAGTTTTACCTAAACTTTAGGTCAAATGTTATTAAGTATTTCTCCCAATATACTTGGAATTACGGGGTGATCTACCCACCAAATTGAAGATCTATGAGTCTAGTTTCCAACGCATTAAACGGTTTAGCAATACGACATTGGAATAGAGAGATATAGACATTTTCGTGAGACTGCACAAGCTGCTAGGTGCAAGTAGGTGAGTCACCTACTTGGTTAAATGTCGGCCCAAAAGAGGGAATTTCGGGTCAGATAAGCAGCCCATTAAAAGGCTTATCTTCTGCAATATATACCTCTTTATATTTCACAAATAACCAGACCTAAGACCCTGCAAAATTCCTCCCAAAAATTATCCACAAACCCTAATTGATTTTCCCTCTCTTTCAAGTTCAAATTGGGGGTAAACACTAGAGTTTGAAGAACCAAGTTAAAGGCTGAGTTATCCAACAACAAAGGTGAGTTTACTGCTATATTTCATACATTTATTCTGCTGTAAATTCATGGTAATTCATTATATACATGTAAGAACTCACGGGACGGTGATCGGAAGCCGTGAGTTCAAGTTATTCACTTGTAGCGGACTGTTTTGTGGACTGTTTTGTGGACTGTTTTGTGTTGCTGTTGGGCTGCGTTTTTATTACTGTTTTGTGGAGTTTTGGAGGAGGAAGGGTGTGGAGAAACACCATATATATGTTGGGTTGTGGTCTGCTAGTTCTTCGTAATATTTTTGGGTCATTTGGTACGACTATAGTGGCCGTCATATGTATGATGTGATTAGGTTGTGTGTGGACTGTTTTGGGAGGCTCAATATGTTTATTATTGATGTTGTTTAGGCTGTTTGGTGATTGTTTTGAATGGTGTGAAGTCATATATATAGGGGAGGTGCTGTCCGTTTCATCACAAAATAGATTGTGGTTGGTACATAATAGTTGCGACGCTTAAACGTTAACGATAGTGTCATTTCTCCTATTGTAGACTAAGGAGTCGTGACGTTTGCATAGCTTGAGGTTGTGGCAGTATATACAAGGTATGTGTGGCTATCCCTTTCCTTCTTTTGCACGACTCCGATTGTACATAATGTAATGAACGAGCTTCCAAAGATACTCTATTCTTAGAAGCTAGGAGTACTTACATTGTTTCCCCTCTTATGGAACGATTGAAGTTGATGTTGCTTCTCTTATTCTTAAGTTATCAATCTTGTTGGTACTTCCTGATTCATATAAGGTTCATAGTGAAGAGTTAGTCCTAATAAGGTGTACATAGGATACCGACCTTACGTCACTCCGAAAGGTCTACAAGGTGTTTCCATGAGTCGAGCATGCATTATATATATGTATCTATTTTACTCTACCGAGCCGCGCTATAGTCGGCTGGGTACGGCACCTATTGTGCAACCAGCTGATCAGTTGGGTTTTACCGAGCTCCACGTGGCCGGGTACGATTCTACCGAGCCTTATAATGGCCGGGTACGTTTTTACCGAGCCTATTATGGCCGGGTACGACATGATGATGATGATGCCCACAGAGGCGTATGTTTTAAAAGATTATGTATTTATACATATGTATCATGTATTTCATGTCAGTAGCCCTCAGAGGTACTCAGATGTTACAGGTTGTATATTCTCTATCCCTGCTCACATTGTTGTTCATATTTATGGTTCTCTGCCTTACATACTCAGTACTTTATTCGTACTGACGTCCTTTTATTTGTGGACGCTGCATGTCGTGCTTCAGGTCCTGATAGACAGGCAGGTGTAGCTCCCCCATCACAGTAGGTTGTCCAGTTCAGCGGTAATTGGCGAGATCCCTTCTCCGGACTTGCCTTGGTCTTGGTATGCATTTTTGTTATAGACATTATGGGTATGTCGGGGCCCTGTTCCGGCTATGTTGCAGCACTTATGTTCCTTTAGAGGCTCATAGATAAGTGTCGACTCATGTATAGTTTGGTATGCCTTGTCGGCTGGTTTTTGTTGATTAGTCTTTCATTTTAGCGTGGTAGCTTGTACCATATGTATATAGTTTCTTGATTGTCTGGTCATCCCATGTTATGTAGGTTCATGCAATCATATTTTATTGTTGGTTGTTCATGATCCATGTCTACCATTTATATTGGTCTCGTCAGCCTAAAAGATAATAAAGAAGGTTAGATAAAATGTACGTTGGTGCACGGCAAGTATGGTCGGGTGCTAGTCATGGTCCTCCAGTTTGGGTCATGACACACCCGCTCCCAAATATATCAATAGGCTACCGGCAACTATGGCCAATGCCATGATTTAAATCTCTTTGTGGTCGGCGTGCCACACGATCCCATTTCTTATTATATAAGTGGTCGGCGCGCCACACGATCCTAATTCATAAATATATAAGTGGTCGGTGTGCCACACAATCCCAATTCATAAATATATATATTACCAGCATTTAGCCAATAATCTCTGCATCAACAATATTTATAATTACCGGTTTTGAACCAATAATTGATAATAATTACAACAATTTATCTCCATTACCGGTATAACACCAATAACTCTTAATCAACAATTTATACATAACTAAATTCCTGTTCCTTCAAGCTAGGATAGAACAAACACTTACCTCGAAAGTTTTGCGAACGATTCAATCCGTAGCAATGCCTTTTCCTTTCGAATTTGACTCCAATCCAATCGTATCTATACACAATTGATTTAATATCATCAATTCTACTTAACAAACAAGTTCATATTGCTAAATATGGTTTTTACAACATTCTACCCGGAATAGTAAAAATCGACCCCGGGCCCACATAATCGAAACTCAAGTTTCGAACCAAAATAAGTTCACTCAATCTTCCATGAGTTCAAATATACAATTTGTTCTTAAGTTTGACACCAAAACGAGGTCTAGATCGCAAATTCTTTGAAAACCCTACCTATACCCATTTCTCTAATTTTTCTACCAATTTACACATATTTAGGCCAAGGAATTCAAATAATATTGATGGGAAACAAAGAAAACGAGTCAAGAATCACTTACCCAAGAAGTATGAAGAAGGATTGCTCAATAATCGCCCAAGAAGCTATGGAGAAGAGAGAGGTTTGTGAAAATGGGATAAAATCCCGTAAGTGTTCTGTTTTTGAGCTGAAGAATTCACTGGGCGAAATTACCCTACGCGATTGCGTGAATTGGGCTGCGATCGCGTAGAGGAAAGACTGGCCTCTTATGCGATCACGTGCAAATGGTTGTGATCGCGTGGAGAAAAGACTGGAAGCTACGCGATCGCGTGAGGGATGCTGCAATCGCGTAGAGGAAATTCACCAGGCAGCCTCTTTGGCCTATGCGATCGCGTGAACATGACTACGATCGCGTAGGGGAAAAACTGGAAGCTACGCGATCGCGTAGAAGGACTGGCCAATGCTGTGCGATCGCGTGGATGAGGCCGCGATCGCGTAGTACAAAATCCCTGTGCAGAATTAGCAAAATTTCTGCTGTGTTTTCAAATCCAAAAACACCCTGAACCACCTCCGAAACACTCCCGAGCCCTCGGGTGTGATGACCTGGCCCGTCGTCACGAGAATTACCACCCCGTTATGTTGTAAATACATGTTTTATGATTTTATATCAGTATTAGAGTCTATCGGGTGAGTTAGGAGTGAATTGGATTGAAAATGAGGCATATAGCCTTTTTGAAGGAAACTTGAATAAGGAAAGTCAACCCGGAGTTGACTATTTAGCTAGAGGGCTCGGAATTGGATTCTGATGATTCGGTTAGTTCCGGAAGGTGATTTGTGACTTAGGGGAGCGATCGGAATTGAATTTGGAGGCCCCGTGTAGAAATAGGCTTGAATTGGCTAAGGTTGAATTTTGGCGAAATCCGAACGGTAGGTGAGATTTTGATCCGGGGTCGGAATGGAATTCCGACACTTGCAGTAGCTCCGTTAGGTGATTTTGGATGTGCCTGCAAAATTTCAGGTCATTCGGACGTCGTTTGGTCGGGTTTTTGATTGAATGTGTAATTCGGAATGTTTTAAGGAATTTAGGCTTGAATTTGATGTGAATTATGGGTTTTGGTGTTATTAGACGTGTTTTGAGGATTTGAGCAAGTTCGAATAAGGTGTTAAGATGCGTTGGTGTGTTTGGATGAGGTCCCGGGGGCCTCGGGGTGATTCCGGATGGTTAAACGGGAGAAAATGTGGAAATTGCAGGTTTTTGAGTCTGTTCTGTTGTTTCCGCTCCTGCAGAAATGGGAGCGCAGGAGCGAGTCCGCAGAAGCGGACAAGAAGGCGCAGAAGCGGGATAGACCGCTGAAGCGGAGCCTGGTCCGCAGGAGCGGCTTCGCCGGTGCGAGAGGTCGATCGCAGAAGCGGTCTTGAGCCGTCTTGGGAAAATCCGCAGAAGCGGATATTTGATCGCGGAGGCGAGTCCGCAGGAGCGGACTCTTGGTCGCAGAAGCGGATCATTCCGCAGAAGCGGACTAGTTTCCGCAGAAGCGGATGCGCAGGAGCGGTCCTTGGATCGCTGGTGCGGAAATGGCCAAAGGGCCTGGGTTCGCAGAAGCGACCAAAAGGTCGCAGAAGCGGTTCCGCAGGGGCGGAATTTTATCCGCAGAAGCGAAAATCGTTGTGAGTTAAGTGTATCAGAAGTTAGAAAAATTTCAGAAACATTTCACACATTTGGGTCTCGGCTTTAGAGGCGATTTGGGCGATTTTGAAGAGAAACTCAAGGGAAATCATCGGGTAATCAACTATGGACTTAAACTATGATTAGTATTGGTAATATTATGCAATTATATCATGAAAATGGAGGAATTTGGGGTAATTTATGGAGGATTTAGCCCTAGGCTTGAACTTTAGAAAATCAAGGTTTTGAATGGTCAAATGGAGTCCGAATTTGGTAAAATTGATATGCTTAGACTCGTATCGAGATGAGGGTTCCGAATATGTGACTTTTGTAATTTTTCGACAAGTGTACCGAAAGTCGGGTTTTGACAACTTTGGGAATTTTGATGTAAATTGGGTTATATTGATTGGGTGTCGTCCCATTGGCCTAATTTGTTGTGTTTCTACTGTATTTGATGAGATTCTACGCGTGCGGAGCTTGATTCTCGTGGCAAGGGCATTGCGGAATAGTCGTCGCGCTGTATTGAGGTGAGTAATAGATGTGGGTGATGACCAGCGGGTTCGAAACCCCGGTATACCACTTTGTGACGCTGTATAGCGGCGAGACACGCACACTCTCGAGAGTGCGGGGTCGATCATGAACTGGAGACTATATATTAGTCCGACCTGTTGATATTATATTATTGGCTATTCTCGAGCCGTTGAACCCCCTTCTTGGGCGGTTGAGTATACTTGTGGGCCGTGAGCCGGTTATTGGATCCCGCGAGGATCGTTATCATTGTCTTATCATATAGACATGCTAGTTTACTACTAGTCCGCAGCTATTTCTGTTATTATGCTAATTCCAATCTCTGGAACTTGATATTACTATTTTCCAACCGAAAAATGATAAAAGAGTTTTCAAAAACTACTTTTGAGCATGCGAGGCTGTATCTGCATATTAGCTGACTAGTAGTGGATCGGGCTGCGCGCCGCAGCGAGATATATATGTTGGATCGGGCTGCACGCCGCAGTAAATCTCTATGAGATGTGCTTGGGCTGTAGGAGCCCCTCCGGAGTCTGAACCCCCACAGTGAGCACGGGTACCCAAAATTGTAGTCGGGCTACGCGCCGTAGCGGTCATATCATGCATTGCATTGCATTTAGCTACATCTGTTAGCTGTTATGCTATTTATTGGTATTTGTTGGTATAGGTACAGTGAATACTAATTATGTGACAGGGTAGCTGATTATAGCTTTACATAGTGCTTTATCGTGGAATTCTTATCTACGCTGTCTTACCCTTGTTTATTACCACTGAGTCTGGCAGTACTCATTTTACTCCCTGCACCTTGTGTGCAGATCCAGGTACCTCTCAGCAGTGATCCAGTAGCTGTGCGAGGCGACATCTGTGGGATATACGAGGTAGCTGCAGAGTCCGCAGGACCTGAATCCCCTTCTAGCTGTCATTTCTTATCTTGTTGTCTTTCTTTTCCGCACTGAGTTTGTTATAAACTTTATTACACTTATGTTCTTTAGAGGCTCATGACTCTTGACCCTTCGGTCTATGGGAGTTAGTATATTTTGGGACTTGGTCTCCCCGTTGTTGGTATAAGTATTACTATTGTTTCATATTTTGAAATGCTTAAATGGGTTAAAGAGAGCTTCTAGCTCCGTTGTTGATATTGATTGGTCAGGCTGGTCTGGAAGTGTGTTGGGCACCATCACGACCAGGTTTGGGGTCGTGACAAGTTGGTATTGGAGCGTAGGTTTACTAGGCCTCATGAGTCTTGAGCCGGTTAGTAGAGTCTTGTGGATCGGTATGGGGACGCCTGTACTTATCCTCGGGAGGCTGCGAACCTTTAGGAAAACTTCACTTTTCTTGAACTCTGTCGTGTGATCTTGTTGTCCTGAGAACTGAACTTCTATATTCTATTCTCTCGCAGATTGGCGAGAACGCGAGCATCGGGACGAGGTGGACGACCTCCATTGCCACCTGTTAGAGGCCGTGGGCGCGGTCGTGCTAGAGGTAGAGGTAGGGCGGCCGAGGCGGTGCCGGTGACCCACCCGTTGTACCGGTTCAGGAGTAGCCCCCGGTGGTTGATGCCCCAGCAGCCTCGGTTCGGGGCCGGACTATATCTATTGCTATCCCCGGTCTTCGGGAGACTCTTGCTCGGATATTATCGGTGTGTTCCGGTTTGGCTCGGGTAGTTTCAGCTACCGCTACCGTAGCGACATCTCGGTCGGGGGGTGGTCAACAAACCCCTGCAGCTCACACACCGACCCGGTTGTTCGGGGACTTCGGACACCGGAGGCGGTCCCTGCTCGGTGGTTGCACCGGTTATTCCTCCGACTGCACCAGCTCCAGCTCCGAGCATATGGTTCGAGGTTATGCCCGATGATGAGCGGCGTCGTCTTGAGAGACTTGGCAGACTTCGACCACCCCATTTCGGTGGCGTTGAGGGCGAGGATGCCCGGGGTTTCTTGGATAAGTGTCAGAAGATGCTGCATACGGCTGGTATTCTTGAGTCCAGCGGAGTTTCATTTACTACATTTCAGTTCACCGGTCCCGCATTTGATTGGTGGGAGGAGTTTGAGAGGCGTAGGCCTGCAAGAGCAGCACCTCTCACATGGCAGCAGTTCTCTACTCTCTTTCTAGAGAAATATGTACCTCGGTCTCGTCGCGAGGAGCTACGTCGCCGGTTCGAGTGGTTGATTCAGGGCGACATGTCTGTGACCCAGTATGAGCTTAGATTCACTCGGTTGGCTAGGCATGCCACATGGATGATCCCCACTGATAGGGAGAGGATCAGGAGGTTCATTGATGGCCTCAACTACTCTATCCGTATTCTTATGACCAGCGAGCGAGTTCTGTCATCATCGTTTGAGCAGGTTGCTGATATGGCACGCTCCATTGAGGCGGATCGTCGCCGAGAGAGAGAGGAGCGGGAGGCCAAGAGGCCTCGTGGTTCTGGTAGTTTCAGTGGTGCTCCGTCCAGAGAGCATTCCCAGCAGAGCAGAGGTCGCTCATCTAGACCTTCTCATTCGGGCCGCCCTGAACAGAGCAGAGGTTCTTATGGTCGTGGTCGACAGGGGTTTCAGCAGGGTCGGTCATCACTTAGTGCCCTCCCAGCCCAGAGTGCAACACCTACTTCTCCAGCACCAGGTGCATGTTATGAGTGTGGTGAGTTTGGCCACATGAGGAGACAGGTGCCCTCGACTACGTAGGGGCAGGACTCAGCAGAGGGATCAGCCCTCCTCTTCAGCACCATCTCAGTTTAGTAGAGGTAGAGGTCAACCTTCTCGTGGTCGCCCCAGGGGCGAGGAGAGATCTGGTGGAGGCCAGGCACGGTTCTATGCACTTCCTAACAGGCGTGATGCAGTTGCCTCCGATGCTGTGATTACAGGTATCATTTCTGTCTGTCACAGAGATGCCTCTGTTCTATTTGATCCGGGATCCACATATTCTTACGTGTCCTCTTATTTTGCACATCATTTGGGTGCGACTCGTGGTAGTCTTGATTTACCTGTTCATGTATCCACCCCCGTGGGTGATACGATTGTTGTGGATCATGTTTATAGATCCTATGTTATATCTATTGGGGGTCTGGAGACCCAGGCAGATTTGTTATTGTTGGGGATGGTGGACTTTGATGTTATATTGGGTATGGACTGGTTGTCTCCGTATCATGCGATATTGGACTGTCATGCTAAGACAGATACGTTGGCCATTCCTGGTATTTCTCAGATCGAGTGGCGGGGTTCGACCGATTTCGTCCCTAGCCGTGTTATTTCGTTCTTAAAAGCTCGGAAGATGGTTGAAAAAGGGTGTTTATCGTACTTAGCTTTTGTGAGAGATGTGGGAGCTGAATCTCCTAGCATTGATTCTGTACCTGTTGTGAGGGACTTCCCAGATGTATTCCCCTCAGACCTGCCGGGCATGCCGCCGGACAGGGATATTGATTTTGGCATTGACTTGGTGTCGGGCACTCAGCCTATATCCATTCCTCCTTATCGGATGGCACCAGCTGAGTTGAAAGAACTGAAAGAGCAGCTTCAAGAGCTTCTGGATAAGGGTTTCATCCGCCCTAGTGTGTCTCCGCGGGGTGCACCGGTATTATTTGTTAAAAAGAAAGATGGTTCCATGCGAATGTGTATTGATTATAGGCAATTGAACAAAGTGACAGTGAAGAACAAGTACCCTCTACCGCGCATAGATGATTTGTTTGATCGGTTACAGGGTGCGAGGGTGTTTTCTAAGATCGATCTTCGTTCAGGCTATCATCAGCTGAAGATCAGGGACTCGGATATTATGAAGACTGCATTCGGGACCCGATATGGTCATTATGAGTTTCTTGTGATGTCGTTTGGGCTGACCAACGCCCCGGCAGCATTTATGCATCTGATGAACAGTGTGTTCAGGCCTTATTTGGATTCATTTGTGATTGTGTTCATTGATGACATTCTAGTCTACTCCCGTAGTCGGGAGGAGCATGCTCAACATTTGAGTATTGTGTTGCAGAGATTGAGGGAGGAGAAGCTATATGCTAAATTCTCCAAGTGCGAGTTTTGGCTCGAGTCCGTAGCATTTCGGGACATGTGGTGTCTCGTGATGGTATTCAAGTTGATCCGAAGAAGATAGAGGCGGTACAGAGTTGGCCTAGACCGTCCTCAGCTACAGAGATCAGGAGTTTTCTTGGCTTGGCGGGATATTATCGCCGGTTTGTTCAGGGATTTTCATCCATTGCTTCTTCTTTGACTAGATTGACCCGGAAGGGTGCACCATTCGTGTTGTTGGAAGAGTGCGAGGAGAGCTTTCAGAAGCTCGAGACAGCTTTGACCACAGCTCCAGTGTTAGTATTGCCATCAGCTTCAGGTTCATATACTGTTTATTGTGATGCCTCGAGAGTGGGGATAGGTTATGTGTTGATGCAGGAAGGTAAGGTGATTGCTTATGCTTCTCGGCAGTTGAAGCCACATGAGAAGAACTATCCTGTTCATGACTTGGAGCTAGCCGCCATTGTTCATGCCTTGAAGATTTGGAGGCACTATTTGTATGGTGTGTCTTGTGAGGTGTATACCGACCATCGTAGTCTCCAGCACTTGTTCAAACAGAAAGACCTTAATTTGAGACGACGGAGATGGCTGGAGTTGCTGAAGGATTATGACATTACTATATTATATCATCCGGGTAAGGCCAATGTGGTGGCCGATGCTTTGAGCCGGAAGGCGGTCAGTATGGGGAGCTTGGCATATATTCCAGCTGAGGAGAGACCATTTGCTTATGATGTTCAGGTGCTAGCCAATCGACTAGTGAGGTTAGATATTTCGGAGCCCAGCAAGATATTGGCTTGTGTTGTATCTCGGTTATCTCTACATGATCGTATTCGTGAGCGCCAGTATGATGATCCACATTTAGCTGTCCTGAGGGACAGAGTTCAGCATGATGATGCTAGAGATGTCGCCATTGATAGTGGCGGCGTATTGAGGATGCAGGGCCGGATATGCGTGCCCAATGTTGATGGCCTTCGTGAGTTGATTCTGGAGGAGGCCCATAGCTCGCGGTATTCTATCCATCCAGGAGCCGCGAAGATGTATCAAGATTTGAAACAAGACTATTGGTGGAGAAAGATGAAAATGGACATTGTCAGACATGTAGCACGGTGCCTCAACTGTCAGCAGGTTAAGTACGAGCATCAGAGGCCCGGTGGCGTATTTCAGCGCATTGTTATTCCTGAGTGGAAATGGGAGAGGATCACCATGGACTTTGTTACTGGACTCCCTCGGACGGCGAGGAAGTTTGATTCGGTATGGGTGATTGTGGATAGACTGACCAAGTCATCTCACTTCATTCCAGTTAGTACTACCTACTCATCGGAGCGGTTGGCAACGATCTTTATTCGAGAGATTGTTCGGTTGCATGGAGTCCCGGTGTCTATCATATCCGACAGGGGTACTCAGTTCACTTCTCAGTTTTGGAGAGCATTTCAGCGAGAGATGGGTACACGGGTTGAGTTGAGTACAACATTTCACCCCCAGACAGACGGACAATCTGAGCGCACTATTCAGATCTTGGAGGATATGTTGCGAGCTTGTGTGATTGATTTTGGTGGTTCGTGGGATGAGTTCCTACCACTTGCTGAGTTTGCCTACAACAACAGTTATCCGAGTATTCAGATGGCCCCGTATGAGGCATTGTATGGCAGGCGATGTAGATCCCCCGTGGGATGGTTTGAGCCTGGTGAGGTTAGATTGATAGGGACTAAGTTAGTCCAGGATGCTCTAGATAGAGCAAAGTTGATCCAGGAGAGGCTTCGTACAGGACAGTCTCGTCAGAAGAGTTATGCGGACCGTAGAGTTCGAGAGTTGTCTTTCATGGTTGGTGACAGAGTATTGTTGAAGATTTCACCTATGAAGGGTGTCATGAGGTTTGGGAAGAAAGGAAAGTTGAGTCCCGGGTACATTGGTCCTTTTGAGATACTTAGGAGAGTTGGAGAGGTGGCATATGAGTTGGCCTTGCCGCCCAGCTTATCCAGCGTTCATCCAGTATTCCATGTGTCTATGCTCCGGAAGTACATTGGAGATCCGTCTCATGTATTACATTTGAGCACCATTCAGCTTGATGGTGATCTATCCTATGATGTGGAGCCTATTGCCATTTTGGGACGGCAGGTGAGAAAATTGAGGTCTAAGGAGATTGCATCGGTTAAGGTTCAGTGGAGAGGTCGACCCGTGGAGGAGGCCACTTGGGAGGTCGAGCGGGAGATGCGGAGCAGATATCCTCACTTGTTTGAGACTTCAGGTATGTTTCTTGACCCGCTCGAGGACGAGCGTTTGCTTAAGAGGGGAGAATGTGACGACCCGGCCCGTCGTCACGAGAATTACCACCCCGTTATGTTGTAAATACATGTTTTACGATTTTATATCAGTATTAGAGTCTATCGGGTGAGTTAGGAGTGAATTGGATTGAAAATGAGGCATATAGCCTTTTTGAAGGAAACTTGAATAAGGAAAGTCAACCCGGAGTTGACTATTTAGCTAGAGGGCTCGGAATTGGATTCGATGATTCGGTTAGTTCCGGAAGGTGATTTGTGACTTAGGGGAGCGATCGGAATTGAATTTGGAGGCCCGGTGTAGAAATAGGCTTGAATTGGCTAAGGTCGAATTTTGGCGAAATCCGAACGGTAGGTGAGATTTTGATCCGGGGGTCGGAATGGAATTCCGACACTTGCAGTAGCTCCGTTAGGTGATTTTGGATGTGCCTGCAAAATTTCAGGTCATTCGGACGTCGTTTGGTCGGGTTTTTGATTGAATGTGTAATTCGGAATGTTTTAAGGAATTTAGGCTTGAATTTGATGTGAATTATGGGTTTTGGTGTTATTAGACGTGTTTTGAGGATTTGAGCAAGTTCGAATAAGGTGTTAAGATGCGTTGGTGTGTTTGGATGTGGTCCCGGGGGCCTCGGGGTGATTCCGGATGGTTAAACGGGAGAAAATGTGGAAAATTGCAGGTTTTTGAGTCTGTTCTGTTGTTTCCGCTCCTGCGGAAATGGGAGCGCAGGAGCGAGTCCGCAGAAGCGGACAAGAAGGCGCAGAAGTGGGATAGACCGCTGAAGCGGAGCCTGGTCCGCAGGAGCGGCTTCGCTGGTGCGAGAGGTCGATCGCAGAAGCGGTCCTGAGCCGTCTTGGGAAAATCCGCATAAGCGAATGTTTGATCGCATAGGCGAGTCCGCCTGAAGCGGACTCTTGGTCGCAGAAGCGGATCATTCCGCAGAAGCGGACTAATTTCCGCAGAAGCGGATGCGCAGGGGCGGTCCTTGGATCGCTGGTGCGGAAATGGCCAAAAGGGCCTGGGTTCGCAGAAGCGACCAAAAGGTCGCAGAAGCGGTTCCGCAGGGGCGGAATTTTATCCGCAAAAGCGAAAATCGCTGTAAGTTAAGTGTATCAAAAGTTAGATAAATTTCAGAAACATTTCACACATTTGGGTCTCGTCTTTAGAGGCGATTTGGGCGATTTTGAAGAGAAACTCAAGGGAAATCATCGGGTAATCAACTATGGACTTAAACTATGATTAGTATTGGTAATATTATGCAATTATATCATGAAAATGGAGGAATTTGGGGTAATTTATGGAGGATTTAGCCCTAGGCTTGAACTTTAGAAAATCAAGGTTTTGAATGGCCAAATGGAGTCCGAATTTGGTAAAATTGATATGCTTAGACTCGTATCGAGATGAGGGTTCCGAATATGTGACTTTTGTAATTTTTCGACAAGCGTACCGAAAGTCGGGTTTTGACAACTTTGGGAATTTTGATGTAAATTGGGTTATATTGATTGGGTGTCGTCCCATTTGCCTAATTTGTTGTGTTTCTACTGTATTTGATCAGATTCTACGCGTGCGGAGCTTGATTCTCGTGGCAAGGGCATTGCGGAATAGTCGTCGCGCTGTATTGAGGTGAGTAATAGATGTGGGTGATGACCAGCGGGTTCGAAACCCCGGTATACCACTTTGTGACGCCGTATAGCGGCGAGACACGCACACTCTTGAGAGTGCGGGGTCGATCATGAACTGGAGACTATATATATTAGTCCGACCTGTTGATACTGTATTATTGGCTATTCTTGAGCCGTTGAACCCCCTTCTTGGGCGGTTGAGTATACTTGTGGGCTGTGAGCCAGTTATTGGATCCCGCGAGGATCGTTATCATTGTCTTATCATATATACATGCTAGTTTACTACTATTTCTGTTATTATGCTAATTCCAATCTCTGGAACTTGATATTACTGTTTTCCAACTGAAAAATGATAAAAGAGTTTTCAAAAACTACTTTTGAGCCTGCGAGGCCGTATCTGCATATTAGCCGACTAGTAGTGGATCGGGCTGCACGCCGCAGCAAGATATATGTTGGATCGGACTGCACGCCGCAGTGATATCTCTATGAGATGTGCTTGGGCTGTAGGAGCCCCTCCGGAGTCTGAACCCCCACAGTGAGCACGGGTACCCAAATTGGAGTCGGGCTACGCGCCGTAGCGGTCATATCATGCATTGCATTGCATTTAGCTACATCTATTAGCTGTTATGCTATTTATTGGTATTTGTTGGTACAGGTACAGTGAATACTAATTCTGTGACAGAGTAGCTGATTATAGCTTTACATAGTGCTTTATCGTGGAATTCTTATCTGCGCTGTCTTACCCTTGTTTATTACCACTGAGTCTGGCAGTACTCATTTTACTCCCCGCACCTTGTGTGCAGATCCAGGTACCTCTCAGCAGTGATCCAGTAGCTGTGCGAGGCGACATCTGTGGGATATACGAGGTAGCTGCAGAGTCCGCAGGACCCGATATTCCTTCCTACTATCTTTTGATTTTGTATTGACATTTCTTTCCGCACTTGGTATTTTTGTAAACCTTTATACACTTACGTTCGTTAGAGGCTCATGACTCTTGACCCTTCGGTCTATGGGAGTTAGTATATTTTGGGACTTGGTTTCCCCGCTGTTGGTATAAGTATTACTATTGTTTCATATTTTGAAATGCTTAAATGGGTTAAAGAGAGCTTCTAGCTCCGTTGTTTATATTGATTGGTCAGGCTGGCTTAGCAATGTGCTGGGCGCCATCACGACCGGATTCGGGGTCGTGACATCGGGGCTCCAAACCAAATATGCACACTAACTCAAAAACATCATACGAACTTGCTCGCGCGATCAAGTCGCTAAAATAATATCAAAATCAATGAATTGAGCTTTAAAACTCAAGAATTCTTTCAAATTTCATAACTTCCAAAATTTCCAATTTAAGGCCGAAACACGTCAAACGACGTCCGTTTTCAACCAAACTTTACGGGAAGCGCTTAACCAATATATATGACTTGTACCAGGCGTCGGAACCAAAATACGAGCCCGATATCACCACTTTTCAATCAAATTTCAGTTTCATTTTCCTTAAACATTTTCAGAAAACAATTTAACAGAAAAATTCTTTTACCGGGTTCTAGACCTCGGATTTCAATTCCGGGCATACGCCCAAGTTCCATATTTTTCTACGGATTTTTTGAGACCGTCAAATCACGGATCCGGGTCCGTTTACCAAAAATGTTGACCAAAGTCAACCATATCTATATTAATATCAAAATTCTTCAACTTTTTCACATATTTCACATATTTCAACATAAAATTTTCCAGCTTCGTGCCCAGACTGTGCACGCAAATCGAGGCAACTATGAGGTTTTCAAGACCTCAAAAGCTCGAAATGATTAATAAAACAAGTGATGACCCTTTGGATCGTCACATTCTCCACCTCTAAAACAACCGTTCGTCCTCGAACGGACAAAAGAAAGAAGTACCTGAGTCAAGGAATAGATGAGGATATCGGCTCCGCATGTCAGACTCGGACTCCCAGGTCGATTCCTCAAGAGGCTGACCCCTCCACTGAACTCGCAAAGAAGGAAAACTCTTCGACCTCAACTGTCGAACCTGCCGATCTAGGATAGCTACCGGCTCCTCTTCATAGGACAGATCTTTGTCCAATTGGACAGTGCTGAAATCTAACACGTGCGACGGATCGCCATGATATTTTCGAAGCATGGACACATGAAACACTGGATTTACAGCTGATAAGCTAGGTGGCAAGGCAAGTTTATTTGCCACCTCTCCCACACGATTAAGAATATCGAATGGCCCAATAAACCTAGGGCTAAGTTTGCCTTTCTTTCCAAATCTCATCACGCCCTTCATAGGCGACACTCGGAGCAATACTCGCTCCCCAATCATGAAAGCTATATCTCGAACCTTGCGATCCGCGTAGCTCTTTTGCCTAGACTGAGCTGTGCGAAGCCTATCTTGAATAATCTTGACCTTATCTAAGGCCTCCTGAACTAAATCCGTACCCAATAACCGAGCTTCTCCCAATTCAAACCATCCAACCGGAGAAAGACACCGCCTACCATACAATGCTTCATAAGGAGCCATCTGGATGCTCGATTGATAACTATTATTATAAGCAAACTCTGCCAAAGGCAGGAATTGATCCCACGAACCTCCAAAATCAATAACACACGCTCATAGCATATCTTCCAGTATCTGAATAGTCCTCTCGGACTGACCATCCGTCTGGGGATGAAAGGTTGTACTTAGCTGAACTTGCGTTCCTAACTCTCGTTGAACCGCCTTCCGGAAATGTGAGGTAAACTGTGCACCTCGATCTGAAATAATAGAGATTGGCACGCCATGAAGGCGAACGATCTCCCTGATATAAATCTCAGCTAACCTCTCGGATGAATATGTAGTGGCAATAGGAACAAAATGAGCTGACTTGGTCAACCTATCAACAATCACCCAAACAACATCAAACTTCTTCCGAGTCTTCGGAAGTCCAGAAACAAAATCCATCATGATTCGCTCCCACTTCCATTCAGGAAGTTCAATTCTCTGAAATAAACCGCCAGGTCTCTGATGTTCATATTTAACCTGCTGATAATTAAGACACCGTGCCACATATGCCACAATATCTTTTTTCATTCTGCGCCACCAATAATGTTGATGCAAATCTCGATACATTTTCGCTGCGCCTGGATGAATAGAATATCGCGAACTGTGAGCTTCTTCTAGAATCAATTCTCTAAGCCCATCAACATTTGGCACACAAATGTGCCGTTGCATCCTCAAGATCCCCTCAGCATCTAAGGTGGCCTGTTTAGCACATCCTCGCTGAACCTTATCTCTAAGGTCACATAAATAAGAATCATTATATTGTTGATCGCGGATACGCTCCAATAATGAAGAGCGAGCGATCGTGCAAGCTAGTACTCGACTAGGCTCAGAAATATCCAACCTCACAAATCGGTTGGCCAATGACTGAACATCCAAGGCAAGTGGTCTCTGATTGACTGGAATATAAGCAAGGCTACCCATACTGGCTGACTTCCTACTCAAGGCGTCGGCCACCACGTTTGCTTTTCCCGGATGATATAAAATGGTGACATCATAATCTTTTAGCAATTCTAGCCACCTTCTCTGCCTCAAATTCAACTCTTTCTGCTTAAACAAATACCTGAAGACTCTTATGATCGGTGTATACTTCGCATGCTACCCCATACAAATAATGCCTCCAGATCTTCAATGCGTGAATAATCATCGCCAATTCTAAATCATGCACTGGATAGTTCTTTTCATGAATCTTCAACTGCCTCGAAGCATAGGCAATAACCTTGCCATCCTGCATTAACACCGCACCAAGCCCAATACGGGAAGCATCACAATAAACAGTATAAGGTCCCGTACCTGTGGGTAAAACCAATACCGGTGCCTGTGGTCAAGGCTGTCTTGAGCTTTTGAAAGCTCGCCTCACATCCATCGGACCATTCAAATTGAACACCTTTCTGTGTCAATCTGGTCAGAGGGGTTGCAATAGATGAAAACCCCTCCACGAATCGTCGATAATAACCCGCTAATCCCAAGAAACTTCGAATCTCTGTGGCTGATGTCGGTCTAGGTCACAGGAATGCAACTGAATTTAGCCAAAATTCACACTTTGAAAAATTTGCATATAGTTGGCTATCTCTCAGAGTCTGCAAGGCCACTCTGAGATGTTGCGCATGCTCCTCATGATTGCGGGAATATATTAATATGTCATCAATGAAGACTATTACAAACAAGTCTAAATAAGGCCGGAACACCCAATTCATCAATTCCATAAAAGCTGCTGGGGCATTTGTCAACCCAAAAGACATGACAAGAAATTCATAATGTCCATACCGAGTGCGGAACGCTGTCTTAGGGACATCAGATGCCCTAATCTTCAGCTGATGATAGCCAGATCTCAAATCTATCTTTAAAAATACCTTGGCACCCTGAAGTTGGTCAAATAAATCATCAATTCGCGGAAGTGGATATTTATTTTTGATAGTCACCTTGTTTAACTGCCGATAGTCAATGAACATCCTCATTGAACCATCTTTCTTCTTTACAAATAATACTGGTGCACCCTACGGCGAAACACTGGGTCTAATGAAACCCTTTTCAAGTAAATCCTGCAACTGTTCCTTCAATTCTTTTAACTCTGGCGGAGCCATACGATATGGGGGAATGGAAATGGGATGAGTGCCTGGAGCCAAATCAATGCAAAAATCAATGTCCCTATCGGGCGGCATACCTGGCAAGTCTGAAGGAAATACTTCAGGAAATTCGCGAACCACAGGCACAGAGTCAATAGAAGGAACCTGAGCACTAGAATCACGGACATAGGCCAAATAAGCCAAGCATCCCTTTCCAACCATACGTTGAGCCTTAACATAAGAAATAAGCTTGCGACTTGTATGACCTGAAATTCCTTTCCACTCTATACGAGGCAAATTCGGCAGAGCTAAAGTCACAGTTTTGGCATGGCTATCTAAAATAGCATGATATGGAGATAGCCAGTCCATGCCTAATATAATATCAAAGTCCACCATATTTAGGAGCAATAAATCAGCACGGGTCTCGAGACCCTCAATTACTATAATACATGACCGATGGACTCGATCAACCACAATAGAATCGCCTACTGGTGTAGACACATGAACAGGAACACTCAGTGGATCACTGGGCTGAATCAAGTACGGTGCAAAATAGGAAGACACATACGAATATGTAGACCCAGGGTCAAATAATGCTGATGCCTTTCTATCACAAACCAAAATAATACCTGTAATGACGGCATCAGAAGACTCAGCCTCTGGTCTGGCGGGAAGTGCATAACATCGGGGCTGTGCCCCACCACCCTGAGCAGTATCTCTAGGACGATCAGCTGCTGGCTGGTCTCTACCTCTATCGGTCCGAGCTCCACCTCTATGACCTCTACCTCCACCTCTATGTCCTCTACCTCCGCCTCTAGCCGGCTGGGCAGGCTGTGAGGGAACTGGGGCCTGAATCATGGCACGAGAACCCTGCTGATGAGATCTGTCAGAAGCTCGAGGGCAATACCTTGCAATGTGCCTAAGATCACCGCACGTAAAATAAGCCCTCGGCTGCTGAAAATAGCAAAGTGGTGGTACACTAATAGGCTGCTGATCAGAGTAGCATGGCTGAGAATTACGATCACCAGAAGCATCGTGAGAAACCTGAAGAGCTGACTGATAATGCCTAGGAGGATGGCCTCTGTCATGAGAATCTCTACCTCCAAATGAGGTACCACTGAATCTACCTGAATTACGAGATCTCTTATCTGATCCATGTCTTGCTCCATGTGATAGAGCCATCTCGATCCGACGGGCTGCATTAGCCGCCTCTTGAAAAGTTATTTCAGTTCCTGCACCCAAAGCCATCTGTAGTCGAATTGGCTGATTCAAGCCATCAATAAACCTTCTCACCCTTTCTCGATCTGTGGGAAGTATAATAGTAGCATGACGAGCCAGGTCCACGAACATAGTCTCGTACTGTGTGACAGACATAGAACCCTGATGAAGACGCTCAAATTGTCTGCGCAGAGCCTCCCACTGAGTTGCTGGAAGGAACTTTTCCAAGAACAATTCTGCAAATTGCCCCCAAGTCAAGGATGATGATCCCGCTGGCCTGGATAGACAATAATCCCTCCACCAAGTCTTGGCAGAACCGGATAATCGAAAAGTAGCAAAGTCCACACCATTAGTCTCCACAATGCCCATAGTACGGAGAACCTCGTGGCAGCTATATAGGAAATCCTGTGGATCCTCTGAAGGAGTGCCACTGAATGTGGTAGTGAACAGCTTGGTAAACCTGTCCAATCTCCATAACGCGTCGGCGGACATAGCTGCACCATCATTAGTTGGAGTCACAATAACAGGCTGAGCTGCCTCAACTGGCTGAATCACAGGAACCTGAGCCTGGGGAATTACTGGCTCCGGAGTGCGCGTAGCAGGAGTCTGATTACCTCCTCCAACCTGAGAAGTGGCTGGTGCTACTGGTAATAAACCTGCTCTGGTGATATTGTCCATAAAACCTGCTATCCGGACCAAAGCATCCTGAAGATCCGATGAAAACATAACTCCTCCTGGGACCTGAGCAGGGCCTACTGGAGCTGCTGGGATTGGAACTTCCTCCTCGATATGAGCCTGAGGTTCTGTCACTTGGGCCGCTGCTCGGGGCTGAGCTCTGACCCTACCTTGGCCTCTAGGACGACCTCGACCTTGGCCTCTACCCCTAGCGGGAGCTGCTGCTGCTGGGACCTTGGGCTGCTGATCAGTAGATGAGGATGCACGTGTCCTTACCATCTGCGGAAGAACAGAGTAGAAGTTCAATTAACATTTGAAAGATCAAGTTGCACGACTGGAAAGAATAAAGGGAATATTTTCCTAACTCTGTAGCCTCTAGAGGATAAATACAGACGTCTCCGTACCGATCCATCAGACTCTACTAATGTTGTTCGTGAGTTGTGAGACCTATGCTACCTAGTGCTCTGATACCAACTTGTCACGACCCGGATTTCCCACCATCGGGGGTCATGATGGCGCCTACTAGTGGAAGCTAGGCAAGCCAAATATTAATTACACCTTCATTAATTACCAAATTCTTATTAAGACTTTAAAATTAAAAACAAATAAATCATAGCGGAATAATCAAACTTAGCGGAAGACTTAGTCAATCTTATCAAATATGATAAAGAAAACCCAAACATGATACACTACCCAAGACTGGTGTCACAATACTCACAAACTTCTAAGAATAATACACACAATTGTCTGAAAGAAACAGAAGCTGTTTATCTCGAATACATGAGATAATAGAATGTAAAAGATAGATAGAAGAGACAACGGGTCCTGCGGACGCCTGCAAGGCTACCTCGTGGTCTCAGTAGTCGGAAAATCCACAAATCGCTACCGCCGCTGCTGCTGTCCGTAACCTGTATCTGCGCAAAAAGAGCGCAGAGTGTAGTATCAGCACAACCGACCCCATGTGCTGGTAAGTACCTGGCCTATCCCAGCGAAATAGTGACGAGACTAAGGCCAGTCACCCACATAAACCTGTACAATTGCAATATATATATATATATATATATAGTTGCAATATATATATATACATGTACCAAAAACATTTATAAGGAAAGACTCTACTCTGAAATAATAATCAATAACTCGTGATATCCAGAATAATCTAGTCAACGGAATAAATCTTACTTTCATATCTCAATTCCTTTCTCATTTCATATCTCGTGGTAGGCGTACCATCCGCTCCCAACTATCACAGTAATTATATCTTGTGGTAGGCGTACCACCCGCTCCCAAATATATCAATAGATTATATCTTGTGGTAGGCGTACCACCCGCTCCCAAATATATCAATAGGCTACCGGCAACTATGTCCAATGCCAAGATTTAAATCTCTTTGTGGTCGGCGTGCCACACGATCCCATTTCTTATTATATAAGTGGTCGGCGCGCCACACGATCCCAATTCATAAATATATAAGTGGTCGGCGTGCCACACGATCCCAATTCATAAATATATATATATTATCGGCATTTAGCCAATAATCTCTGCATCAACAATATTTATAATTACCGGGTTTGAACCAATAATTGATAATAATTTCAACAATTTATCTCCATTACCGGTATAACACCAATAACTCTTAATCAACAATTTATACATAACTAAATTCATGTTCCTTCAAGCTAGGATAGAACAAACACTTACCTCGAAAGTTTACGAACGATTCAATCCGTAGCAATGCCTTTTCCTTTCGAATTTGACACCAATCCAATCGTATCTATACACAATTGATTTAATATCATCAATTCTACTTAACAAACTAGTTCATATTGCTAAATATGGTTTTTACAACATTCTGCCCGGAATAGTAAAAATCGACCCCGGGCCCACATAATCGAAACTCAAGTTTCGAACCAAAATAAGTTCACTCAATCTTCCATGACTTCAAATATACAATTTGTTCTTAAGTTTGACACCAAAACGAGGTCTAGATCGCAAATTCTTTGAAAACCCTACCTATACCCATTTCTCTAATTTTTCTACCAATTTACACATATTTAGGCCTAGGAATTCAAATAATATTGATGGGAAAGAAAGAAAACGAGTCAAGAATCACTTACCCAAGAAGTATGAAGAAGGATTGCTCAATAATCGCCCAAGAAGTTGTGGAGAAGAGAGAGGTTTGTGAAAATGGGATAAAATCCCGTAAGTGTTCTGTTTTTGAGCTGAAGAATTCACTGGGCGAAATTACCCTACGCGATCGCGAGAATTGGGCTGCGATCGTGTAGAGGAAAGACTGGCCTCTTATGCGATCGCGTGCAAATGGTTGCGATCGCATGGAGAAAAGACTGGAAGCTACACGATCGCGTGAGGGATGCTGCGATCGCGTAGAGGAAATTCACCAGGCAGCCTATTTGGCCTACGCGATCGCGTGAACATGACTGCGATCGCGTAGGGGAAAAACTGGAAGCTACGCGATCGCGTGAGGAATGCTGCGATCGCTTAGAAGGACTGGCCAATGCTGTGCGATCGCGTGGATGAGGCCACGATCGCGTAGTACAAAATCGCTGTGCAGAAACAGCAGAATTTCTGCTGCGTTTTCAAATCCAAAAACACCCCGAACCACCTCCGAAACACTCCCGAGCCTTCGGGGCTCCAAACCAAATATGCACACTAACTCAAAAACATCATACGAACTTGCTCGCGCGATCAAATCGCTAAAATAACATCAAAATCAATGAATTGAGCTTTAAAACTCAAGAATTCTTTCAACTTTCATAACTTCCAAAATTTCCAATTTAAGGCCGAAACACGTCAAACGACGTCCGTTTTCAACCAAACTTTACAAGAAGCGCTTAACCAATATATATGACCTGTACCGGGCGTCGGAACCAAAATACGAGCCCGATACCAGTACTTTTTAATCAAAATTCAGTTTCATTTTCCTTAAACATTTTCGGAAAACAATTTAACAGAAAAATTCTTTTACCGGGGTTCTAGACCTCGGATTTCAATTCGGGCATACGCCCAAGTTCCATATTTTTCTACGAAATTTTTGAGATCGTTAAATCACGGATCCGGGTCCGTTTACCAAAAATGTTGACCAAAGTCAACCATATCAATATTAATATCAAAATTCTTCAACTTTTTCACATATTTCACATATTTCAACATAAAAATTTTCCAGCTTCGTGCCCGGACTGTGCACACAAATCGAGGCAACTATAAATGAGGTTTTCAAGACCTCAAAAGCTCGAAATGATTAATAAAACAAGTGATGACCCTTTGGGTCGTCACATTAGCAATATGAACTAGTTTGTTAAGTAGAATTGATGATATTAAATCAATTGTGTATAGATACGATTGGATTGGAGCCAAATTCGAAAGGAAAAGGCATTGCTACGGATTGAATCGTTCGTAAACTTTCGAGGTAAGTGTTTGTTCTATCCTAGCTTGAAGGAACAGGAATTTAGTTATGTATAAATTGTTGATTAAGAGTTATTGGTGTTATACCGGTAATGGAGATAAATTGTTGAAATTATTATCAATTATTGGTTCAAAACCGGTAATTATAAATATTGTTGATGAAGATATTATTGGCTAAATGCCGGTAATATATATATATATATATATATATATTTATGAATTGGGATCGTGTGGCGCGCCGACCACTTATATATTTATGAATTGGGATCGTGTGGCGCGCCGACCACTTATATATTTATGAATTGGGATCGTGTGGCGCGCCGACCACTTATATAATAAGAAATGGGATCGTGTGGCACGCCGACCACAAAGTGATTTAAATCTTGGCATTGGCCATAGTTGCCGGTAGCCTACTGACATGTTTGGAAGCGGGTGGTACGCCTACCACAAGATATAATCCATTGATATATTTGGGAGCGGGTGGTACGCCTACCACAAGATATAATTACTGTGATAGTTGGGAGCGGATGGTACGCCTACCACGAGATATGAAATGAGAAAGGAATTGAGATATGAAAGTATGATTTATTTTGTTGACTAGATTATTCTGGATATCATGAGTTATTGATTATTATTTCAGAGTAGAGTCTTTCCTTATAAATGTTTTTGGTACATGTATATATATATATTGCAACTATACAGGTTTATGTGGGTGACTGGCCTTAGTCTCGTCACTATTTCGCTGGGATAGGCCAGGCACTTACCAGCACATGGGGTCGGTTGTGGTGATACTACACTCTGCGCTCTTTTTACGCAGATACAGGTTATGGACAGCAGCAGCGGCAGTAGCGATTTGTGGATTTTCCGACTACTGAGACTACAAGGTAGTCTTGCAGGCGTCCGCAGGACCCGTTGTCTCTTCTATCTATGTTTTTCATTCTGTTATCTCATGTATTCGAGATAAACGGCTTATGTTTCTTTCAAACAATTGTGTGTATTATTCTTAGAAGTTCGTGAGTATTGTGACACCAATCTTGGGTAGTGTATCATGTTTGGGTTTTCTTTATCATATTTGATAAGATTGACTAAGTTTTCCGCTAAGTTTGATTATTCCGCTGTAATTTATATGTTTTTAATTTTAAAGTCTTAATAAGAATTTGGTAATTAATGGAGGTGTAATAAATATTTGGCTTGCCTAGCTTCCATTAGTAGGCGCCATCACGACCCCCGATGGTGGGAAATCCGGGCCGTGACAAGTTGGTATCAGAGCACTAGGTTGCATAGGTCTCACAACTCACGAACAACCTTAGTAGAGTCTCAAGGATCGGTACGGAGACGTTTGTATTTATCCTCTAGAGGCTATGGAGTTAGGAAAATATCCCCTTTATTCTTTCCAATCGTGTGACTTGATCTTTCAAATGTTAATTGAATTTCTACTCTGTTCTTCCGCAGATGGTAAGAACACGTGCATCTTCATCTAATGACCAGCAGCCCGAGATCCCAGCATCGGCAGCTCCCGCTAGGGCCAGAGGCCGAGGTCGAGGTCATCCTAGAGGCCAAGGTAGGGGTAGAGCTCAGCCCCGAGCAGCAGCACGAGTAGAAGAACCTCAGGCTCATATCGAGGAGGAGGTTCCACCCCCAGCAGCTCCAGTAGACCCAGCTCAGGTCCCAGGAGGAGTTATGTTTTCACCGGATCTTGAGGATGCTTTGGTCCGGATAGCAGGTTTTATGGACAATATCACCAGAGAAGGTTTATTACCAGTAGCACCAGCCACTTCTCAGGCTGGAGGAGGTAATCAGACTCCTGCTACGCACACTCTGGAGCCAATAATTCCCCAGGCTCAGGTTCCTGGGATTCAGCCAGTTGAGGCAGCTCAGCCTGTTATTGTGACTCTGTCTAATGATGGTGCAGCTATGTCCGCTGACGCGTTATGGAGATTGGACAGGTTTACCAAGCTGTTCACTACCACATTCAGTGGCACTCCTTCAGAGGATCCACAGGATTTCCTATATAGCTGCCACGAGGTTCTCCGTACTATGGGCATCGTGGAGACTAATGGTGTGGACTTTGCTACTTTTCGATTATCTGGTTCTGCCAAGACTTGGTGGAGGGATTATTGTCTATCCAGGCCAGCGGGATCATCATCTTTGACTTGGGGGCAATTTGCAGAATTGTTCTTGGAGAAGTTCCTTCCAGCAACTCAGCGGGAGGCTCTGCGCCGACAATTTGAGCTTCTTCATCAGGGTTCTATGTGTGTCACACAGTACGAGACTAGGTTCGTGGACCTGGCTCGTCATGCTACTATTATACTTCCCACAGATCGGGAAAGGGTGAGAAGATTTATTGATGGCTTGAATCAGCCAATTCGACTACAGATGGCTTTGGGTGCAGGAACTGAAATCACTTTTCAGGAGGCGGCTAATGCAGCCCGCCGGATCGAGATGGCTCTGTCACAGGGAGCAAGACATGGATCGGATAAGAGATCTCATAATTCGGGTAGATTCAGTGGTACCTCGTCTGGAGGTAGAGATTTTCATGACATAGGCCATCCTCCTAGGCCTTATCAGTCAGCTCTTCAGGTTTCTCATGATGCTTCTGGTGATCGTAATTCTTAGCCACGCTACTCTGATCAGCAGCCTATTAGTCTACCACCACTTCGCTATTTTCAGCAGCCGAGGGCTTGTTTTACGTGTGGTGATCTTAGGCACATTGCAAAGTATTGCCCTCGAGCTTCTGACAGATCTCAGCAGCAGGGTTCTCGTACCATGATTCAGGCCCCAATTCACCCACAGCCTGCCCAGCCAGCTAGAGGTGGAGGTAAAGGACATAAAGGTGGAGGTAGAGGTCATAGAGGTGGAGCTCAGACCAATAGAGGTAGAGACCAGCCAGCAGCTGATCGTCCTGGAGATACTGCTCAGGATGGTGGGGCACAGCCCCGATGTTATGCACTTCCCGCCAGACCAGAGGCTAAGTCTTCTGATGCCGTCATTACAGGTATTATTTTGGTTTATGATAGAAAGGCATCGGATTTATTTGACACTGGGTCTACATATTCGTACGTGTCTTCCTATTTTGCACCGTACTTAATTCAGCCCAGTGATCCACTGAGTGTTCCTGTTCATGTGTCTACACCAGTAGGAGATTCTATTATGGTTGATCAAGTTCATCGGTCGTGTATTATAGTAATTGAGGGTCTCGAGACCCGTGCTGATTTATTGCTCCTAAATATGGTGGACTTTGATATTATATTAGGCATGGACTGGCTATCTCCATATTATGCTATTTTAGATTGCCATGCCAAGACTGTGACTTTAGCTCTGCTGAATTTGCCTCGTATAGAGTGGAAAGGAATTTCAGGTTATACTAGTCGCAATGTTATTTCTTATGTTAAGGCTCAGCGTATGGTTGGAAAGGGATGCTTGGCTTATTTGGCCTATGTCCATGATTCTAGTGCTGAGGTTCCTTCTATTGACTCTGTGTCTGTTGTTCGCGAATTTCCTGAAGTATTTCCTTCAGACTTACCAGGTATGCCGCCCGATAGGGACATTGATTTTTGCATTGACTTGGCTCCAGGCACTCAGCCCATTTCCATTCCCCCATATCGTATGGCTCCGCCAGAATTAAAAGAATTGAAGAAACAATTGCAGGATTTACTTGAAAAGGGTTTCATTAGACCCAGTGTTTCGCCGTGGGGTGCACCAGTATTATTTGTAAAGAAGAAAGATGGTTTGATGAGGATGTGCATTGACTATCGGCAGTTAAACAAGGTGACTATCAAAAATAAATATCCACTTCCGCGAATTGATGATTTATTTGACCAGCTTCAGGGTGCCAAGGTATTTTCAAAGATAGATTTGAGATCTGGCTATCATCAGCTGAAGATTAGGGCATCTGATGTCCCTAAGACAGCATTCCGCACTCGGTATGGACATTATGAATTTCTGGTCATGTCTTTTGGGTTGACAAATGCCCCAGCAGCTTTTATGGAATTGATGAATCGGGTGCTCCGGCCTTATTTAGACTTGTTCGTAATAGTCTTCATTGATGACATATTAATATATTCCCGTAGTCAGGAGGAGCATGCGCAACATCTCAGAGTGGCCTTGCGACTCTGAAAGATAGCCGACTATATGCAAAATTTTCAAAGTGTGAATTTTGGCTAAGTTCAGTTGCATTCCTGGGTCATATTGTGACGGCATCAGGTATTCAAGTTGATCCGAAGAAGATTGAGGCAGTCAAGAACTGGCCTAGACCGACATCAGCCACATATATTCGGAGTTTCTTGGGATTAGCAGGTTATTATCGCCGATTCGTAGAGGGGTTTTCATCTATTGCAACCCCACTGACCAGATTGACACAGAAAGGTGTTCAATTTGAATGGTACGATGGATGCGAGGCGAGCTTTCAAAAGCTCAAGACATCCTTGACCACAGCACCGGTATTGGTTTTACCCACAGGTATGGGACCTTATACTATTTATTGTGATGCTTCCCATATTGGGCTTGGTACAGTGCTAATGCAGGATGGCAAGGTTATTGCCTATGCTTCGAGGTAGTTGAAGATTCATGAGAAGAACTATCCAGTGCGTGATCTAGAATTGGCAGTGATTATTCACACATTGAAGATCTGGAGGCATTATTTGTATGATGTAGCATGTGAAGCATACACCGATCATAAGAGTCTTCAGTATTTGTTTAAGTAGAAAGAGTTGAATTTGAGGCAGAGAAGGTGGCTAGAATTGCTAAAAGATTATGATGCCACCATTTTATATCATCCGGGAAAAGCAAACGTGGTGGCCGACGCTTTGAGTAGGAAGTCACCCAGTATGGGTAGTCTTGCTTATATTCCAGTCAATCAGAGACCACTTGCTTTGGATGTTCAGTCCTTGGCCAACCGATTTGTAAGGTTGGATATTTCTGAGCCTAGTCGAGTACTAGCTTGCACGATCGCTCGCTCTTCATTATTGGAGCGTATCCGCGATCAACAATATAATGATTCTTATTTATGTGACCTTAGAGATAAGGTTCAGCGAGGAGGTGCTAAACAGGTCACCTTAGATGTTGAGGGGATCTTGAGGATGCAAGGGCGCATTTGTGTGCCAAATGTTGTTGGGCTAAGAGAATTGATTCTAGAAGAAGCTCACAGTTCGTGGTATTCCATTCATCCAGGCGCAGCGAAAATGTATCGAGATTTGCGTCAACATTACTGGTGGCGTAGATTGAAAAAGGATATTTTGGCATATGTGGCACGGTGTCTTAATTTTCAGCAGGTTAAGTATGAACATCAGAGACCTGGCGGTTTATTTCAGAGAATTGAACTTCCTGAATGGAAGTGGGAGCGGATCATGATGGATTTCGTTTCTGGACTTCCGAAGACTTGGAAGAAGTTTGATGTTGTTTGGGTGATTGTTGATAGGCTGACCAAGTCAGCTCATTTTGTTCCTATTGCCACTGCCTATTCATCCGAGAGGTTAGCTGAGATTTATATTAGGGAGATCGTTCGCCTTCATGGCGTGCCAATCTCTATTATTTCTGATCGAGGTGCACAGTTTACCTCACATTTCTGGAAGGTGGTTCAACAAGGGTTAGGCACGCAAGTTCAGCTAAGTACAGCCTTTCATCCCCAGACGGATGGTCAGTCCGAGAGGACTATTCAGATACCGGAAGATATGCTACGGGCGTGTGTTATTGATTTTGGAGGTTCGTGGGATCAATTCCTGCCTTTGGCAGAGTTTGCTTATAATAGTAGTTATCAATCGAGCATACAGATGGCTCCTTATGAAGCATTGTATGGCAGGCGGTGTCGTTCTCCGGTTGGATGGTTTGAACCGGGAGAAGCTCAGTTATTGGGCACGGATTTAGTTCAGGAGGCCTTAGATAAGGTCAAGATCATTCAAGATAGACTTCGCACAACTCAGTCCAGGCAAAAGAGCTATGCAGATAGGTTCGAAATGTAGCTTTCATGATTGGGGAGCGAGTATTGCTCCGAGTATCGCCTATGAAGGGCGTGATGAGATTTGGAAATAAGGGCAAACTTAGCCCTAGGTTTATTGGACCATTCGAGATTCTTGATCGTGTGGGAGAGGTGGCATATAAACTTGCCTTGCCACCTAGCTTATCGGCTGTACATCCAGTGTTTCATGTGTCCATGCTTCGAAAATATCACGACGATCCATCGCACGTGTTAGATTTCAGCACTGTCCAATTGGACAAAGATCTGTCCTATGAGGAGGAGCCGGTAGCTATCCTAGATCGGCAGGTTCGACAGTTGAGGTCGAAGAGTTTTCCTTCTGTGCGAGTTCAGTGGAGGGGTCAGCCTCCTGAGGCATCGACCTGGGAGTCCGAGTCTGACATGCGGAGCCGATATCCTCATCTATTCCTTGACTCATGTACTTCTTTCTTTTGTCCGTTCGAGGACGAACAGTTGTTTTAGAGGTGGAGAATGTGACGACCCAAAGG
The DNA here is from genome assembly GCA_032618575.1 of Nicotiana noctiflora. Classification (NCBI taxonomy): domain Eukaryota; kingdom Viridiplantae; phylum Streptophyta; class Magnoliopsida; order Solanales; family Solanaceae; genus Nicotiana; species Nicotiana noctiflora. The sequence continues at coordinate 85,291 of JASVEL010002923.1, forward strand.
GTCATCACTTGTTTTATTAATCATTTCGAGCTTTTGAGGTCTTGAAAACCTCATTTATAGTTGCCTCGATTTGCGTGCACAGTCCGAGCACAAAGCTAGAAAACTTTTATGTTGAAATATGTGAAATATGTGAAAAAGTTGAAGAATTTTGATAGTAATATTGATATGGTTGACTTTGGTCAACATTAAACGGACCCGGATCCGTGATTTGACGGTCTAAGAAAATCCGTAGAAAAATATGGAACTTGGGCGTATGCCCGGAATTGAAATCCGAGGTCTAGAACCCCAGTAAAAGAATTTTTCTGTTAAATTGTTTTCTGAAAATGTTTAAGGAAAATGAAACTGAATTTTTATTAAAAAGTACCGGTATCGGGCTCGTATTCTGGTTCCGACGCCCGGTACAACTCATATATATTGGTTAAGCGCTTCCTGTAAAGTTTGGTTGAAAACGGACGTCGTTTGACGGTTTCGGCCATAAATTGGAAATTTTGGAAATTATGAAATTTGAAAGAATTCTTGAGTTTTAAGGCTCAATTCATTGATATTGATGTTATTTTAGCGATTTGATCGCGCGAGCAAGTTCGTATGATGTTTTTGAGTCAGTGTACATACTTGGTTTGAATCCTTGAGGGCTCGGGTGAGTTTCGGATAGGTAACGGGATGGTTTTGAACTTGAAAATGCAGCAGAAAGTCTGCAATTTTTGCACAGAGATTCTCTTCTATGCGATCGCATAGGTGTAGCTGCGATCGCATAGAGCAAAGATCAGAGGTCCCAAAAATCCTTCTATGCGATTGCAATAGAGCCCATGCGATCGCATAACTTCAACTTTTCCTCCTATGCGATCGCATACTATCCTTCGCGATCGCATAGAGTAAGACTGAGGCCCAGAATTTCCTTCTATTCGATCACATACCATTCCCTGCGATCGCATAGAGTAATTTCAGTTCATCCATTTTTCCTTCTATGCGATCGCATCACAGGCCCTGAGATCGCTTAGAGTAAATTTCGCCCAGTGAATTAATACCCAAAATAGAACACTTACGGGATTTTATCCCATTTTCACAAAATCCTTTGATCGCATTGGTCCTACGCGATCGCATAGAGTAATTTTGCTGTCCCCATTTTTCTTCTATGCGATCGCATCACAGGCCCTGAGATCGCATAGAGTAAATTTCGCCCAGTGAATTAATACCCAAAACAGAACACTTACGGGATTTTATCCCATTTTCACAAAATCCTTTCTTCTCCACAACCCTTAGGCGATCTTTGGGGCATTTCTTCATCAAAGTTCATTGGGTAAGTATTGTTTAACTCGTGTTCTTCATTTTTCATCAACATCAATCAAATTCTTAGGCTTAAACATGTGTAAATTGGTTGAAAAATTAGAGAAATGGGTATAGTTAGGGCTTTCAAAGAATTTGCGATCTAGACCTCGTTTTGGAGTCGAACTTAAGAACAAATTGTATATTTGAACTCATGGAGGATTGGGTGAACTTATTTTGGTTCGAAACTTGAGTTTCGATTATGTGGGCTCGGGGTCGATTTTTACTATTCCGGGCAGAATGTTGTAAAAACCATATTTAGCAATATGAACTAGTTTGTTAAGTAGAATTGATGATAGTAAATCAATTGTGTATAGATACGATTGGATTGGAGCCAAATTCGAAAGGAAAAGGCATTGCTACGGATTGAATCGTTCGTAAACTTTCGAGGTAAGTGTTTGTTCTATCCTATCTTGAAGGAACAGGAATTTAGTTATGTATAAATTGTTGATTAAGAGTTATTGGTGTTATACCGGTAATGGAGATAAATTGTTGAAATTATTATCAATTATTGGTTCAAAACCGGTAATTACAAATATTGTTGATGCAGAGATTATTGGCTAAATGCCGGTAATATGTATATATTTATGAATTGGGATCGTGTGGCGCGCCGACCACTTATATATTTATGAATTGGGATCGTGTGGCGCGCCGACCACTTATATAATAAGAAATGGGATCGTGTGGCACGCCGACCACAAAGTGATTTAAATCTTGGCATTGGCCATAGTTGCCGGTAGCCTACTGACATGTTTGGGAACGGGTGGTACGCCTACCACAAGATATAATCCATTGATATATTTGGGAGCGGGTGGTACGCCTACCACAAGATATAATTACTATGATAGTTGGGAGCGGATGGTACGCCTACCACGAGATATGAAATGAGAAAGGAATTGAGATATGAAAGTAAGATTTATTCCGTTGACTAGATTATTCTGGATATCACGAGTTATTGATTATTATTTCAGAGTAGAGTCTTTCCTTATAAATGTTTTTGGTACATGAATATATATATATATTGCAACTGTACAGGTTTATGTGGGTGACTGGCCTTAGTCTCGTCACTATTTCGCTGGGATAGGCCAGGCACTTACCGGCACATGGGGTCGGTTGTGCTGATACTACACTCTGCGCTCTTTTTGCGCAGACTCACAGGTTACGGACAGCAGCAGCGGCAGTAGCGATTTGTGGATTTTCCGACTACTGAGACTACAAGGTAGTCTTGCAGGCGTCCGCAGGACCCGTTGTCTCTTCTATCTATGTTTTTCATTCTGTTATCTCATGTATTCGAGATAAACGGCTTATGTTTCTTTCAGACAATTGTGTGTATTATTCTTAGAAGTTCGTGAGTATTGTGACACCAGTCTTGGGTAATGTATCATGTTTGGGTTTTCTTTATCATATTTGATAAGATTGACTAAGTCTTCCGGTAAGTTTGATTATTCCGCTGTAATTTATTTTGTTTTTAATTTTAAAGTCTTAATAAGAATTTGGTAATTAATGGAGGTGCAATAAATATTTGGTTTGCCTTGCTTACATTAGTAGGCGCCATCACGACCCCCGATGCAGGGAATGGTATGTGATCGAATAGAAGGAAATTCTGGGCCTCAGTCTTACTCTATGCGATCGCGAAGGATAGTATGCGATCGCATAGGAGGAAAAGTTGAAGTTATGCGATCGCATGGGCTCTATTGCAATCGCATAGAAGGATTTTTGGGACCTCTGATCTTTGCTCTATGCGATCGCAGCTACACCTATGCGATCGCATAGAAGAGAATCTCTGTGCAAAAATTGCAGACTTTCTGCTGCATTTTCAAGTTCAAAACCATCCCGTTACCTATCCGAAACTCACCCGAGCCCTCAAGGATTCAAACCAAGTATGTACACTGACTCAAAAACATCATACGAACTTGCTCGCGCGATCAAATCGCTAAAATAACATCAAAATCAATGAATTGAGCCTTAAAACTCAAGAATTCTTTCAAATTTCATAATTTCCAAGATTTCCAATTTATGGCCGAAACCGTCAAACGACGTCCGTTTTCAACCAAACTTTACAGGAAGCGCTTAACCAATATATATGACTTGTACCGGGCGTCGGAACCAGAATACGAGCCCGATACCAGTACTTTTTAATAAAAATTCAGTTTCATTTTCCTTAAACATTTTCAGAAAACAATTTAACAGAAAAATTCTTTTACTGGGGTTCTAGACCTCGGATTTCAATTCCGGGCATACGCCCAAGTTCCATATTTTTCTACGGATTTTCTTAGACCGTCAAATCACGGATCCGAGTCCGTTTAATGTTGACCAAAGTCAACCATATCAATATTAATATCAAAATTCTTCAACTTTTTCACATATTTCACATATTTCAACATAAACATTTTCCAGCTTTCTGCCCGGACTGTGCACGCAAATCGAGGCAACTATAAATGAGGTTTTCAAGACCTCAAAAGCTCGAAATTATTAATAAAACAAGTGATGACCCCTTTGGGTCATCACAGCAGGACCCGTTGTCTCTTCTATCTATGTTTTTCATTCTGTTATCTCATGTATTCGAGATAAACGGCTTATGTTTCTTTCAGACAATTATGTGTATTATTCTTAGAAGTTCGTGAGTATAGTGACACCAGTCTTGGGTAGTGTATCATGTTTGGGTTTTCTTTATCATATTTGATAAGATTGACTAAGTCTTCCGCTAAGTTTGATTATTCCGCTGTAATTTATATGTTTTTAATTTTAAAGTCTTAATAAGAATTTGGTAATTAATGGACGTGTAATAAATATTTAGCTTGCCTTGCTTCCATTAGTAGGCGCCATCACGACCCCCGATTGTGGGGAATCCGGGTCGTGACGAGTTGGTATCAGAGCACTAGGTTGCATAGGTCTCACAACTCACGAACAACCTTAGTAGAGTCTGAAGGATCGGTACGGAGACGTCTGTATTTATCCTCCAGAGACTATAGAGTCAGGAAAATATCCCCTTTATTCTTTCTAGTCATGCGACTTGATCTTTCAAATGTTAATTGAATTTCTACTCTGTTCTTCCGCAGATGGTAAGAACACGTGCATCTTCATCTAATGACCAGCAGCCCGAGGTCCCAGCAGCGGCAGCTTCCGCTAGGGGCACAGGCCGAGGTCGAGGTCGTCCTAGAGGCCAAGGTAGGGGTAGAGCTCAGCCCCGAGCAGCAGCACAAGTGGCAGAACCTCAAGCTCATATCGAGGAGGAGGTTCCAGCCCCAGCAGTTCCAGTGGGCCCAGCTCAGGTCCCAGGGGGATTATGTTTTCACCGGATCATCAGGATGCTTTGGTCCGGATAGCAAGGTTTATGGACAATATCACCAGAGCAGGTTTATTACCAGTAGCACCATCCACTTCTCAGGCTGGAGGAGGTAATCAGACTCCTGTTACGCGCACTCCAGAGCCAGTAATTCCCTAGGCTCAAGTTCCTGTGATTCAACCAGTTGAGGTAGCTCAGCTTGTAATTGTGACTCAGGCTAATAATGGTGCAGCTATGTTTGCTGACGCGTTATGGAGATTGGACAGGTTTACCATGTTGTTCACTACCACATTCAGCGGCACTCCTTCAGAGGATCCCTAAGATTTCCTATATAGCCGCCACGAGGTTCTCCGTACTATGGGCATTGTGGAGACTAATGGTGTGGATTTTGCTACTTTTCAATTATTTGGTTTTGCCAAGACTTGGTGGAGGGATTATTATCTATCCAGGCCAGCGGGATCATCATCTTTGACTTGGGGGAAATTTGCAGAATTTTTATTGGAGAAGTTCCTTCCAGCAACTCAGCGGGAGGCTCTGCGCAGACAATATGAGCGTCTTCATCAGGGTTCTATGTCTGTCACACAGTACGAGACTAGGTTCGTGGACCTGGCTCGTCATGCTACTATTATACTTCCCACATATCGGGAAAGGGTGAGAAGGTTTATTGATGGCTTGAATCAGCCAATTCGACTACAGATGGCTTTGGGTGCAGGAACTGAAATCACTTTTTAGGAGGCGGCTAATGCAGCCCGCCGGATCGAGATGGCTCTGTCACAGGGAGCAAAACATGGATCAGATAAGAGATCTCGTAATTCAGGTAGATTCTGTTGTACCTCGTCTGGAGGTAGAGATTCTCATGACAGAGGCCATCCTCCTAGGCCTTATCAGTCAGCTCTTCAGGTTTCTCACGATGCTTCTGGTGATCGTAATTCTCAGCCACGCTACTCTGATCAGCAGCCTATTAGTGTACCACCACTTCGCTATTTTCAACAACCGAGGGCTTGTTTTACGTGTGGTGATCTTAGGCACATTGCAAAGTATTGCCCTCGAGCTTCTGACAGATCTCAGCAGCAGGGTTCTCGTGCCATGATTCAGGCCCCAGTTCTCCCACAGCCTGCCCAGCCAGCTAGAGGCGGAGTTAGAGGACATAGAGGTGGAGGTAGAGGTCATAGAGGTGGAGCTCAGACCGATAGAGATAGAGACCAGCCATCAGCTGATCGTCCTGGAGATACTGCTCAGGGTGGTGGAGCACAGTCCCAATGTTATGCACTTCCCGCCAGACCAGAGGCTGAGTCTTCTGATGCCGTCATTACAGGTATTATTTTTGTTTGTGATAGAAAGGCATCAGCATTATTTGACACTGGTTCTACATATTCGTACGTGTCTTCCTATTTTGCACCATACTTGATTCAGCCCAGTGATCCACTGAGTGTTCTTGTTCATGTGTCTACACCATTAGGTGATTCTATTGTGGTTGATCGAGTTCATCAGTCGTGTATTATAGTAATTGAGGGTCTCGAGACCCGTGCTGATTATTACTCCTAAATATGGTGGACTTTGATATTATACTAGGCATAGACTGGCTATCTCCATATCATGCTATTTTAGATTGCCATGCCAAGACTGTGACTTTAGCTCTGCCGAATTTTCCTCGTATAGAGTGGAAAGGAATTTCAGGTCATACTAGTCGCAATGTTATTTTTTATGTTAAGGCTCAGCGTATGGTTGGAAAGGGATGCTTGGCTTATTTGGCCTATATCCGTGATTCTAGTGCTGAGGTTCCTTCTATTGACTCTGTGCCTGTGGTTCGCGAATTTCCTGAAGTATTTCCTTCAGACTTACCAAGTATGCCGCCCGATAGGGACATTGATTTTTGCATTGACTTGGCTCCAGGCACTCAGCCCATTTCCATTCCCCCATATCGTATGGCTCCGCCAGAATTAAAAGAATTGAAGAAACAGTTGCAGGATTTACTTGAAAAGGGTTTCATTAGACCCAGTGTTTCGCCGTGGGGTGCACCAGTATTATTTGTAAAGAAGAAGGATGGTTCGATGAGAATGTGCATTGACTATCGACAGTTAAACAAGGTGACTATCAAAAATAAATATCCACTTCCGCGAATTGATGATTTATTTGACCAGCTTCAGGGTGCCAAGGTATTTTCAAAGATAGATTTGAGATCCTGGCTATCATCAGCTGAAGATTAGGGCATCTGATGTCTCTAAGACAGCGTTCCGCACTCGGTATGGACATTATGAATTTCTGGTCATGTCTTTTGGGTTGACAAATGCTCCAGCAGCTTTTATGGAATTAATGAATCGGGTGTTCCGGCCTTATTTAGACTTGTTCGTAATAGTCTTCATTGATGACATATTAATATATTCCCGCAGTCATGAGGAGTATACGCAACATCTCAGAGTGGCCTTGCAGACTCTGAGAGATAGCCAGCATATGCAAAATTTTCAAAGTGTGAATTTTGGCTAAGTTTAGTTGCATTCCTAGGTTATATTGTGACGGCAGCAGGTATTCAGGTTGATCCGAAGAAGATTGAGACAGTCAAGAACTGTCCTAGACCGACATCAGCCACAGATATTCGGAGTTTCTTGGGATTAGCAGGTTATTATCGCCGATTCGTAGAGGGGTTTTCATCTATTGCAACCCCACTGACCAGATTGACACAGAAAGGTGTTCAATTTGAATGGTCCGATGGATGCGAGGCGAGCTTTCAAAAGCTCAAGACATCCTTGACCACAGCACCGGTATTGGTTTTACCCACAGGTACGGGACCTTATACTGTTTATTGTGATGCTTCCCGTATTAGGCTTGGTGCGGTGTTAATGCAGGATGGCAAGGTTATTGCCTATGCTTCGAGGCAGTTGAAGATTCATGAGAAGAATTATCCAGTGCATGATCTAGAATTGGCGGCGATTGTTCATGCCTTAAAGATCTGGAGGCATTACCTTGTATGGTGTAGCATGTGAAGTATACACCGATCATAAGAGTCTTCAGTATTTGTTTAAGCAGAAAGAGTTGAATTTAAGGCAGAGAAGGTTGCTAGAATTACTAAAAGATTATGATGTTACCATTTTATATCATCCGGAAAAAGCAAACATGGTGGCCGACGCTTTGAGTAGGAAGTAAGCCAGTATGGGTAGCCTTGCTTATATTCCAGTCAATCAGAGACCACTTGCTTTGGATGTTCAGTCATTGGCCAACCGATTTGTGAGGTTGGATATTTCTAAGCCTAGTCGAGTACTAGCTTGCACGATCGCTCGCTCTTCATTATTGGAGCGTATCCGCGATCAACAATATAATGATTCTTATTTATGTGACCTTAGAGATAAGGTTCAGCGAGGAGGTGCTAAACAGGTCACCTTAGATGTTGAGGGGATCTTGAGGATGCAAGGGCGCATTTGCGTGCCAAATGTTGATGGGCTTAGAGAATTGATTCTAGAAGAAGCTCACAGTTCACGGTATTCTATTCATCCAGGCGCAGCGAAAATGTATCGAGATTTGCGGCAACATTGTTGGTGGCGCGGAATGAAAAAGGATATTGTGGCATATGTGGCACGGTGTCTTAATTGTCAGCAGGTTAAGTATGAACATCAGAGACCTGGCGGTTTATTTCAGAGAATTGAACTTCCTGAATGGAAGTGGGAGCGAATCACGATGGATTTCATTTCCGGACTTCCGAAGACTCGGAAGAAGTTTGATGCTGTTTGGGTGATTGTTGATAGGCTGACCAAGTCAGCTCATTTTGTTCCTATTGCCACTACCTATTCATCCGAGAGGTTAGTTGAGATTTATATCAGGGAGATCGTTCGCCTTCATGGCGTGCCAATCTCTATTATTTCAGATCGAGGAGCACAGTTTACCTCACATTTCTGGAAGGTGGTTCAACGAGAGTTAGGCACGCAAGTTCGGCTAAGTACAGCCTTTCATCCCCAGACGGATGGTCAGTCCGAGAGGACTATTCAGATACCTGGAAGATATGCTACGGGCGTGTGTTATTGATTTTGGAGGTTCGTGGGATCAATTCCTGCCATTGGTAGAGTTTGCTTATAATAATAGTTATCAATCGACCATGCAGATGGCTCCTTATGAAGCATTGTATGGCAGGCGGTGTCGTTCTCCGGTTGGATGGTTTGAACCGGGAGAAGCTCAGTTATTGGGCACGAATTTAGTTCAGAAGGCCTTAGATAAGGTCAAGATCATTCAAGATAGACTTCGCACAGCTCAGTCCAGGAAAAAGAGTTATGCAGATCGCAAGGTTCGAAATGTAGCTTTCATGATTGGGGAGCGAGTATTGCTCCGAGTATCGCCTATGAAGGGCGTGATGAGATTTGGAAATAAGGGTAAACTTTGCCCTAGGTTTATTGGACCATTCGAGATCCTTGATCGTGTGGGAGAGGTGGCATATAAACTTGCCTTGCCACCTAGCTTATCAGCTGTACATCCAATGTTTCATGTGTCCATGCTTCGAAAATATCACGGCGATCCGTCGCACGTGTTAGATTTCAGTACTGTCCAATTGGACAAAGATTTGTCCTATGAGGAGGAGCCGGTAGCTATCCTAGATTGGCAGGTTCGACAGTTGAGGTCGAAGAGTTTTCCTTCTGTGCGAGTTCAGTGGAGGGGTCAGCCTCCTGAGGCATCGACCTGGGAGTCCGAGTCCGACATGCGGAGCCGATATCCTCATCTATTCCTTGACTCAGGTACTTCTTTCTTTTGTCCGTTCGAGGACGAACGGTTGTTTTAGAGGTGGAGAATGTGACGACCTAAAGGGTCATCACTTGTTTTATTAATCATTTCGAGCTTTTGAGGTCTTGAAAACCTCATTTATAGTTGCCTCAATTTGCGTGCACAGTCCGGCACAAAGCTGGAAAATTGTTATGTTGAAATATGTGAAAAAGTTGAAGAATTTGATATTAATATTGATATAGTTGACTTAGGTCAACATTTTTGGTAAACAGACCCGGATACGTGATTTGACGGTCTCAGAAAATCCGTAGAAAAATATGGAACTTGGTCGTATGCCCGGAATTGAAACCCGAGGTCTAGAACCCCAGTAAAAGAATTTTTCTGTTAAATTGTTTTCTGAAAATGCTTAAGGAAAATGAAACTAAATTTTTATTAAAAAGTACTGGTATCGGGCTCGTATTCTGGTTCCGACGCCCGGTACAAGTCATATGTATTGGTTAAGCGCTTCCTGTAAAGTTTGGTTGAAAACGGACGTCGTTTGACGTGTTTCGCCTTAAATTGGAAATTTTGGAAATTATGAAATTTTAAAGAATTCTTGATTTTTAAGGCTCAATTCATTGATTTTGATGTTATTTTAGCAATTTGATCGCGCGAGCAAGTTCGTATGATGTTTTTGAGTCAGTGTACATACTTGGTTTGAATCCCCGAGGGCTCGGGTGAGTTTCGGATAGGTAACGGGATGGTTTTGAACTTGAAAATGCAGCAGAAACTCTGCAATTTTTGCACAGAGATTTTCTTCTATGCGATCGCATAGGTGTAGCTGCGATCGCATAGAGCAAAGATCAGAGGTCCCAAAAATCCTTCTATGCGATCGCAATAGAGCCCATGCGATCGCATAACTTCAACTTTTCCTCCTATGCGATCGCATACTATCCTTCGCGATCGCATAGAGTAAGACTGAGGCCCAGAATTTCCTTCTATGCGATCGCATACCATTCCCTGCGATCGCATAGAGTAATTTCAGTTCATCCATTTTTCCTTCTATGCGATCGCATTGGTCCTACGCGATCGCATAGAGTAATTTTGCTGTCCTCATTTTTCTTCTATGAGATCGCATCACAGGCCCTGCGATCGCATAGAGTAAATTTTCGCCCAGTGAATTAATACCCAAAACAGAACACTTACGGGATTTTATCCCATTTTCACCAAATCATTTCTTCTCCACAGCCCTTAGGTGATCTTTGGGGCATTTCTTCATCAAAGTTCATTGGGTAAGTATTGTTTAACTCGTCTTCTTCATTTTTCATCAACATCAATCAAATTCTTAGTCTTAAACATGTGCAAATTGGTTGAAAAATTAGAGAAATGGGTATAGTTAGGGCTTTCAAAGAATATGCAATCTAGACCTCGTTTTGGAGTCAAACTTAAGAACAAATTGTATATTTGAACTCATGGAGGATTTGGTGAAATTATTTTGGTTCGAAGCTTGAGTTTCGATTATGTGGGCCCGGGGTCGATTTTTACTATTCCGGGCAGAATGTTGTAAAAATCATATTTAGCAATATGAACTAGTTTGTTAAGTAGAATTGATGATATTAAATCAATTATGTATAGATACGATTGGATTGGTATGCCTATGTCACGACCCAAACCCTAATCGTGATGGCGCCCAACTCAATGCTAGGCAAGCCCGACCATATTATCCCTTAAACCAGCCAAATATTAATAAAATTAAACTTAAGCAGTAAATGATCATATCAGGTGATAAGCGAAATGTAAAACATACAAAATACGATCCCAACCATATCGTGGTGTCACGAGGCTGTGCCTCTACAGAATAACATCCTTATACAACCAAGTCTAGGCAAATAGGAATCAACAAGATGATAAAGAAGGAGAAAACAAGCTCTGCGGACGCTAGCAGCTACCTCGTAATCTCCGCAAAAGTAGACAAAGATCAGCAACTACAATGTCTCAACTTCTCTCGGGCACCTGTGTATCTGCACAGAAAGTGCAGGGGAGTGGGGTGAGTATATTTCTACTCAGTGAGTAACAATAATAAATAATAACTGAAGGTAAGAACTCCTGTGCTATCACTTAGCAGTTCTAAGGCAACCCTCACAGGTACGTCATCACTATAGTAGTACTCAAATCTCCAATCCACGTTTATCTCGACAAGATTCTACACTGATCCAACCCTCACTCATACCCCTACGGTGTACGACCATCTCAACATATAAAGACACATACCTATGTCTATAATGTATAAGTATTTAAGTAGATAGTAGGATATGATTAAGTATAATGTTGCGGCGTGCAGCCCGCTCCAATACATATACCGCTGCGGCGCGCAGCCCGCTCCATTTAACGTCGACGACGCTCACTGGGGGTGTATACAGACTTCGGAGGGGCTCCCTAGGCCCAAACACTATCATACTGCGGCGTGCAGCCCGATCCACACATGTATTACTGCGGCGTGCAGTCCGATCCAATATTTATATGTATATATATTTATACTGCTGCGGCGCGCAGCCCGATCCCATAATATACACCAGTGCTCACTGAGAATGTGTGCAGACTCAGACTCCGAAGGGGCTCCTACAGCCCAAGCGCAATAATACTGCGGCGTGCAGTCCGTCCCACATGTATATTACATGTATATTATATGTATATTACTGCGGCGTGCAATCCGATCCAATATATATACTGCTGCGGCGTGCAGCCCGATCCAATATAGGTATATATATATAATACCCCATAATGGGTCCTCGACCCTATCCCAGTCAGTATGTACTTGGCCTCTCAGGCCCAATATAATATATCACAGTGGGTCCTTGACCCTGTCTCAGTCAATATAGACTTGGCCTTTCAGGCCCACTCAGCTAGAACAGGGAATTCCACCTTAGATAATCTCTCTCAATGTACGTGTGACGACCCAAAGGGTCATCACTTATTTTATTAATCATTTCGAGCTTCTGAGGCCTTGAAAACCTCATTCCATGTTGCCTCGATTTATGTGCACAATCCGAGCATGTAGCCGGAAAGATTTTGTGAGAGAAAATATGAATTCTATGAGAAATTTGGATAAAAATGATATTAATATTGATATGGTTGACTTCGGTCAACATTTTTGGTAAACGGATCCGGACCCGAGATTGGATGGTCCCGAGAGGTCCGTAGGAAAATATGGGACTTGGACATGCGTCCGGAGTCGAATTCGAGGCCTAGAGCCCAAGTTATGAATTTTTCTATGAAATTGTTTTTTTTGATGTAATTGTTAAAGGAAATGAATTAATTGACCTTGGTATCGGGCTCGTATTTTGGTTCCGACGCCCGGTACAAGTCTTAAATATTATATATGTGATTTCTGTAAAGTTTGGTGACATTCGGATGTCGTTTGAGATGTTTTGGACCTTGAGTTCCAAGTTTGAAAGTTTTGAAAACCAAAAGTATGAAAATCATGAATTTGAGGCTTGATTTGATGAAACCGATGTGATATTGGGGATGTGATCACACGAACAAGTTCATAATGTGTTTTTAAGGTTGTGTACATGTTTGGTTTGGAGCCCGGGGGGCTCGGTTAAAGATTTGATAGGCCGTTGGATTAAATTCTGAATTTTTGCACTGCTGGTTTTTCACCCAGCTGTTGGCTTCGCAATTGCGAAGTATTTCTCGCAATTGCGAACGCGGCAGTACAAGGCAGGGCTCGCAAATGCGAACCCTGATCGCAAATGCGAACCCCTCATGACCCAGCCTTGTTCGCAAATGCGAACATCCCCTTGTCCTGCCTATGTTCGCAAATGCGAACAATAGTTCGCAAATGCGAACAATGCCCTTTACTGCCCGTGTTCGCAAATGCGAACATTAGTTCGCAAATGCGAACACTGCCCTTTCCAGCCTGGTTCGCAAATACGAACATATGTTCGCAAATGCGAACAAAAGTTCGCAAATGCGAACTTCCCAGCCTTAGCTTATTTTTCAAACTCCAGAAATTGGTCGGGGTTTGCAATTGCGAACCCATGTTCGCAAATGCGAACACAGAGACCTGTAAAACACGATTTTCAGTTCATTTCTTCACTTTTTACAAAACAAAAACACCCATTTGCGATTCTTCACGGATTCCTTCTTCATCAAAACAATTGTAAGTCACTTTTTACTTAATTCTTTCAATTCCTAACATCATTAAACATGTTTTTCATTAGAAATCAAAGGTTTTCATGATAGAATTTCTTGTTTTTGTTAGAATATAGGTTTTTTCATAAATTGGGAAATTGGACCTCGAATTGAGGTCCGATTTTGAAACAAATCATATACATGAACTCGTGGGGGGATGGGTAACCGGATTTTGGTCCTAACCCCAAGTTCCGACCATGTGGGTCCGGGGGTTGAAATTCACTATTCCGGGAAGAATGTTGTAAAAGTTGTATTAGGTCTTAAGAATTATTTTGTTGAGTAGTATTGATGATATTAAATCAATTGTGTATAGATACGATTGGATTGGAGCCAAATTTGAAAGAAAAAGACATTTCCACGGATTGAATTGTTCATAAACATTCGAGGTAAGTGTTTGTTCTATCCTAGCTTGAGGGAATAGGATTATGTGTTATGTGTTATGTGATCGAGTGCGGTGTATGGGCTGTGGTGACGAGCATCCATACACTGGCGTCTAGTATGACCGTGAGTCGTTGGAAAAATGATTATTTTGAGATATATTACAGATGAATTGTTATTGTTCTCCCTTGTCGGGACTTGTTGTGAAGATGATTATTGATTGCCCTTGTTGGGACAGTTTATGAATTACTGCTTCTTTCTTTGCCCTTAACAGTGATTGTTATTTGGGTGAGGAAGAGTGATAATGCACGAAGGGTGATGCTGTGCCATGTTTATTTATTTATGCACGAAGGTTAATGCCGTGCCATGTTTTATTGATTATGCACGAAGGATCATGTCGTGCCCTATTATTGAACCATGTACGAAGGATCATGCCGTACTATGGATGTGAGGATGAGAGTAAAAGCACGAAGGGTGATGCCGTGTACTTTATTTGCTTATTTGGCGAGGATGAGAGTAAAAGCACGAATGGTGATGCCGTGCAACTGCTTGCTATTCCTTGACTTGATATTACTTGTGTTTCCATTATACTTTGTTTTTCCTTGTGAATTTATTAACTGTTGTTAATTGTTGAATTCTTTGAGATATTCCTTATTGTGTTATTACCTAGTTATTTCTTGTTATTCTGTGGTATACATATATATTGAATTGCATAGGTTTATGTGGGTGTCTGGTCCTAGGCTTGTCACTACTTCGCCGGGATAGGCCAGGCACTTACCAGCACATGGGGTCGGTTGTGCTGATACTACACTTCTGTGCGTTTTTGCACAGGTCCAGGTTACGATCAGGAGTAGCAGCAGTAAATCGATTGCGTGGGAGTTGATCACATTTGAGACCGAGGTAGCTTGCAGACGTCCGCAGGCCCGTCGTCTCTCTCTCTTTATTTATGTTACTAGCTGTAGTCTCTTTGTTCCGAGACAAAAAGAATTATGTTATATTTCTTTCAAACTCTTATGTGTAGTTTTCAGTAGTAGTTCGTGAGTTGGTGACTCCACGTCTTGGGTAGAGGATTTCAGTATGATTTTCATCTTGTAATTAGTTATTTCTATTTCGATAAAGTATTCCGCATTTATTTAATTAAAATTGTGTTAAAAACAGGATAGTATGAATACGGTGGCTTGCCTAGCTACCACGAGTAGGCGCCATCACGATCCCGATGTTGGGGGAAAATCCCTCTCTCAATGTACGGATCTAGTACTGGCTCATATTATGCTATACAGCTAGAGCTACGATTGAGTGAATGTTTCCAACACGATATACGGGTCACCTAGCTCTATAGGTTCCCTAATGCTCTACGGATCGGCACAAGGCCCCAAACATGGCAATTAGCCCAATTGTACAGTTATAATCTCATTAACAGTCATACAACACAGTATTCCATTAGCCGGGAAGGACCAAGTCCAAGTCCCCAATCACAATGTCACCACACTCGTCTCAAGACGCGTGTCTCATCTCAACATAGCATTGTGAAGTGCAAGTACGGGGTTTCAAACCCTCAGTACATTATTTACTATCACCACTCACCTCGAACCGGCAGAAGCTTCAATCCGCCTTGCGCTTGCCTCGCAAATCAATCTCCTCGGGTGCCAAATCTGCTCAAAATCATAAAGAATGCATCAATATATGCTAATTTCACGAAATTCATTCGAAATAACCCAAATTATATCAAAACCCACAAGTTGTCAAAATCGGACTTTTGGTGCGCTTCTCAAAAAATTATAAAAGTTATATATTCGGAACCCTCGTCTCAATACGAGTCTAGGCATATCAAATTTACCAAAATCGGACTCCATTTGCCCACTCAAATTAGTGTTTTTCTTCAACTTAGGCCTAGGGCTCAAACCCACCTTTAATCTTCCATTTACAGAAATTTAACCAAGGATTTCATGTTAAAATGATGTAATTAAGCCACAAAACTTACCTCCAATGAAACCCCGATGATTTCCGAGCAATCTCCCGTCAATTTCTTCTCTTGGAACTCAAAAATGGAGGTTTTGGGTATTAAACCCGCGACTGACCAGTTCTGGTTTTAACTTCACTGCCAGCCTATTTTCTTCATCGCGTTCGCGATGGTCTTCACGCGTTCGCGATACTCAACTCCAGTTTACCCTTCGCGAACGCGACGCTCCACCACGCGTTCGCGATGAACAATCTCCCAGCTGCCGGGTCCTTCTTCTACGCGAACGTGTACACTCCCACGCGAACGCGAAGCTCTCCCCTTTTCTTCTACGCGATCGCGACTCCCAGTCACGCGAACGCGAAGCTTCACCTTACCTTGCCTACGCGAACGCGACACCCCTTCTCGCGAACGCGATGCTTTAATCTGCCTGACCTTCGTGAACGCGGGCCATGCCACGCGAACGCGAAGGCTTAATGCCTGGTCAGTAACCTGCAATTTACAGCAGGCCTTTTCCAAGTTCAAAATGCCCGATCGATGGTCCGAAATCCTCCCGAGGCCCCCGGGACCCCAACGAAAACCACCAACATACTCCAAAACACCATACGAACTTGTTCCAATCATAAAAACACCATCCTAAACATCAAAATCACCAATTACACACGGATTCAAGCCTAAGTTTCTTCAAAACTTTCAAAACTAACACTCAATCCAAAACCCGATCAAACGACGTCCGAATGACGTGAAATTTTGCAGGCACATCCAAAATCACCTAACGGAGCTACTGCAACTGTCGGAATTCCATTCCGACTCCCGGATCAAAATCTCACCTACCGTTCGGATTTCGCCCAAAATTCAACCTTAGCCAATTCAAGCCTATTTCTACACCGGGCCTCCAAATTCAATTCCGATCACTCCCCTAAGTCACAAATCACCTCCCGGAACTAACCGAATCATCAGATTCCGATTCCGAGCTCTCTAACTAAATAGTCAACTCCGGGTTGACTTTCCTTATTCAAGTTTCCTCCAAAAAGGCTATATGCCTCATTTTCAATCCAATTCACTCCTAACTCCCCCAATAGACTCTAACACTAATATAAAAGCATGAATTATGTACTTACAACATAACGGGGTGGTAATTCCCGTGACGACGGGCCGGGTCGTCACATTCTCCCCCTCTTAAGCAAACGCTCGTCCTCGAGCGGGTCAAGAAACATACCTGAAGTCTCAAACAAGTGAGGATATCTACTCCACATCTCCCGCTCGATCTCCCAAGTGGCCTCTTCCACGGGTCGACCTCTCCACTGAACCTTAACTGATGCAATCTCCTTAGACCTCAATTTTCTCACCTGACGTCCCAAAATGGCAATAGGCTCCACATCATAGGATAGATCACCATCAAGCTGAATGGTACCGAAGTCTAATACATGAGACGGATCTCCAATGTACTTCCGGAGCATAGACACATGGAATACTGGATGAACGCTGGATAAGCTGGGTGGCAAGGCTAACTCATATGCCACCTCTCCAACTCTCCCGAGTATCTCAAAAGGACCAATGTACCTGGGACTCAACTTCCCTTTCCTCCCGAACCTCATGACACCCTTCATGGGTGAAACCTTCAACAATACTCTATCACCAACCATGAAAGACAACTCTCGAACCCTACGGTCCGCATAACTCTTCTGGCGAGACTGTGCTGTGCGAAGCCTCTCCTGGATCAACTTTGCTCTATCCATAGCATCCTGAACTAACTCAGTCCCTATCAATCTATCCTCACCAGGCTCAAACCATCCGACGGGAGATCTACACCGTCTGCCATACAATGCCTCGTACGGGGCCATCTGAATACTCGACTGGTACATGTTGTTGTAGGCAAACTCAACAAGTGGCAAAAACTCATCCCATGAACCACCAAAGTCAATCACACATGCCCGCATCATATCCTCCAGGATCTGAATAGTGCGCTCAGACTGTCCGTCTGTCTGGGGGTGAAATGCAGTGCTCAACTCAACCCGCGTGCCCATCTCTCACTGAAATGCTCTCCAAAACTGAGTGCCTCTGTCAGATATAATAGACACCGGGACCCCATGCAACCTAACGATCTCCCGAATAAAGATCGCTGCCAACCGCTCCGATGAGTAAGTAGTACTAATTGGGATGAAATGTGCGGACTTAGTCAGCCGATCAACAATCACCCATACAGAATCAAACTTCCTCGCTGTCCGAGGGAGCCCAGTAACAAAATCCATGGTGATCCTCTCCCATTTCCACTCGGGAATAACCATACGCTGGAGAACACCGCCCGGTCTCTGATGCTCATACTTGACCTGCCGGCAATTGAGGCACTTAGCTACATGCCTAACAATATCCATCTTCATTCTCCTCCACCGGTAGTGCTGTCTCATGTCTTGGTACATCTTTGCGGCACCTGGGTGAATAGAGTACCGCGAACCGTGTGCCTCCTCAAGTATCAACTCCCGCAAACCATCAACATTGGGCACGCATATACGGCCCCGCATCCTGAGAACACCATCACTGTCGATAGTCACATCTCTAGCATCATTATGCTGCACTCTGTCCTTAAGGACAAGCAAATGTGGGTCATCATACTGTCGCTCCCCGATGCGATCATATAAGGAAGATCGAGAAACAACACAAGCCAACACCCGACTCGGCTCCGAAATATCTAATCTCACTAGCCGATTGGCTAGAGCCTGAACATCATAAGCAAATGGCCTCTCCCCAACTGGGATGAAAGCTAGGCTGCCCATGCTAACCGCCTTCCGACTCAAGGCATCGGCCACCACATTGGCCTTTCCCGAATGATACAAAATAGTGATGTCATAATCCTTAAGCAACTCCAACCACCTCCGCTATCTCAAATTAAGGTCCTTCTATCTGAATAAGTGCTGAAGGCTGAGATGATCCGTGAACACCTCACAGGAGACACCATACAGGTAATGCCTCCAAATCTTCAAAGCATGAACTATGGTTGCTAGCTCCAAATCATGAATAGGGTAGTTTTTCTCGTGGGGCTTCAACTGACGAGAAGCATAAGCAATGACCCTACCCTCCTACATCAACACACAACCAATGCCAACTCCTGAGGCATCACAATATACAGTATAAGAATCTGAAGCTGTCGGTAGAATCAGGACTGGTGCTGTGGTCAGTGCTGTCTTGAGCTTTTGAAAGCACTCCTCGCACTCCTCGGACCATAAGAAAGGAACACCCTTCTGAGTCAATCTAGTCAAGGGTGAAGCAATAGAAGAGAATCCCTGAACAAATCGGCGATAATACCCTGCCAATCCCAGAAAGCTACGGATCTCAGTAACTGAGGTCGGTCTGGGCCAACTCTGCACTGCCTCGACCTTCCTCGGATCTACCTGAATACCATCACAGGACACCACGTGACCTAAGAATGCCACGGACTCAAGCCAGAACTCACATTTGGAGAACTTGGCATACAGCTTCTCCTCTCTCAACCTCTGCAACACAATACTCAAGTGCCGAGCATGCTCCTCCCGGCTACGAGAGTAGACTAGAATGTCGTCAATGAACACAATAACAAATGAATCAAGATACGGCCTGAACACACTGTTCATCAGATGCATAAATGCTGCTGGGGCGTTGGTCAGCCCAAAAGACATCACAAGAAACTCATAATGACCATATCGAGTCCTGAATGCAGTCTTCATAATATCAGACTCTCTAATCTTCAGCTGATGGTAGCCTGAATGAAGATCAATCTTCGAGAACACCCTAGCTCCCTAGAGCTGATCAAATAAATCATCAATATGAGGCAGAGGATACTTATTATTCACTGTTACTTTGTTTAGCTGCCTGTAGTCAATACACATCCTCATGGATCCATCCTTCTTCTTAACAAACAGAACCGGTGCACCCCACGGTGACACACTCGGCCGAATGAACCCCTTATCTAGGAGTTCCTGGAGCTGCTCCTTCAATTCCTTCAACTCAGCTGGTGCCATCCGATACAGAGGAATAAAAATAGGCTGAGTGCCTGGCACCAAATCGATACCAAAATCAATATCCCTGTCCGGCGGCATGCCCGACAGGTCTGAGGGAAACACATCAGGAAAGTCTCGCACAATGGGAACAGAGTCAATATTGGGAGTCTGGGCCTCGACCTCCCGCACAAATGCTAAATAAGAGAGACATCCCTTCCCAACCATTCGTCGGGCCTTGAGGAAAGATATTACCCTGCTAGGTACATACTCAGTCGTGCCTCGCCACTCGATCCTCTGAATGCCCGGCATAGCCAAAGTGATCGTCTTAGCATGACAGTCCAGAATAGCATGACATGGAGATAGCCAGTCCATGCCCAATATAACATCAAAATCAATCATGCTGAGAAGCAACAGGTCTACTCGGGTCTCCAGACCCCTAATAGTGATCAAACAGGACTGGTATACGTGGTCCACAACAATAGTATCCCCTACCGGGGTAGATACATTCACTGGCAGCTCAAGTCTCCCTCGGGTCGTGCCCAAACGAGGAGCAAAATATGTAGACACATAAGAATAAGTAGAACCGGGATCAAACAATACCGAGGCATCTCCGTGGCAGATTGAAATAATACCTGTAATGACAGCATCAGAAGTAACAGCCTCAGATCGGCCCTGAAAAGCATAGCATCTAGCCTGTCCGCCTGATCGGCCTCCCCCTCGAGAGCGACCCCTAGCTGTCTGACCCTCACCCCTAGCTGGCGGGGCGGGTGCTGAAGTAGAAGGACCAGATGACGAGGGCTGCCCCCTCTGCTGATAAGATCTGGAAACAAGACGGGGACACTCCCTACGGTGATGCCCAAACTCTCCGCACTCGTAGCAACTCCCCGGTGACTGAGACTGAGACTGATAAGGACCTCTGGCGTTGAAGTGGCCAGCTGATGAACTAGGCCGAGATGAATCCTGAGCGGATGGGGCCTGTGAAGAACTCTGAGCTGGCATGGCATTGAGAGTTGGCTAGCTCTGGTGCGAACCCTGAAAACCCTGTCTAGGAGACCATCTGTGACGATCTGAGCGACCCGACTGCGAAGACCTGAAAGAGCGACCTCGGCTCTGCTGACTCTGGCCTCTGGTCCGAGTGCCACTGGAACTAGCTGCTCCTCGAGGCCTCTTGGCCTCCCTCTCATCCCGCTCCCTGCGACGATCTGTCTCTATGTCGCGAGCAATATCCACAACATCCTCAAATGTACGACTCAAAACCCTCTCCCGAGTCATCAGAATACGAATGGGATAAATGAGACCGTCCACGAAGCACCCAATCCTCTCTCTGTCGGAATGAACCAACCACGGTGCATATCTGGACAACTTTGTAAACCTGATCTCATACTCTGACACTGACATGTCCCCCTGACAGAGACCCTCAAACTGCCTACGTATCTCCTCTCTCTAAGATCGAGGCACCCATTTCTCCAAGAACATAGTGGAGAACTCCGGCCATGATAGTGGTGCTGCTCCAGCTGGCCTGCAGCGCTCATAAGCCTCCCACCAAGCAAAGGCTGGTCCCTGAAACTGAAAGGTAGTGAAAGATACCCCACTGGACTCCAATATCCCTACCGTACGAAGCATCCGACGGCACTTATCCGGAAAACCTTGGGCGTCCTCGCCCGGAGCACCAGTGAACACTGGAGGAGATAACCTGGTGAACCTCTCGAGACGACGCTAATTATTCAATCACACAAATGTATCTAATTTCAATCAAGATATGTAATTGCACCCAAAAATATTATTTATTCTAATCTTGGAATTTTATTGCATAGTGCAAAAATCACGTGCTCACACCCTGGTCCCTGATGTAGCTGTTGCGGTGGTAGCTGAATCTACCTGTGCCAAGCGAGTGCAAAACGCTAATATCTGAGCTAGGGTCTCTTGTAGAACCCGAATAACAATGGGCACAGCTGGTGCCTGAACTGGTACTGCTGGGATCTCAGCAACTGGAGGCTGTGGGTCAGCTGGCACTGCCTCAGCTGCCCTACCCCTGCCACGACCACGGCCGCGTCCACGGCCTCTAGTAGGTGGTAGTGGTGGTCATCCACCACGTCCGGATGATCGAGTTCTCACCATCTGCGAGAGAATAGAATGTCAAAGTTCAGATCAAGTCAAAAGTAATCGCACGACAAGAATTCCAAGAATTGAAACTTTTCCTAAAAAGGTTTGCAGCCTCCCGAGGATAAGTACAGGCGTCCCCGCACCGATCCACGAGACTCTACCAACCGGCTCATGACTCGCGAGACCTCTTAACCTAGGCTCTGATACCAACTTGTCACGACCCAAACCCCTGGTCGTGATGGCGCCCAACTCAATGCTAGGCAAGCCCAACCATATTATCCCTTAAATCAGGTGATAAGCGAAATGTAAAACATACAAAATACGATCCCAACCATATCGTGGTGTCACGAGACTGAGCCTCTACAGAATAACATCCTAATACAACCAAGTCTAGGCAAATAGGAAATCAACAAGATGATAAAGAAGGAGAAAACAAGCTCTGCGGACGCTGGCAGCTACCTCGTAATCTCCGCAAAAGTAGACAAGGATCAGCAGCTACAACGTCTCAACTGCTCTCGGGCACCTGTGTATCTGCACAGAAAGTGCAGGGGAGTGGGGTGAGTATATTTCAACTCAGTGAGTAACAATAATAAATAATAACTGAAGGTAAGAACTCATGTGCTATCACTTAGCAGTTCTAAGGCAACCCTCACAGGTACGTCATCACTTTGGTAGTACTAAAATCTCCAATCCACGTTTATCTCGACAAGATTCTACACTGATCCAACCCTCACTCGTACCCCTACGTTGTACGGCTATCTCAACATATAAAGACACATACCTATGTCTATAATGTATAAGTATTTAAGTAGATAGTAGGATATGATTAAGTATAATGCTGCGGCGTGCAGCCCGCTCCAATACATATACCGCTGCGGCGCGCAACCCGCTCCATTTAACGTCGACGGCGCTCACTGGGGGTGTATGCAGATTTCGGAGGGGCTCCCTAGGCCCAAGCACTATCATACCGCGGCGTGCAGCCCGATCCACACATGTATTACTGCGACGTGCAGTCCGATCCAATATTTATATGTATATATATTTATACTGCTGCGGCGCGCAGCCCGATCCCATAATATACACCAGTGCTCACTGAGAATGTGTGTAGACTCAGACTCCGAAGGGGCTCCTACAGCCCAAGCGCAATAATACTGCGGCGTGCAGTCCGTCCCACATGTATATTACATGTATATTACTGCGGCGTGCAGTCCGATCCAATATATATACTGCTGCGGCGTGCAGCCCGATCCAATATAGGTATATATATATAATACCCCATAATGGGTCCTCGACCCTATCCCAGTCAGTATGTACTTGGCCTCTCAGGCCCAATATAATATATCACAGTGGGTCCTTGACCCTGTCTCAGTCAATATAGACTTGGCCTTTCAGGCCCACTCAGCTAGAACAGGGAATTCCACCTTAGATAATCTCTCTCAATGTACGCATCTAGTACTGGCTCATATTATGCTATACAACTAGAGCTACGGCTGAGTGAATGTTTCCAACACGATATACGGGTCACCTAGCTCTATAGGTTCCCTAATGCTCTACAGATCGGCACAAGGCCCCAAACATGGCTATTAGCCCAATTGTACAGTTATAATCTCATTAACAGTCATACAACACAGTATTCTATTAGCCGGGAAGGACCAAGTCCAAGTCCCCAATCACAATGTCACCACACTCGTCTTAAGACGCGTGTCTCATCTCAACATAGCATTGTGAAGTGCTAGTACGGGGTTTCAAACCCTCAGTACATTATTTACTATCACGACTCACCTCGAACCGGTAGAAGCTTCAATCCGCCTTGCGCTTGCCTCGCAAATCAATCTCCTCGGGTGCCAAATCTGCTCAAAATCATAGAGAATGCATCAATATATGCTAATTTCACGAATTTCATTCGAAATAACCCAAATTATATCAAAACCCACAAGTTGTCAAAATTCGACTTTTGGTGCGCTTCTCGAAAAATTATAAAAGTTATATATTCGGAACCTTCGTCTCAATACGAGTCTAGGCATATCAAATTTACTAAAATCGGACTCCATTTGCCCACTCAAATCGGTGTTTTTCTTCAATTTAGGCCTAGGGCTCAAACCCACCTTTAATCTTCCATTTACAGAAATTTAACCAAGGATTTCATGTTAAAATGATGTAATTAAGCCACAAAACTTACCTCCAATGAAACCCCGATGATTTTCCGGCAATTCCCGTCAATTTCTTCTCTTGGAACTCAAAAATGGAGGTTTTGGGTATTAAACCCGCGACTGACTAGTTCTGGTTTTAACTTCACTGCCAGCCTATTTTCTTCATCGCGTTCGCGATGGTCTTCACGCGTTCGCGATACTCAGCTCCAGTTTACCCTTCGCGAATGCGACGCTCCACCACGCGTTCGCGATGAACAATCTCCCAGCCGCCGTGTCCTTCTTCTACGTGAACGCGTACACTCCCACGCGAACGCGAAGCTCTCCCCTTTTCTTCTACGCGATCGCGACTCCCAGTCACGCGAACGCGAAGCTTCACCTTACCTTGCCTACGCGAACGCGACACCCCTTCTCGCGAACGCGATGCTTTAATCTGCCTGACCTTCGCGAACGCGGCCCATGCCACGCGAACGCGAATGCTTAATGCCTGGGCAGTAACCTGCAATTTACAGCAGGCCTTTTCCAAGTTCAAAATGCCCGATCGATGGTCCGAAATCCTCCCGAGGCCCCCGGGACCCCAACGAAAACCACCAACATACTCCAAAACACGATACGAACTTGTTCCAATCATAAAAACACCATCCTAAACATCAAAATCACCAATTACACACGGATTCAAGCCTAAGTTTCTTCAAAACTTTCAAAACTAACATTCAATCCAAAACCCGATCAAACGACGTCCGAATGACCTGAAATTTTGCATGCACATCCTAAATGACCTAACGGAGCTACTGCAACTGTCGGAATTCCATTCCTACTCCCGGATCAAAATCTCACCTACCGTTCGGGTTTCGCCCAAAATTCAACCTTAGCCAATTCAAGACTATTTCTACATCGGGCCTCCAAATTCAATTCCGATTGCTCCCCTAAGTCACAAATCACCTCCCGGAACTAACCGAATCATTAGAATCTGATTCCGAGCTCTCTAACTAAATAGTCAACTCCGGGTTGACTTTCCTTATTCAAGTTTCCTCCAAAAAGGCTATATGCCTCATTTTCAATCCAATTCACTCCTAACTCCCTCAATAGACTCTAACACTGATATAAAAGCATGAATTATGTAATTACAACATAACAGGGTGGTTATTACTATGACGACGGGCCGGGTCGTCACAGCCTACTACAAGATATAATTACTGTGATAGTTGGGAGCGGATGGTACTCCTACCACGAGATATGAAATGAGAAAGGAATTGAGATATGAAAGTAAGATTTATTCTATTGACTAGATTATTCTGGATATCACGAGTTATTGATTATTATTTCAGAGTAGAGTCTTTCCTTATAAATGTTTTTGGTACATGTATATATATATATTGCAATCTGTACAGGTTTATGTGGGTGACTGGCCTTAGTCTCGTCATTATTTCGCTGGGATAGGCTAGGCACTTACCAGCACATGGGGTCGGTTGTGCTGATACTACACTTTGCGCTCTTTTTGCGCAGATACAGGTTACGGACAGCAGCAACGGCAGTAGCGATTTGTGGATTTTCCGACTACTGAGACTACGAGGTAGTCTTGCAGGCGTCCGCAGGACCCGTTGTCTCTTCTATCTATGTTTTTCATTCTGTTATCTCATGTATTCGAGATAAACGTCTTATGTTTCTTTCAGACAATTGTGTGTATTATTCTTAGAAGTTCGTGAGTATTGTGACACCAGTCTTGGGTAGTGTATCATTGTAACGACCCGGCCGGTCGTTTTAGAAAATTACGCCCCAATCCCTAATTTAACTATTTCCCTAAGTACATTTCTGCTATTGTGGTTTGCCGGGAGAGTCGGCCCTGAAATTTGACGTATTTTGGGACACTTAATCGCTAAATGAGAGCTTTAAAGATAGAAAATGGTCCGTAACCGGAACAGTGTTAAGACGATCTCGGAATAGAAATCCGATGGTTCCATTAGCTCCGTTGGGTGATTTCGGGGTTGGGAGCGCGTTCGGAATGTATTTTGGAGGTCTTTAGCTCAATTAGGCTTGAAATGCCGAAGGTTGAAATTTTGGCGAATCCGAACGATAGGTGAGATTTTGATCCGGGGTCGGAATGGAATTCCGACAATTTCTGTAGCTTCGTTATGTGAATTTGGATATGTCCGCAAATTTTCAGGTCATTCGGATGTCGTTTGGTCGGGTTTTAGATCGAATGTGCAATTCGGAAAGTTTTAAGAAATTTAGGCTTGAATTCAATGTGAATTATGGGTCTTGACGTTGTTAGACGTGTTTTTATGATTTGAATGAGTTCGTATCGTGTTTTGGAGTATGTTGGTGGTTTTCGTTGGGGTCCCGGGAGCCTCGGGATGAATTCGAGGGTCCAAACGGACCAAATTTGTGCCAAAAGGCACTGCTGTTTCTGCTGCAATAATTGCAGAGCAATTTTGCTCTCCGCGATCGCGGAGATGGCCACGCGATCGCGTAAGGTGTGGTGGTAATGCATCGCGATCGCGATGCCTAGGATGTGATCGCGTAAGGGAAAAGCCCGGAGTTCTGCGATCGCAAGGCGGAGGGTGCGATCGCGTAAGTCTGGGAGAGTAAGCATCGCGATCGCGTGAGGGAGTATGCGATCGCGTAGGGTAGTTTGGAGAGCTGGACGAGTTTGTTCTTCACGATCGCGTTCGTGTCGTTTGCGATCGTGTAGGGTCGCTGAGTTGTTCACTACGATCGCGTCCAGGATCACGCGATCGCGTAGAGGAAAATAAGGCCGCCCATATTTTGTGCATCGCGATCGCAAGCCCAGTGCTGCGATCGCGTAGAGTAAAATGGCCTGGCAGTGACTTTAAGTCCAGAACATTTCAGTCGCGGCCTAACACACCAAAACCGCCATTGTTGAGCTCCAATAGAGGATTTTGAAGGGGAAACGTTGGGATATCATCGGAAAATCATCGGGGGTAAGTTTCTTGACCTTAATTCGTTGGTTTATCATGAAATCCGTGATTATTTCACTGAAATTGGAAGATTAAAGGCGGGTTTGATCCCTAGGCCTAAATGTTAGAAAATCTTTGATTTGAATGGTCAAACGGAGTCCGATTTCGATAAATTTTATATGCACGGACTCGTATTGAGATAAGGAACCCGAAAATATAATTTTCGTGATTTTTTGATAAGCGTACTGAAAGTCGGGTTTTGGCAACTTGTGGGTTTTGGTGTATTTTGAGTTATTATGATTGGGTAATGCCCAATTGGCCTATTTTGATGTGATTCTATTGATTTTTATCAGATACTACACTTGTGGAGGCCGACATTCGCGGCAAGAGGGTTAGTTCTTAGCGGTTTTGTACCGGAATTGAGGTAAGTGGCTTGTCTAACCTCGTGTGGGGGACTTTCACCCCTAGGATATTATGTGATACTTTTAATGCCTTGTACGCGAGGTGACGGGCATGTACATGCGCTGGTTGTTGAACACATACTTTACTTAAAATGTTCGATGAGTGGTATTCCTGTTTTTAGCTGTTAAATTCGATACTCCTACCCGGTAGCAGTTAGAAAAGCATGATTAGGTAGTATTTAACTGTCTAGTTGCCTAATTGTCTTACTTGAGCTTTCTTGGTAATCGCTGGCGCTGTTTATCGGCGAAGTTATAGTTAAGAATATTATACTTCTCTCTGTGTATTCCTTTACTTGCTGTGTCTGTGGATTGCGGGTTCAATTCCTGGAGATCCCGGGGCTGTGGGTTCGATTCCCATAGATTCGGAGTGGTATTGTTGTGGACTGCGGGTTCGATTCCCGGAGATCCTGAGATTTATTGAAATGTGGACTACGGGTTCGATTCCCGAGATCCTGAGTTATTGGTAGGGACTACGGGTTCGATTCCCGAGATCCCGAGTTATTGGTAGGGACTACGGGTTTGATTCCCGAGATCCTGAGTTATTGGTAGGGACTACGGGTTCGATTCCCGAGATCCTGAGTTATTGGTAGGGACTACGGGTTCAATTCCCGAGATCCTGAGTTATTGGTAGGGACTACAGGTTTGATTCCCGAGATCTTGAGTTATTGGTAGGGACTGCGGGTTCGATTCCCGGAGATCCTGAGTTATTGAGATATTATTGAGACATGGGCTGCGAGTTCGATTCTCGGAGACCCAGAGGTACTGAGAATGGGACTGTGGGTTCAATTCCCACAGGTCCCTGGAATTGTTTTATTGAGTTGGTTATTTGTTGTTAGCTTAATTGTAGACAGTTGCAGTAATCATCTTATTGTTGTTATTTCGGAAATTATTATCATTTAAACTGTTTATTTTTGTTATCATCATTATATTATTGTTTCTCAGTAGGGCCCTGACTTTCCTCGTCACTACTCCATCGAGGTTAGGCTTGGCACTTACTGAGTACCGCCGTGGTGTACTCATGCTACTCTTCTGCACACTTTTGTTGTGCGGATCCAGGTACATCAGAGCAGGCTCGTGCTAGGTGATTCCGCAGCTTTCTGGGAGACCTCGAGGTATGATCTGCTACGTCCGCGGATCCGGAGGCTTCCCTTCTATTCTAGTAGTACTAGTTGGCATTTTTCCTTCATCTCGTTGATAGATACTCTTTACACATAGAGCCACAGTTGTATATTCTCTTTTAGTCCGTGTTACCGTGGGATTCCGTATCTTGGTAGCGTTTTATTCATTGTGTGACGGATGTATGTGCCAAGCGGCACGGATTACATATCTCTTTATGCTATTTTCCCGTTGTTTCTTATTTAAGTGTTTATAGCTTGTATAATCCGTAACGTGTTAGGCTTACCTAGTCGTGGGGACTGGGTGCCATCACGACATGTTCACGATTGGTGAACTAGGGTCGTAACAAATTTGTATCAGAGCTCTAGGTTAATAGGAGTCACGGGACACAGACCGGTTACTTAGAGTCTCGCTGATATATACGGAGACGTTTGTATTTATCTACGAGGGGCTATGTAACTATTTAGGAAACTCTTCATTTCTTTTGGATTCCTTGTCGTGCGACATTCTTGGCATCAAAAATCTAAACTACTGCTTTTTATTCTATCACAGATGGTAAGGACACGAGGTACTCGCGATGATTAGGTACCCGCACCCCCTGTTGCTGCCGTCAGAGGCCGGGGCCGAGGTAGAGGACGAGGACGCACCCGTGGTGCAGCCACAACACCCGCGCGCGCTGCCGCTAAGGTGCCACAGGTAGACCAGGTTGGAGCGCAGGCACCTGGTACACCGACTACAGCTGCTACTACTCCAGCACTACAGGAGACCCTGGTCCAGTTTATGAGTATGTATACCACTTTAGCTCAGGCAGGACTGCTTCCTCTTGTCGCAGCTACATCTCAGGCCGGGAGAGGGGTCCAGACTCCCGCAGCCATTACACCGGAGCAGCGTGTGCCGGTGGGACAGGTTCCAGATGTTTTGGTTATGCCTCCTGCCGCCCCAGCACAGCCCGGAGGTGGACCAGCTGCCTCTGAGGACGAGCAGCGTAGATTGGAGAGGTTCAAGAAATATGACCCTCCAGTGTTTAGTGGTTTGGCTTGAGATGATGCATTGGGTTTTCTAGAGGAGTGTCATCGTATTCTTCGTACTATGGGGATTGTGGAGACCAGCGGGGTTTCCTTCATTGCTTTTCAGTTTCGTGGGGCCGCTTATGATTGGTGGCACACGTATGAGTTGGATAGCCCAGAGGAGTCTGCTTCATTGACCTGGGCGCAGTTTTCAGATCTATTTTTGAGAGAGTTTGTTCCTCAGAGCCTTAGGGATTCTTGGCGCTCGGAGTTTGAGCGGTTGCGACAGGGCTCCATGTCAGTATCGGAGTATGCTATCAGTTTCACCCGTCTAGCCAGGAATGCATCGGCTTTGGTAGCCACGGTTCGGGAGAGAGTGCGGAGATTTATTGAGGGCCTTGTTCCGCCTATCCGATCCGGCATGGCCAGAGAGCTGGAGACAGATATATCTTATCAGCAGGCAGTTAGCATTGCCAAGAGGATCGAGAGTATGCTCCCTAGAGAGCGGAGAGAGAGAGAGGCCAAGAGGTCTCGTGAGTCGGGCCATTTCTCTGGTGCCCGCACTTCATCAGCCGGTCGTTTTGGCAGGGGTTATTCCGGTCGACCAGTTCACTCAGCATTGCCCGCAGCCGGTAGTACTCCAGGTCTTCCAGCACCTCAGGAGCCTTATAATGCTCCCCCAATTTCCAGTGCACCTCCTGCGCGGGGTCCTTCCAGGGGTCAGACTAGTGGGGGTGAGGCCGGTCAATCACAGCCACCGCGTCCTCCCAGAGCATGTTTTGAGTGCGGGGATACTCGCCACCTGGTTAGGGAGTGCCCCAGGCACAGGAGAGGAGCCCCTCATCAGTCATCACAGCATCCGCATGGTTCTCGGGGCCAGCAGGCTATCATTCCAGCCCCAGCTGCCACTCCACCTGCCCAGTCATCCAGGGGCAGGGGTCAGGGTTCCAGAGGCCGCCCTCAAGAGGGGGACATGCCAGATTCTATGCTATTCCTGATCGCGCTGCGGCTGTTGCATCTGACTCTGTTATCACAGGTATTATTCTGGTTAGTCACAGGGAGGCATCAGTTCTATTCGACCCTGGTTCCATTTTTTCATATGTGTCTTCTTACTTTGATTCTCATCTGGGTGTGCCTCGGGATTCTTGGAGTGCCCCCATTTATGTTTCCACTCCGGTGGGTGATTCTTTGGCTCTGTGGACCGCGTATATCGGTCGTGTTTGGTTACCATTTGTGATTTTGAGATCAGAGCGGATCTATTGTTGCTCGGGATGGTCGATTTTGATATTATTCTGGGCATGGACTGGTTGTCGCCCCATTATGCTATTCTTGATTGTCACGTCAAGACCATGACGCTGGCTATGCCAGGCATTCCACGTATTGAGTGGAGTGGTACTCTAGATCACACCCCTAGCCGTGTTATTTCTTTTCTCAAAGCTCAGCGTATGGTTGAGAAGGGGTGTGCTGCTTATCTAGCCTATGTGCGGGACGTCAGTATTGACACTCCCTCTATTGATTCTGTTCATGTGGTACGTGACTTTGCTGATGTATTTCCAGCTGATCTCCCGGGCATGCCGCCCGACAGAGATATTGACTTTACTATTGACTTGTTGCCGGGCACTCAGCCCATTTCTATTCCACCGTACCGTATGGCTCCTCCTGAGTTGAAGGAGTGAAGGATCAGTTACAGGAGTTATTGGGCAAGGGTTTTATTCGACCCAATGTTTCGCCTTGGGGTGCTCCCGTATTGTTTGTGAAGAAAAAGGACGGTTCTATGCATATGTGTATTGACTATCGTCAGCTGAACAAGGTTACAGTGAAGAACCGGTATCCTTTGCCCCGTATTGATGATTTATTTGACCAGCTACAGGGCGCACAGGTGTTTTCTAAGATTGATTTGTGCTCTGGGTATCACCAGCTGAAGATTCGGGAGCCAGATATCCCGAAGACTGCCTTCAGGACCCGTTATGGTCACTATGAGTTCCTCGTGATGTCTTTTGGGCTGACTAATGCCCCAGCAGCCTTTATGCATTTGATGCACAGTGTGTTCAGGCCTTATCCGGACTCGTTCGTGATTGTCTTCATTGATGATATTCTAGTATATTCCCGGAGCCGGGAAGAGCACGAGCGACATTTGAGGATAGTGCTTCAGATTCCGAGGGAGAAGCAGCTTTATGCCAAGTTCTCTAAATGTGAATTCTGGTTGAGTTCAGTGGCATTTTTGGGCCACGTGGTGTCGAGTGATGGTATTCGAGTAGATCCGAGGAAGGTGGAGGCCGTGCAGAGTTGGCCCAGACCCTCCTCCGCTACTGAGATTTGCAGTTTCCTTTGTTTGGCGGGCTATTACAATCGTTTCGTAGAGGGGTTCTCTTCGATTGCAGCACCTATGACCAGATTGACCCAAAAGGGTGCCCTTTTCAGTGGACAGACGAGTGTGAGGCGAGCTTTCAGAAGCTCAAGACAGCTTTGACTTCGGCTCCGATATTGATGTTGCCTACAGGTACGGGGTCCTATACCGTATATTGTGATGCCTCACAAGTTGGACTCGGCGCGGTATTGATGCAGGACGGTAGGGTGATTGCCTACGCGTCGAGACAGCTGAAGGTGCATGAGAAGAATTACCCTGTTCATGATTTGGAGCTAGCTGCCATTGTTCATGCCTTGAAGATTTGGCGTCATTACTTATATGGGGTCCCTTGTGAGATCTACAATGATCACCGGAGCTTGCAGCACGTACTTAAGCAGAAGGACCTGAATATGCGTCAGAGGAGATGGTTGGAGCTACTAAAGGACTATGATATTACTATTCTCTATCATCCGGGCAAGGCTAATGTGGTTGCCGATGCCTTGAGTCGTCGAGCAGAGAGTTTGGGGAGTTTAGCATATCTACCAATTTCAGAGAGACCTATGGCGATGGATGTTCAGGCTCTAGCCAGGCAGTTTGTTAGATTGGATCTTTCGGAGCCCAACCGGATTCCGGCATGTGTGGTTTCTCGGTCTTCTCTATTTGACCGCATAAGGGAGCGTCAGTTCGACGACCCTCATTTGCTTGTCCTTCAGGATAGAGTTCGGCGTGGTGATGCTCGAGATGTTACCATCGGGGATGATGGAGTTATGAGGATGCAGGGCGTATCTGTGTGCCTAATGTGGATGATCTTCAAGAGCCGATTCTAGCAGAGGCCCATAGCTTGCGGTATTCCATCCATCCGGGAGCCACGAAGATGTATTAGGACTTGAAACAACATTACTGGTGGAGGCGGATGAAGAGGGATATAGTCGATTATGTTTCTAGATGCCTCAACTGCCAGCAGGTGAAGTATGAGCATCAGCGTCCGGGTGGATTGATGCAACGGATCGAGATTCCCGAGTGGAAATGGGAGCGCATTACCATGGACTTTGTATCCGGACTTCCACGGACGGTTAGGAAGTTTGATTCCATTTGGGTCATTGTGGATCGGCTGACCAAGTCCGCCCATTTTATACCGGTGAGCACTACATATTCATCGGAGCGACTGGCGGAGATCTATATCAAGGAGATAGTTCGGCTGCATGGTATTCCAGTTTCCATCATTTCAGATAGAGGCACTCAGTTCACTTCACGGTTCTGGAGAGCTGTACAGCGAGAGTTAGGTACTCGGGTGGAGTTGAGCACAGCATTTCACCCCCAGACTGATGGGCAGTCCGAGCGCACTATTCAGATTTTGGAGGATATGCTCCGTGCGTGCGTGATTGAGTTTGGAGGTTCATGGGATCACTTCTTGCCACTGGCGGAGTTTGCTTATAACAACAGCTACCAGTCTAGTATTCAGATGGCACCGTACGAGGCCCTATATGGTAGGAGGTGCAGGTCTCCCGTGGGTTGGTTTGAGCCGGGCGAGGCCAGGTTACTAGGTACTGATATGGTTCAGGAGGCTATGGACAAGGTCAAGGTGATTCAGGACAGACTTCGTGCGGCCCAGTCTAGACAGAAGAGTTATGCGGACAAGAAGGCTCGCGATGTGGCTTTTATGGTTGGTGAGCGGGTTCTGCTTCGAGTCTCGCCCATGAAGGGCGTTATGAGGTTTGGGAAGAAAGGGAAGCTGAGTCCCAGATTTATTGGTCCTTTTGAGATTTTGAGGCGTATTGGGGAGGTTGCCTATGAGTTAGCCTTACCTCCTAGCCTAGCTGGAGTTCACCCCGTATTTCATGTCTCCATGCTCCGGAGGTACCATGGTGACCCGTCGCATGTGTTGGATTTCACTTCTGTTCAGCTAGACAAGGATCTGTCTTATGTTGAGGAGCCAGTAGCCATTCTAGACAGGCAGGTCAGAAATCTAAGGTCAAAGAACATCGCTTCGGTAAAGGTTCAGTGGCGGGGCCAGCCGGTCGAGGAGGCGACTTGGGAGACCGAGCAGGATATGCGCAGCCAGTACCCTCATCTTTTCACTACTCCGGGTATGTTTTCTATGC
This sequence comes from Nicotiana noctiflora, assembly GCA_032618575.1. Lineage (NCBI taxonomy): Eukaryota > Viridiplantae > Streptophyta > Magnoliopsida > Solanales > Solanaceae > Nicotiana > Nicotiana noctiflora. The sequence goes on from JASVEL010002923.1 coordinate 119,284, forward strand.
TCGTTCGAGGACGAACGAATCTTTTAAGGGTGGGAAGATGTAACGACCCGGCCGGTCATTTTAGAAAATTACGCCCCAATCCCTAATTTAACTGTTTCCCTAAGTACATTTCTGCTATTGTGGTTTACCGGTAGAGTCGGCCCTGAAATTTGACGTATTTTGGGACACTTAGTCCCTAAATGAGAGCTTTAAAGATAGAAAATGGTCCGTAACCAGAACAGTGTTAAGACGATCTCGGAACGGAAATCCGATGGTTCCATTAGCTCTGTTGGGTGATTTCGGAGTTGGGAGCGCGTTCGGAATGTATTTTGGAGGTCCTTAGCTCAATTAGGCTTGAAATGCCGAAGGTTGAAATTTTGGCGAATCCGAACGATAGGTGAGATTTTGATCTGTTGGTCGGAATAGAATTCCGACAATTTCTGTAGCTTCGTTATGTGAATTTGGATATGTCCGCAAATTTTCAGGTCATTCGGACATCGTTTGGTCGGGATTTAGATCGAATGTGCAATTCGGAAAGTTTTAAGAAATTTAGGCTTGAATTCGATGTGAATTATGGGTTTTGATGTTGTTAGACGTGTTTTTATGATTTGAATGAGTTCGTATCGTGTTTTGGAGTATGTTGGTGGTTTTCGTTGGGGTCCCGGGAGCCTCGGGATGAATTCGAGGGTCCAAACGGACCAAATTTGTGCCAAAAGGCACTGCTGTTTCTGCTGCAATAATTGCAGAGCAATTTTGCTCTCCGCGATCGCGGAGATGGCCACGCGATCGCGTAAGGTGTGGTGGTAATGCATCGCGATCGCGATGCCTAGGATGCGATCGCGTAAGGGAAAAGCCCGGAGTTCTGCGATCGCAAGGCGGAGGGTGCGATCGCGTAAGTCTGGGAGAGTAAGCATCGCGATCGCGTAAGGGAGTATGCGATCGTGTAGGGTAGTTTGGAGAGCCGGACGAGTTTGTTCTTCGCGATCGCATTCGTGTCGTTTGCGATTGCGTAGGGTCGCTGAGTTGTTCACTGCGATCGCGTCCAGGATCACGCGATCGCGTAGAGGAAAATAAGGCCGCCCATATTTTGTGCATCGCGATCGCAAGCCCAGTGCTGCGATCGCGTAGAGTAAAATGGCCTGGCAGTGACTTTAAGTCCAGAACATTTCGGTCGCGGCCTAACACACCAAAACCGCCATTGTTGAGCTCCAAGAGAGGATTTTGAAGGGGAAACGCTGGGATATCATCGGGAAATCATCGGGGGTAAGTTTCTTGACCTTAATTCGTTGGTTTATCATGAAATCCGTGATTATTTCACCGAAATTGGAAGATTAAAGGTGGGTTTGAGCCCTAGGCCTAAATGTTAGAAAATCTTTGATTTGAATGGAAAAACGAAGTCCGATTTCGATAAATTTTATATGCACGGACTCGTATTGAGATAAGGAACCCGAAAATATAATTTTCGTGATTTTTTGATAAGCGTACCGAAAGTCGGGTTTTGGCAACTTGTGGGTTTTGGTGTATTTTGAGTTATTTTGATTGGGTAATGCCCAATTGGCCTATTTTGATGTGATTCTATTGATTTTTATCAGATACTACACTTGTGGAGGCCGACATTCGCGGCAAGAGGGTTATTTCTTAGCGGTTTTGTACAGGAATTGAGGTAAGTGGCTTGTCTAACCTCGTGTGGGGGATTTTCACCCCTAGGATATTATGTGATACTTTTAATGCCTTGTACGCGAGGTGACGGGCGTGTACATGCGCTGGTTGTTGAACACATACTTTACTTAAAATGTTCGATGAGTGTTATTCCTGTTTTTAGCAGTTAAATTCGATACTCCTACCCGGTAGCAGTTAGAAAAGCATGATTAGGTAGTATTTAACTATCTAGTTGCCTAATTGTCTTACTTGAGTTTTCTTGGTAATCGCTGGCGCCGTTTATCGGCGAAGTTATAGTTAAGCATATTATACTTCTCTCTGTGTATTCCTTTACTTGCTGTGTTTGTGGACTGCGGGTTCAATTCCCGGAGATCCCAGGGCCGTGGGTTCGATTCCCAGAGACCCGGTGTGATATTGTTGTGGACTGCGGGTTCGATTCCCGGAGATCCTGAGATTTATTGAGATGTGGACTGCGGGTTTGATTCCTGGAGATCCTGAGATTTATTGAGATGTGGACTGTGGGTTCGATTCCCGGAAATCCCGAGTTATTGGTAGGGACTACGGGTTCGATTCCCGAGATCCCGAGTTATTGGTAGGGACTACGGGTTCGATTCCCGAGATCCCGAGTTATTCCCAGGGCTGTGGGTTCGATTCCCAGAGACCCGGAGTGATATTGTTTGTGGACTGTAGGTTAGATTCCCGGAGATCCCGAGTTATTGAGATATTATTGAGACATGGGATGCGGGTTCGATTCCCGGAGACCCAGAGGTACTGAGAATGGGACTGTGGGTTCAATTCCCACAGATCCTGGATTTGTTTATTTGAGTTGGTTATTTGTTGTTAGCTTAATCGTAGACAGTTGCAGTAATTATCTTATTGTTGTTATTTCGGAAATTATTATCATTTAAACTGTTTATTTTTGTTATCATCATTATATTATTGTTTCTCAGTAGGGCCATGACCTTCCTCGTCACTACTCCATCGAGGTTAGGCTTGGCACTTACCGAGTACCGTCGTGGTGTACTCATGCTACTCTTTTGCACACTTTTGTTGTGCAGATCCAGGTATATCAGGACAGGCTCATACTAGGTGATTCCGCAGCTTTCTGGGAGACTTCGAGGTATGATCTGCTACGTCCGCGGATCCGGAGGCTTCCCTTCTATTCTAGTAGTACTAGTTGGCATTTTTCCTTCATCTCGTTGATAGATACTCTTTACACATAGAGCCACAGTTGTATATTCTCTTTTAGTCTGTGTTACCGTGGGATTCCGGATCTTGGTAGCGTTTCATTCATTGTGTGACGGATGTATGTGCCAAGCGGCACGGATTACATATCTCTTTATGCTATTTTCCCGTTGTTTCTTATTTAAGTGTTTATAGATTGTATAATACGTAACGTGTTAGGCTTACCTAGTCGTGGGGACTGGGTGCCATCACGACATGTTCACGATTGGTGAACTAGGGTCGTGACAATCATGTTTGGGTTTTCTTTATCATATTTGATAAGATTGACTAAGTCTTCCGCTAAGTTTGATTATTCCCTGCTGTAATTTATATGTTTTTAATTTTAAAGTCTTAATAAGAATTTGGTAATTAATGGAGGTGTAATAAATATTTGGCTTGCCTAGCTTCCATTAGTAGGCGCCATCACGACCCCCGATGGTGGGAAATCCGGGTCGTGACAAAAGCATTTATGAATTATAAGCGAGTTACTAAAGGCAAATTATTTTTTATCAAGTGTTATGCGGCACCAGCAGAGATATTATTTGATGAGATAAAACCACCAATTCAAGTGGTAAAGATAGGATTGACCAGGGAAATGATCATCCCGGAAATTATTGAACAGCAACCCGAGATACCAAAATTAGATATACCAGAATTTTATGCTAATAAACGAACTACAAGAATAGCAACTATTGTACAAGAATTAGCTATAAACTATACCAATGGAAACCCGATATGGTGCTATTATTCAAGAGATCAAGTCATGATATATTCACATTCCAAAGAAGTAAGACAACTAGACATGGAAGAAGTTAGACAGTGGGTCATAACACTGTTAAATCCAGAGAAGATGCCCCAAACAAGAGCTATCAAAAAGGAATTTATTTCAGAAAATTTATTAGCTAGATATTGTAAATTAGTAAGCCAAAAGTACTCAGACCATCTATGTACAAAGTGTAACGGAGAAGATAATTATATTCCAGAAGTGGAATTTGAATAAACTACGGAGACAAGGTAATAAATCTATCATGAAGCTAAGAAAAAAAAGAGGAGAAGAAGACAAAAGCTAAGAAGAAAAAGAGGAAAAGAAGACAAAAGCTAAGAAGAAAAAGAGGAAAAGAAGACAATGACATATAACAACCAAGAAGAAAAGCTACGGAAGGAATTCAACAAAAAATATTAGGCAAAGAAAAATGAAGAAGAAGAAAAAGCAAGATAGTGACATAAAGCTAGGAAAGCGACATCCACCAAACCGGACAAAATAAAGTGAAGCACTGAGCAGGAAAAGCAACGGATGAGATAAAAAGAAAAAAGCTAGATAGGAATATAATGTAAATTATTAAAGCATTATTAGTCTTTCTTTTTATTATTTTATGTAAAGCAAATAGTAGAAAAAACGCGTCAAGAAATAGTTAACACGTTATAGGACTAATATAAATAGATTAGCAGATAGGAGAAGAGAAGTAAGACTTCTCTACGGGAAGCAAAAGCCTTCTTCATCTTCGTAAAAATTCTCTCAAATACTTATAATAAAAAGATATTAAGTTTTTCAAAGCTATGGAACAACAATCCGAATCTATGCTAGAAATATCAAATCTACAAGAACAGGTATATCAATTGATGATTATGCGTAGCTAAATTCTTGTATTCCTGATAATCATCTTATAATACTATAGTTTTCATCATGTTATAGTAATGTTATAAAAAATAATTTGAGTAAGTTTGCCATGGAAGTATGCTTTAAGTAGTAACCTAGGCTAAGTCACTCCTAATGGGAAACCGGTGAGGCGAGGAGATGCCGTTTAGGGGAGTACCGCAGTTGAGGACATTGTTAGGGTAAATGATTAGAGCAAAGGGCCATGGTAGTGACCAGAAAAATTATTTTTTATATCTTATTATTATATGATGAATATGATAGTAAAGTAAGAAGATTAAAAGGAATACCATAAGAACATTAGAAATACATAAAATAATGATAACATACCTACTAGATGAAATGGCAGATAAATATAAGATATTAATCTTTTATGCACTTAGAAAAATAAACGAACCTGAAATTAGAAAAAATATATGGAATCAAATTCAAGAATATGAAAATCTAGTTTTAACAGAAATAATTAACCAAGAATGGAGTGAAGAACTAGAAGAACTAGAAGAAGCATATGATAATGACGAACTAGAAAGAGTATATAATTATGACTACACTAATACATGGGACTCGGGACCAGAAACAGACTAAGATATGATAAATTACGAATATTTAAATTATTGGATAGAAACTATGCTTGAAATAGGTAAAATCGAACAAAATATGAAAAATGATTTAGATAATTATATGCAAACTAAGAAAATCACACACATAGAGTCACTAAATAAAAATATAGAAAAATTACTGTTATTAAAAACTTTAGCTAAAGAAAATTATAATTTAGCATTTAACCAACAATGAATCAAAAATCTAATCAATTACCAACACAGTTAGTAACTAATCAATCCAAACGACCTATAACAGAGCTAATCGGAGCTATACCCGACCCCAACCCCCAATTTGGTATCAGAGCTAGTACTGAAAAAAGTAATAATACCAATTATAATATTAGTAATAAACAAGACAGATTAAAAGACGCAGATAGAATTAAAAATGAATTATATGGTTTATATTGTGAATTTAATTACTTAAAAATCACTAAAAATAATAATGATAGATTAGAACAACTTATACATATAATTTTAGAATTAGAATGGAAACTAATAATACAACTTAAAAGATGAATAAAGAGGAATTTGCAGTAGACGAAAAAACATATGAAAACCCAGAAGGACTAAAAATAAAAATTGTATTTTCTAATATAGGAAGAAAATATAAGAAAATAGGAGATAACTTATATCTAATGTTAGAAAAAGAATCATTAAAATTAGAAGATAGCTTAACTGCTTTAGTAAGAATAACAAGAGAAAATGAGGAAATAGACCGAAAATATGAGATAGAAAAAATTAAACAACAATCAAAAATAGAAATAAAAGAGATAGAAGAAACAAAAAATGCTAAAATAATAGAATTAGAAAAAGAATTAAACATGTTAAAAGAACTATATGCAACCAGACAAAAAGAAAAAGAACAAGAAAATAAATTACAACTTGAGATAAATAGATTCAAAAAAACAATTACAAGAAGAAAAATTAGAAATAATTAGAACAGAAGAAATAAATGAACCAAATAATAATAGTGATTTAGAAAATTATTCAGAAACAAGCGAAAGATATACGGACATTTTAGAAAATATAGCACAAGTCGAACAAAACGAAGAAGGTAGAAATGATCGTATAGAAATAAATGCGATAATAGATGAAAAACCTAGTACATCAGGAACAAAAGATACACAATTAGAGCAAAAAAGTTATATAAATTACGAAAATAATTATAAGAAAACATATAGAAATGATAGAGAACCAAGATATACAAAATGGATTCGAACACAAATACCAACAACAATACAACATAATTTCTTAGATCTAGACTGTGTAAAAGATATAAATAAGATAATCCAGTTATGGGTAGGATACATGACAAAACAGATTATAGACAATAAAATAGGAATATCAGATGTACCAGAATACATAGAAAGAACATTAATAGGAACGACTAAGTTATGGTTACAAAATATAAATAAAGATGCCTTAGGAGTATTAAGAAATGATAAAAAACTTGATGGTGAAAAAGCTACAACAGCTATAGAAATTTTACATAAATATGAAACAACTATAAGAAAAGAATTTCGTAGTGCAGAAACAGAAGTAGTAGAACAGCATAGAGAAAAAATATTAAATAGAAATTTAATGTCAAAATTAGCAATATGTAATAAGTGTTACATAGACGAATATACGTGTGCATTTAAATAATTTTACTATAGTATAGAGGAAAGTAAAGAAATAAGAAAATTATATTTTTCAAAATTACCAGAACCATTTAGTTCAAAAATATTAAAAGATTGGAATAATGCAGCATTACAAGATACTTTAGGAGCAAGAATTAGATACTTACAAAACTGGTTCGCAGAATTATGTGAAAAACATAAAGAAGAAATTAAAATGGAAAAAACATTAATAAAAAACTTAACATGTTGTAAGGATAAAACAGCACCTCAGTTTGGATGTAATAAAAGATACTATAATAAAAATCATAATAAAATTAAGAAATACAAAAAGTATAAGTCAAAATTTAAGTATAATAAACCTAGACGAAGATATTATGTAAAGAAATTTAATAACAAAAGACAGTACCGACCTAAGAAAAAATTATCAGAATGTAAATGTTATAATTGTGGAAAATTAGGACATTTAGCAAAAGATTGTAAAATACCTAAAAATCAAAGAACTAAGCAAGTATCAGAAATAATAATAAATGACGAAGAATACTTACAAATGGAATACATAGACTATGAATTAGAAAGCAATGATAGTATATATGAATTATCAGAAAATGAATTAGAAAATGAATTGATAATAGAATCAGATAATGAAGACAATGAATTAATAGATGACTGAAAAAGAAATAAATATAATAACCCAAGAAGAATACCAAGATGAAGAATCTACGGAACAAAAAGTAATATTTGATGAAAATATATTTGAACAGATAAAAGGAAAAGAATTAGACTTAAGTGTAGAAAAAATATTAGATATACCAAAAATAAAAAATTGGTTCAAAAGAAGTAAAGAAGAATACTATGTAATTAGCCAAAGAGAACATATAATAGACTGTAAATACACCAAAGGAAAAGCTAAAATACCAATAATAAATAAACGAATAATAAATAAAGAAATACAGGATATAAGGGCAAAAAACCCAATTAAATATGTACATCTAGGAGGAACAGAAATATTAATAAAAGCATGTTTAGACAAGGGATAGATACACCAATAGAAATTTACCTAGCAGATGATAGAATTATACAACCTATAGAAAAAAGCATAATAAGTGCAGTACGAGGAAATTTGATATACCAAAAATTTAAATTCATAATTAGTGCTAACTTTTCAGTAGCGATAAATGATAAAAATATAGATAAATCACTTGTATTATACTGGAAAATGTCAGGAATAGAATTAACCCCAGGTAGTAAGATATTTACAGCAAGATGTAAAAACTTATATATATTAACAACCAAACATAAGATAATGGCAAGAAATAAAATAAACAAAATAAAGATAGAAAATCCTTTTGAAAGAATAGTGTCACGACCCCAAATCCGGTCGTGATGGCGCCCAACACACTGCTAGGCCAGCCTGACCAATTAACAGCAATCACGGAGCCATAAGCTCACTTTATCCAATTTAAGCATACGGAAATAATTCAACAGTGATAGATACATATTAAAAACAAGGAACCAAGTCCCAACACGTGCCAACTCCCATAGACCGAAGGGTCAAGAGTCATGAGCCTCTACGGAATATACAAGTGTAAATAGTGAATATAATTGTGCACAAGTGTGGGGTGATCAGAACAAAATATAGACAAACTGGAGAATCAGGTCCTGCGAACGCTGGCAGCTACCTCGACCGTCCAAAAGCACTCCCGAGCCGCAATGGAATCAGCTCTGCTGTAATGTACCTGGATCTGCACACAAGGTGCAGGGAGTCGGGTGTGAGTACTTCCAACTCAGCGGTAATAAAAGTAAATAATGCTGAAGGGAAGAAAACCACGCAAGGCACTATCTCTTGCTACACAATACGGAACTATCATAAAACTTCAAAACACTATCATTTTATTCCTTTTTAGCATATGTGAGTAGATTATTTAGAAATCTCAATTTTTAGCTACTTTCTTTCATTATAACATACCAATACCGGGGAGAATCTCAAGCAGTGCAAGTCAGCACTCAAATCAGCCTCTCGGGCTCAGCACTCCTTAACAATTTATACCAGGAGATCTGGTCAATTGATCAAATATGCAATTCGGAAAGTTTTAAGAAACTTAGGCTTGAATCGATGTGATTTATGGGTTTTGATGTTGTTAGACGTGTTTTTATGATTGGAATAAGTTCGTATCGTGTTTTGGAGTATGTTGGTGGTTTTCGTTGGGGTCCCGGAGGCCTCGGGATGAATTCGGACCATCATCCGGCACTTTGGAACATGTAAAGTCTGCAGAAAAACTGCAGATCACTGGGCAAGATTTAAGCCATCGCGTTCGCGAGGGCCTTGTTCGCGTTCGCGTAGGCCGGGTGCTGCAGAGCATCGCGTTCGCGTCCAAGGCGTCGCGTTCGCGTAGTGGAAGAAGGGGAGGCACCGCGTTCGCGATCCCTGTGTCGCGTTCGCGAAGAGCAAGGCGGGTTGGATGGGAAATAAGGTCATCGCGAACGCGTGGACTGGCGCCGCGTTCGCGAAGGTTTAGCCGGCTGTGCATCGCGGACGCGAGTGGCGTCACGCGAACGCGAAGGGTAAATGGGCTAGAGCATCGCGAACGCGTGACAGGCCACGCGAACGCGATGAAGGAAAATGTCTGGCAGTGAGCTTAAGTTCGGAACATAACACCCGCGACCCCCATACACAAAAACGCCATTTTTGAGCTCCAAGAGAGGTTTTTGAAGGGGAAAACGTTGGGATATCATCGGGAAATCATCGGGGTAAGTTTCTTGACCTTAATTCGTTGGTTTATCATGAAATCCGTGATTATTTCACTGAAATTGGAAGATTAAAGGTGGGTTTGAGCCCTAGGCCTAAATGTTAGAAAATCTTTGATTTGAATGGGCAAATGGAGTCCGATTTCGATAAATTTTATATGCACGGACTCGTATTGAGATAAGGAACCCGAATATATAATTTTTGTGATTTTTCGATAAGCGTACCGAAAGTCGGGTTTTGGCAACTTGTGGGTTTTGGTGTATTTTGAGTTAATTTGATTGGGTAATGCCCAATTGGCCTATTTTGATGTGATTCTATTGATTTTTATCAGATTCTACACTTGTGGAGGCCGACATTCGTGGCAAGAGGGTTATTACTTAGCGGTTTTGTACCGGAATTGAGGTAAGTGGCTTGTCTAACCTCGTGTGGGGGAATTTTCACCCCTAGGATATTATGTGATAGTTTTAATGCCTTGTACGCGAGGTGACGGGCGTGTACATGCGCTGGTTGTTGAACACGTACTTTATTCAAATGTTCGATGAGCGATATCCCTGTCTTGGTTGTTAATTTGATATTTTACCCGGTAGTGGTTAGAAGAGCACGATTAGGTAGCACTTAACTGTTTAGTTGCCTAATTGCCTTATTTGAACTCCTTGTTAATTATTGGCACTATTTTTCGGTGAAGTTATAGTTGAGCATAATTATTTTCTCTCTGTGGATTTCCTTAATTGGCTGTGCTTGTGGACTGCGGGTTCGATTCCCGGAGACCCAGGGCTGTGGGTTCGATTCCCAGAGACCCGACGTGATATTGGTAGGGACTACGGGTTCGATTCCCGAGATCCTGAGTTATTGGTAGGGACTACGGGTTCGATTCCCGAGATCCCGAGTTATTGGTAGGGACTACGGGTTCGATTCCCGAGATCCTGAGTTATTGGTAGGGACTACGGGTTCGATTCCCAGAGATTTTGAGTTATTGAGATATGGACTGCGGGTTCGATTCCCAGAGATCCTGAGCTATTGATATATTATTGAGATGTGGACTGCGGGTTCGATTCACGGAGATCCTGAGATTTATTGAGACATGGGCTGCGGGTTCGATTCTCGGAGACCCGGGGGTACTGTCAATGGGACTGTGGGTTCAATTCCCACAGATCCTGGACTTGTTTATTGAGTTGGTTATTTGTTTTTAGCTTGATTGTAGACAGTTTCAGTAAATGTTGTTATTTTGGAAATTTTGTTGTTATCTGTTAAACTGTTTATTTTGTTATCATCATATTATTATTGTTCTCAGTAGGGCCCTGACCTTCCTCGTCACTACTCCATCGAGGTTAGGCTTGGCACTTACCGAGTACCGCCGTGGTGTACTCATGCTACTCTTCTGCACACTTTTGTTGTGCAGATCCAGGTACATCAGAGCAGGCTCGTACTAGGTGATTCTGCAGCTTTCTGGGAGACTTCGAGGTATGATCCGCTACGTCCGCGGATCCGGAGGCTTCCCTTCTATTCTAGTATTACTAGTTGACATTTTTCTTCATTTCGTTGTTAGATACTCTTTATACATAGAGCCCCAGTTGTATTTCTCTTTTAGTCTGTGTTACCGTGGGGTTCCGGATCTTGGTAGTGTTTTATTTATTTTGTGACGGATGTATGTGCCAAGCGGCACGGATTACATATCTTTTATGTTATTTTCCGCCGTTTCCTATTTAAGTGTTTATAATTTATGGATTCCGCAACGTGTTAGGCTTACCTAGTCGTGGGGACTGGGTGCCATCACGACATGTTCACAATTGGTGAACTAGGGTCGTGACAAGTTGGTATCAGAGCTCTAGGTTCATAGGAGTCACGGGACACGGACCGGTTACTTAGAGTCTCGCTGATCGATACGGAGACGTCTGTATTTATCTACGAGGGGCTATGTAACTGTTTAGGAAACTCTTCATTTCTTTTGGATTCCTTGTCGTGCGACATTTTTGGCATCAAAAAACTAAACTACTGCTTTCTATTCTCTCACAGATGGTGAGGACACGAGCTAACCGCGATGATCGGGTACCCGCGCCCCCTGTTGCTGCCGTCAGAGGCCGGGGCCGAGGTAGAGGACGAGGACGCGCCCGAGGTGCAGCCACAGCACCATCGCGCGCTGCCGCTGAGGTGCCACCGGTAGACCAGGTTGGAGCGCAGGCACCCGGTACACCGACTACAGCTGCTACTACTCCAGCACTACAGGAGACCCTGGCTCAGTTCATGAGCATGTATACCACTTTGGCCCAGGCAGGATTGCTTCCTCTTGTTGCAGCTACATCTCAGGCCGGGGGAGGGGCCCGGACTCCCGTAGCCGTTACTCAGGAGCAGCGTGTGCCAGTGGGACATGTTCCAGAGATTATTACTATGCCTCATGCCGCCCCAGTACAGCCCGGAGGTGGGCCAGCTGCCTCCAAGGATGCGCGACGTAGATTAGAGAGGTTCAAGAAATATGATCCTCTAGTGTTCAGTGGGTTGGCTACAAATGATGCATTGGGCTTTCTAGAGGGGTGTAATCGTATTCTTCGTACTATGGGGATTGTGGAGACCAGCGGGGTTTCCTTCACTGCTTTTCAGTTTCGCGGGGCCGCTTATGATTGGTGGCGCACGTATGAGTTGGATAGTCCGGAGGAGTCTGCTTCATTGACTTGGACGCAGTTTTCAGATCTGTTTTTGAGGGAGTTTGTTCCATAGAGCCTTAGGGATTCTTGGCGCTCGGAGTTTGAGCGGTTGCGACAGGGCTCCATGTCGGTATCGGAGTATGCTATCAGTTTCACCCGTCTAGCCAGGCATGCACCGGCTTTGGTAGCCACGGTTCGGGAGAGAGTGCGGAGATTTATTGAGGGCCTGATTCCGCCTATCCGATCCAGCATGGCCAGAGAGTTGGAGACAGATATATCTTATCAGCAGGCAGTTAGCATTGCCAGGAGGATCGAGGGTATGCTCCCTAGAGAGCGGGGAGATAGAGAGGCCAAGAGGTCTCGTGAGTCGGGCCATTTCTCTGGTGCCCGCACTTCATCAGCCGGTCGTTTTGGCAGGGGTTATTCCGGTCGACCAGTTCACTCGGCATTGCCCGCAGCAGGTAGTACTCCAGGTCTTCCAGCACCTCAGGAGCCTTATTATGCTCCCCCAGTTTCCAGTGCACCTCCTGCGCGGGGTCCTTCCAGAGGTCAGGCTAGTGGGGGAGAGGCCGGTCAATCACAGTCACCGTGTCCTCCCAGAGCTTGCTTTGGGTGCGGGGATACTCGCCATCTGGTGAGGGAGTGCCCCAGGCGTAGGAGGGGGGCACCTCACCGGTCTTCGCAGCATCAGCGTGGCTCTCGGGGTCGGCAGGCTATCATTCCAGCTCCAGCCGCTATTCCACCTGCCCAGCCAGCCCGGGGCGGGGTCGTGGTTCTAGAGGCCGCCCGCGAGAGGGGGACAAGCCGGATTCTATGCTATTCCCGATCGCGCCGCGGCTGTCGCATCCGATTCCGTTATCACAGGTATTATTCTGGTTAGTCACAGGGAGGCATCGGTTCTATTCGACCCCGGTTCCACTTTTTCATATGTGTCTTCTTACTTTGCTTCTCATTTGGGTGTGCCTCGGGATTCTTTGAGTGCCCCCATTTATGTTTCCACTCCGGTGGGTGATTCTTTGGCCGTGGACCGCGTATATCGGTCGTGTTTGATTACCATTTGTGATTTTGAGACCAGAGCGGATCTATTGCTGCTTGGGATGGTCGATTTTGATATTATTCTGGGCATGGACCGGTTGTCGCCCCATTATGCTATTCTTGATTGTCACGCCAAGACCGTGACGCTGGCTATGCCGGGCATTCCACGTATTGAGTGGAGTGGTACTCTAGATCACACCCCTAGCCGTGTTATTTCTTTTCTCAGAGCTCAGCGTATGGTTGAGAAGGGGTGTGCTGCTTATCTTGCCTATGTGCGGGACGTCAGTATTGACCCTCCCTCTATTGATTCTGTTCCCGTGGTACGTGACTTTGCTGATGTATTTCCAGCTGATCTTCCGGGCATGCCGCCTGACAGAGACATTGACTTTGCTATTGACTTGTTGCCGGGCACTCAGCCCATTTCTATTCCACCGTACCGTATGGCTCCTCCCGAATTAAAGGAGTTGAAGGATCAGTTACAGGAGTTATTGGGCAAGGGTTTTATTCGACCCAGTGTTTCGCCTTGGGGTGCTCCTGTATTGTTTGTGAAGAAAAAGGACGGTTCTATGCGTATGTGTATTGACTATCGTCAGCTGAATAAGGTTACAATGAAGAACCGGTATCCTTTGCCCCGTATTGATGATTTATTTGACCAGTTACAGGGCGCACATGTGTTTTCTAAGATTGATTTGCGCTCCTGGGTATCACCAGCTGAAGATTCGGGAGCCAGATATCCCGAAGACTGCCTTCAAGACCCGGTATGGTCACTATGAGTTCCTCGTGATGTCTTTTGGGTTGACTAATGCTCCAGCAGCATTTATGCATTTGATGCACAGTGTGTTCAGGCCTTATCCGGACTCGTTCGTGATTGTCTTCATTGATGATATTCTAGTATATTCTCGGAGCCGGGAAGAGCACGAGCAGCATTTGAGGATAGTGCTTCAGATCCTGAGGGAGAAGCAGCTTTATGCCAAGTTCTCTAAATGTGAATTTTGGTTGAGTTCAGTGGCATTTTTGGGTCACGTGGTATGGAGTGATGGTATTCGAGTAGATCCGAGGAAGGTGGAGGCCGTGCAGAGTTGGCCCAGACCCTCCTCCGCTACTGAGATTCGCAGCTTCCTTGGTTTGGCGGGCTACTACCGTCGTTTCGTAGAGGGGTTCTCTTCGATTGCAGCACCTATGACTAGATTGACCCAAAAGGGTGCCCCTTTTCGGTGGACAGACGAGTGTGAGGCGAGCTTTCAGAAGCTCAAGACAGCTTTGACTTCGGCCCCTATATTGATGTTGCCTACAGGTTCGGGGTCCTATACCGTATATTGTGATGCCTCACGAGTTGGACTCGGTGCGGTATTGATGCAGGACGGTAGGGTGATTGCCTACGCGTCGAGACAGCTGAAGGTGCATGAGAAGAATTACCCTGTTCATGATTTGGAGCTAGCTGCCATCGTTCACGCCTTGAAAATTTGGCGTCATTATTTATATGGGGTTCCTTCTGAGATCTACACCGATCACCGGAGCTTGCAGCACTTGCTTAAGCAGAAGGACCTGAATATGCGTCAGAGGAGATGGTTGGAACTACTGAAGGACTATGATATTACTATTCTCTATCATCCGGGCAAGGCTAATGTGGTTGCCGATGCCTTGAGTCGTCGGGCAGAGAGTTTGGGGAGTTTGGCATATCTACCAGCTTCGGAGAGGCCTATGGCGATGGATGTTCAGGATTTGGCCAGGCAGTTGGTTAGACTGGATCTTTCGGAGCCCAGCCGGTTCTAGCTTGTGTGGTTTCTCGGTCTTCTCTATTTGACCGCATCAGGGAGCGTCAGTTCGACGACCCTCATTTGCTTGTCCTTCAGGATAGAGTTCGGCGTGGTGATGCTCGGGATGTTACCATCGGGGATGATGGAATTATGAGGATGCAGGGCCGTATCTGTGTGCCCAATGTAGATGATCTTCGAGAGCTGATTCTAGCAGAGGCCCATAGTTCGCGGTATTCCATCCATCCGGGAGCCGCGAAGATGTATCAGGACTTGAAACAGCATTACTGGTGGAGGCGGATGAAGAGGGATATAGTTGATTATGTTTCTAAATGCCTCAATTGCCAGCAGGTGAAGTATGAGCATCAGCGTCCGGGTGGATTGATGCAGCAGATTGAGATTCCAGAGTGGAAATGGGAGCGCATCACCATGGACTTTGTATCTGGGCTTCCACGGACTATTAGGAAGTTTGATTCTATTTGGGTTATTGTGGATCGGCTGACCAAGTCCGCCCATTTTATACCGGTGAGCACTACTTATTCATCGGAGCGATTGGCGGAGATCTATATCAAGGAGATAGTTCGGCTGCATGGTATTCCAGTTTCCATCATTTCAGATAGAGGCACTCAGTTCACTTCACGGTTCTGGAGAGCTGTACAGCAGAGTTAGGTACTCGGGTGGAGCTGAGCACAGCCTTTAACCCCCAGACTAATGGGCAGTCCGAGCGCACTATTCAGATTTTGGAGGATATGCTCCGTGCGTGCGTGATTGAGTTTGGAGGTTCATGGGATCACTTCTTGCCACTGGCGGAGTTTGCTTATAACAACAGCTACCAGTCTAGTATTCAGATGGCACCGTACGAGGCCCTATATGGTAGGAGGTGCAGGTCTCCCGTGGGTTGGTTTGAGCCGGGCGAGGCCAGGTTGCTAGGTACTGATATGGTTCAGGAGGCTATGGACAAGGTCAAGGTGATTCGGGACAGACTTCGTGCGGCCCAGTCCAGACAGAAGAGTTATGCGGACAAAAAGGTTCGCGATGTGGCTTTTATGGTTGGTGAGCGGGTTCTGCTTCGAGTCTCGCCCATGAAGGGCGTTATGAGGTTTGGGAAGAAAGGGAAGCCGAGTCCTAGATTTATTGGCCCTTTTGAGATTTTGAGGCGTGTTGGGGAGGTTGCTTATGAGTTGGCCTTACCTCCCAGCTTAGCCGGAGTTCACTCCGTATTTCATGTCTCCATGCTCCGGAGATACCATGGTGACCCGTCGCACGTGTTGGATTTCACATCTGTTCAGCTAGACAAGGATCTTTCTTATGTTGAGGAGCCAGTAGCCATTCTAGACAGGCAAGTCAGAAAGCTAAGGTCAAAGAACATCGCTTCGGTAAAGGTTCAGTGGCGGGGCCAGCCGGTCGAGGAGGCGACTTGGGAGACCGAGCAGGATATGCGCAGCCAGTACCCTCATCTTTTCACTACTCCGGGTATGTTTTCTATGCTCGTTCGAGGACGAACGAATCTTTAAGTGTGGGAAGATGTAACGACCCGACCGGTCGTTTTAGAAAATTACGCCCCAATCCCTAATTTAACTGTTCCCCTAAGTTCATTTCTGCTATTGTGGGTTGCCGGGAGAGTTGGTTCCGAAAATTTGAGCATTTTGGGACACTTAGTCCCCAAATAAGAGCTTTGAAACTAGAAAACGGTCCATAGCCGGAACAGTGTTAAGACGATCTCGGAACGGAAATCCGATGGTTCCATTAGCTCCGTTAGGTGATTTCGGGGTTGGGAGCGCGTTCGGAATATATATTGGAGGTCCGTAGCTCAATTAGGCTTGAAATGCCGAAGGTTGAAATTTTGGTGAATCCGAACGATAGGTGAGATTTTGATCCGGGGGTCGGAATGGAATTCCGACAATTTCTGTAGCTTCATTATGTGATTTTGGATATGTCCGCAAATTTTCAGGACATTTGGACGTCATTTGGCCGGGTTTTGGATTGAATGTTAGTTTTGAAAGTTTTGAAGAAACTTAGGCTTGAATCGATGTGATTTATGGGTTTTGATGTTGTTAGACGTGTTTTTATGATTGGAATAAGTTCGTATCGTGTTTTGGAGTATGTTGGTGGTTTTCGTTGGGGTCCCGGAGGCCTCGGGATGAATTCGGACCATCATCCGACACTTTGGAACATGAAAAGTCTGCAGAAAAACTGCAGATCACTGGGCAAGATTTAAGCCATCGCGTTCGCGAGGGCCTTGTTCGCGTTCGCGTAGGCCGGGTGCTGCAGAGCATCGCGTTCGCGTCCAAGGCGTCGCGTTCGCGTAGTGGAAGAAGGGGAGGCACCGCGTTCGCGATCCCTGTGTCGCGTTCGCGAAGAGCAAGGCGGGTTGGATGGGAAATAAGGTCATCGCGAACGCGTGGACTGGCGCCGCGTTCGCGAAGGTTTAGCCGGCTGTGCCTCGCGGACGCGAGTGGCGTCACGCGAACGCGAAGGGTAAATGGGCTAGAGCATCGCGAACGCGTGATAGGCCACGCGAACGCGATGAAGGAAAATGTCTGGCAGTGAGCTTAAGTTCAGAACATAACACCCGCGACCCCCATACACAAAAACGCCATTTTTGAGCTCCAAGAGAGGTTTTTGAAGGGGAAAACGTTGGGATATCATCGGGAAATCATCGGGGGTAAGTTTCTTGACCTTAATTCGTTGGTTTATCATGAAATCCGTGATTATCTCACTGAAATTGGAAGATTAAAGGTGGGTTTGAGCCCTAGGCCTAAATGTTAGAAAATCTTTGATTTGAATGGGCAAATGGAGTCCGATTTCGATAAATTTTATATGCACGGACTCGTATTGAGATAAGGAACCCGAATATATAATTTTTGTGATTTTTCGATAAGCGTACCGAAAGTCGGGTTTTGGCAACTTGTGGGTTTTGGTGTATTTTGAGTTAATTTGATTGGGTAATGCCCAATTGGCCTATTTTGATGTGATTCTATTGATTTTTATCAGATTCTACACTTGTGGAGGCCGACATTCGTGGCAAGAGGGTTATTACTTAGCGGTTTTGTACCGGAATTGAGGTAAGTGGCTTGTCTAACCTCGTGTGGGGGAATTTTCACCCCTAGGATATTATGTGATAGTTTTAATGCCTTGTACGCGAGGTGACGGGCGTGTACATGCGCTGGTTGTTGAACACGTACTTTATTCAAATGTTCGATGAGCGATATCCCCTGTCTTGGTTGTTAATTTGATATTTTACCCGGTAGTGGTTAGAAGAGCATGATTAGGTAGCACTTAACTGTTTAGTTGCCTAATTGCCTTATTTGAACTCCTTGTTAATTATTGGCACTATTTTTCGGTGAAGTTATAGTTGAGCATAATTATTTTCTCTCTGTGGATTTCCTTAATTGGTTGTGCTTGTGGACTGCGGGTTCGATTCCCGGAGACCCAGGGCTGTGGGTTCGATTCCCAGAGACCCGATGTGATATTGGTAGGGACTACGGGTTCGATTCCCGAGATCCTGAGTTATTGGTAGGGACTACGGGTTCGATTCCCGAGATCCTGAGAATGTTGAAATGTGGACTACGGGTTCGATTCCCGAGATCCTGAGATTATTGAAATGTGGACTACGGGTTCGATTCCCGAGATCCTTAGATTTATTGGAATGTGGACTACGGGTTCGATTCTCGAGATCCTGAATTATTGGTAGGGACTGTGGGTTCGATTCCCGAAGATCCTGAGTTATTTAGATATTATTGAGACATGGACTGCGGGTTCGATTCCCGGAGACCCGGAGATACTGAGAATGGGACTGTGGGTTCAATTCCCACAGATCCTGGATTTGTTTTATTGAGTTGGTTATTTGTTGTTAGTTTAATTGTAGACAGTTGCAGTAATCATCTTATTGTTGTTATTTCGGAAATTATTATCATTTAAACTGTTTATTATTGTTATCATCACTATATTATTGTTTCTTAGTAGGGCCCTGACCTTCCTCGTCACTACTCCATCGAGGTTAGGCTTGGCACTTACTGAGTACCGCCGTGGTGTACTCATGCTACTCTTCTGCACACTTTTGTTGTGCAGATCCGGGTACATCAGAGCAGGCTCGTACTAGGTGATTCTGCAGCTTTCTGGGAGACTTCGAGGTATGATCTGCTACGTCCGCGGATCCGGAGGTTTCCCTTCTATTCTAGTATTTCTAGTTGACATTTTTCCTCATTTCGTTGTTAGAAACTCTTTATACATAGAGCCCCAGTTGTATTTCTCTTTTAGTCTGTGTTACCGTGGGGTTCCGGATCTTGGTAGTGTTTTATTTATTTTGTGACGGATGTATGTGCCAAACGGCACGGATTACATATCTTTTACGTTATTTTCCGCTGTTTCCTATTTAAGTATTTATAATTTATGGATTTCCAGACTCCGGAGGGGCTCCTACAGCCCAAGCACAATATCAATATCACACCTGCTGCGGCGCGCAGCCCGATCCATATACCACTGCGGCGTGGAGTCCGATCCATGCATGTGTATGCATATGCTCACATGAATGTCATGCCCTAACATATGGCCCTCGGCCCCAATCAGTCTAACAAATAATCAAGAAAGCCCTACGGCAACAATATCATATTAGCTCACAGCAAAAAAAATATTATTAAGACCTTGTTCAAGTTTTTCATAACCTTATAAAAATGCTGAATAGCAATAATTCCATTTTAAACCTTAAATTTAGAATAAAATATGCTCAGTGTTATCAAAACAGTAATACCAATCCTTGAAGGATTCAAATAATTGGCACGAAGCCCAAACGTGATAATTAGTCCAATTCATTTTAACAATTAGGTGTTATTATTTATTACGCGGGACGGACCAAGTCACGATCCCCAATGGTGCTCTACCCCACGCCCGTTATTCGGCATGCAAGTCACCTCAACACAGCACTAAGATGTGCAAGTCCGGGGTTTACTAACCCTCAAAACATCATTTACAAGAATTACCCACCTCGAACCAACGAAAGCTCATGCCCGCGACGCCTTAGCTCCTCGAACCGGCATCCACGCACGTCAAAACTAGCACAAATCAGCACAAATATATCAAAATAGTCTAATGGAACATCACCCAATCGAAAGAACTCGAAAAATATCAAAAATCACGAAATTTGCAAAACCCGAGCTCCGGGCCCACATCTCGAAAAACTTCGAAACTCATATTTCCAGAACCCTCGTCTAGCCACGAGTCCATACATATAAAATTTACCAAAATCGGAGTTCGATTGGCCTTTCAAAAACCAAATTTTCGTTTTCAATATCTAGGCCACAATCCTTCACAATTTCTACCCAAATTCATGAAGATTGATGTTAATTCTACCATAAAATCATGTTTTTGAGTCAAGAAACTTACCTCCGATGAATACCCGATGATTTCCCAGCGTTTTCCCTTGATTTCTTCTCTCTAGGGCTCAAAAATTATGTTTTGGGGGTGTAAACCCGTAAGCCTTCTGTTTTCTGGATTTTATTCACTGCCAGAGCTTTTTGCTCTTCGCATTCGCGTGAGCTCCCACGCGTTCGCGATGAACAGCTCCCTCTTACTCTTCGCGAACGCGACGCCTACCACGCGTTCGCGATGCTCAATTCCAGCTACCGTTCGCGAATGCGACGCCATTCACTCGTTCGCGATGCTCAAACTCCCAGCCGCCCAATTTCCTTCTACGTGTTCGCGATACTCCTCCCGCGAACGCGAAGCCTTACCCTCACACACCTACGCGAACGCGACCACTAGAACGCGAACGTTATGCACACGATCCCTGGCCTACGCGAACGCGGCTCCCCTTCTCCCGAACGCGATGCATGATCCGCGTGGCCTTCGCACGCGAAGGCTTAGATGCCTGGGCAGAACCTGCAGTTTCTCTGCAGATTTTTGCCAAGTCCAAAAGCCCGGTTGATGGTCTGAAATCATCCCGAGGCCCCCGGGACCCCAACGAAAACCAACAACGAACTCCAAAACATGATACGGACTTGTTCAAATCATAAAAACACCATACTAAACATCAAAATCACCATTTACTCACGAATTCAAGCCTAAGTTTCTTCAAACTTTCAAAACTAACATTCAATCCAAAACCCGATCAAACGACGTCCGAATGACCTGAAAATTTGCAGACATATCCAAAATCACGTAACGAAGCTACAGAAATTGTCGGAATTCCATTCCGACCCCCGGATCAAAATATCACCTACCATCTGGTTTCGCCAAAATTCAACCTTCGCCAATTCAAGCCTAAAACTACACCGGACCTCCGAATTCAATTCCGATTGCTCTCCTAAGTCACAAATCACCTCCCGGAACTAACCAAATCATCAGAGTCCGATTCCAAGCCTCTAACCAAATAGTCAACTCCGGGTGGACTTTCCTTATTCAAGTTTCCTTCAAAAAGGCTATATGCCTCATTTTCAATCCAAATCACTCCTAACTCACCCGATAGGCTCTAACACCGATATAAAAGCATAAAATATGTAATTACAACATGACGGGGTGGTAATTCCCGTAACGACAGGCCGGGTCGTTACATTCTCCCCAACTTAAATAATCGCTCGTCCTCGAGCGTACCCAGAGTTGTACTAGAATCAACCCCATAGCTGAATGACCTTACCAAGCATATATTCGGGCGATCATACGTCATCCTATCTCACATAAGTCCGAAAACACCATATAGTCAAAATTTCACAGACCATCTGAACCATAAATCACATTGCACTTTTCGAAATCATATGCCAAATGCAAATCCCATGCCTATGCTCAGGATACACTCGAATCCACAGCAATAACCCATATTCGCTACTCCGGGTGAGACCACATGATGTATCGACAACCCAATCACTCGAGACAATAGTCTCTAATCACAACAACTGGCCACAATAACCAAATACTAGATGATAACCTCTTTCATTAGATAGAGTCTGATTCTAACACCTCCATACCCTGCCCACGGTAGCTGAAGCACGAGATATACCGAACCCATCTCTCAGGTTAACCATTCGTGAATCCATTTCCCTTTTAAAACTGATACCACAATAGGTTTTGGAGCCAAACCTCAATTTTTTTTACCTTTCCAACAAGCTAAGATCCAATATGCTCGTATTCATTAATAACTCCAACGGTCATTTCGATTATAACACACCGCACTGGTGATAAGACACCTCAACACTGGCCTAAGCCACGACGAGCACAACATAGGCTCCAATAGAAATGTTTGCACACACTCGAATCATGACAGCTCAAATCATGACAATTGTCTCCAGCAAATAGAGCTGCAATTCAGTTCCTCTGTGCCATGATAACATAGAACTGAGATCGCGTCTCGCATTATAGAAATAAAGTACCCGAATCCTCCTCTAGAGGTCATAACATCACGTGGCCTTGCCACGATTCGTGATTCTATCCCAACGTTATTACTCATGAAGCACCTCAAGCCACTAAGCTCAAAATGGTTAGCCACGCACGGATCTAGGTCTTGAACCCACGCAATCAACCTCACCCACGGTGAAACAATTAACGTATGCTATCAAATCCTGAAAGGACACAACCGACGTGCCATTTGCCAAGCGATACTCAAAATGGACTTTTCCTCAGAAGTGGAAGTATTGTATACTAGGTAATATATAACTAACTCTATTTTCACATTACACTATTGCGGTGTGTAACCCGCTCCAACGACATACCCGTGGCGGCGTGCCACCCGATCCGGATACCATACCTATGGCGGCGTGCCACCCGATCCACGCATAAATCTCGCGAAGGAAATGCATATCGAATCGAATTTTCTCATTATAGCAAACATATATATACATATAGCCTCAAGCTCGGCCACATGAACGCATCCGACAACGTTTCTCAATACTGGAACTGAATCAATGGTAGATACTTCTACACTAACATCCGCCACTAAGGTCCAACTGACAAAGCAATGCCTACCAGCCGTGCGCTGGTCCTGTGTACAACTACTCTGTTGGAGCATACTCTGATGCTCTTTGCTACGCAATTTGTGCCATTTTCCGACATAGTCCATATCAAATTTGTCTAGACGACCTGACTTATGTCAACCAGACTGAAATAAGGTATCATAACCCCAATTCATCATATCAAGCTAAGAGAGAGCCACTAGGGCTTCCGATTTCCAATAATCACAAAACGGTGCCGATACACGCGATATACAACCACTGCATAGGCGGGTTACAAGAACTTCTAGTCTCCAACACACATATAACACATGAATCACCATGCTTGATTCCGTACTTCACCATACAAATACATAACGCACATCAAGCGTCCATTCATACCACGAAAGCCATTCATAAATTTCACTATGCCATCAACGACTCAATTATTATAGTCGATCCAACAAGAGAATACCACCATACCACTGGATATTATCAGTTTACATTACATTGTCCTTTTTGGATCATATTCCCTGCCAAGTTAATAGAATAGCAGTACCATTTTCTTAAATCATCAGAAAGATCGATTCTTAATTCACCTGCAGCTGTCCGTGCTTCCCATATATTATGAACTGATCTCAAACCTAGAATATACCATTATCAACTTTCCATAACACATCGTGTATACCATACTAAGATAACATGGAAGTTCTTATCCCTTTCCTACGCCGCAAACATCGACGCACTCAACTAGTCAAGGACTTTTATGATCCCATATAGAGAAAACTCATTACACATTCCAAGCTTTGCATACCAACAGGAAATACACTCATTTTTCAAACCACATTAAAACACATCATAAACTCTTTCTCCCAATCACAATGCATAAGTTAAACTGCCAGGACCGAGTCCTTATACCCATATTATACCCATATCGGGTTACCCGACTGCCAGCACTCAAAAGCTTTATTGCACAATATCTGCAAGACTCATTACTTCAACCACATACCATGAATTAGTCGTATTCTTTATCATACCACTTCGGTTTGTTAACAAGTTGTTCCATTTACCCAGTTTCCTTTCTGATTCATCTCTAATTTCATATTAGCCATTACTGTAGCACCATAACACATCAACTCATTCCACACGAGACTCGTACATAAGACCACACGGTCTAAGACATATAGGCCACTGAATACTCTCTCAATATTTCCTAGAAGGATCACATCCTACAATACTTTATTTTGAAGAACCTCTTGCGATTTGAATTCGTTATCATTACCTTCCAATACGGATTACATAGAATCCCATCATTCACATAATATAACACAAGTAACGATCTCTTCTAACGAAACCATCATCTTTAGCCACATGCACAATCTTGAGACACCTGACTGTTACAAGTAAAATCTTGAACACCGTAAACAATTCTCGGCGTCAGTCATCCTTATTCAGCTGTAATTCAATTGTCTTATTGAACAGAACCACTCGTGCCTTATTAGAACTCTGACACTGCAGATCATGATTACATACGGATACAATTAGCTATCTTTCTTTTCTATACACCGAACATTCTTTACCAACATAAGTTCACAACATCCTAGTATTTCTTCATATCTACGAAGCACCATAACCTTTATCAAAATTTCCCAACATACCTAGAGACAGAGCCAACACAACACACGACAGTGCAATCAGTTAATCAATAACAACCTCCCTAACTTAGCTCGGAGTCATACATCAAAGCATTTTTAGCTACTCATAGCATTCTTACTCAAATGATGCCACAAAGTTCTAGTTAGATTAATCTCAAGTCATTTACAAGCTTCGGCGGAGATTCGAATCATCAGAAATATTAACTCTTTTGCAATTCTTGCATTCATTCACACACAACAGTAACGCCCCCTATTTAGGTGACAGAAATCTTTCTACGTCCCAAATTTTCCAAAAATTTCGGCAGAGTTTCCTTTGTAAATTGGCCTATCCACCTGCCAGAGAATCACCAAACCATTCTAACAATACATCCACAACTCAACAAGATATCACAATGTATTTCATCAACATTAAATCTCAATACTATACGAATCATATTATCATAATTTATACTTGAACCTGCGTTGTACCTGCTCGAATCATAACACATATCAAATCACAATAAGAACTGAATACCTTACAACTCTCCCATTATCAAACTGCCATTTGCACAATAAGAATCAGTACCGATCGTATGAACTTCATAATACCGACTCGCAAAATTAATACCTTGGTGCTCAAGCCATAGACAAGGATCCGGCCCCAAGTCCTCCCGATTGGCCCAACATGAACTCATGGAGATTATATCTCGCCCCTCGATCGGGGAATCATAAGCCATAAGGCAATTACATTACTGAGCGCTCGATGCGTACACAGACGTGTGGAAGGAATTTCAAAAATTATATCTCGAGCTGAATCAAGTGCGCACGATAAGAATTCCAAGAAATGTGAAGTGTTTCCTAAAGGTTCGCAGCCTCCCGAGGATAAGTACAGGCGTCCCCGTACCGATCCACAAGACTCTACCAACCGGCTCAAGACTCATGAGGCCTAGTAAACCTAGGCTCTGATACCAACTTGTCACGACCCCAAATCCGGTCGTGATGGCGCCCAACACACTACTAGGCCAGCCTGACCAATTAACAGCAATCACGGAGCCATAAGCTCACTTTATCCAATTTAAGCATACGGAAATAATTCAAACAGTGATAGATACATATTAAAAACAGGGAACCAAGTCCCAACACGTGCCAACTCCCATAGACCGAAGGGTCAAGAGTCATGAGTGTCACGACCCAAATCCGGTCGTGATGGCGCCCAACAATCAAGCTAGGCCAGCCAGACCAATAATTTAATTATCACCAATACCAGTCCCAAATGGACAACCAAAGAAGAATATATGAGTTTAAAAACTCCAATAATAATAATAATGAACAAAAGTACTGACACTCCCAAAGATCCGGAGTCACAAGTCTAGAGCCTCTAACAAAACCTAACAGGAATAGAGAGTACTATATAGAAGTACTCAAGTCTGAATACAAAATACAAAATAACAACTGGAAATGAGAGGAGAAGCTAGGTTCTGCGAACGTAGGCAGCTACCTCAGCAACTCGATATGACACTGCAAACGCTGGAAATGCCTGTCTACTGCTCCTGAGTACCTGAGTCTGCACACAAAAGGTGCAGGGAGTAGGGATGAGTACTAAGTACCCAGTGAGTAACAAATATATATAAGTAGCTGACAGTAAGAAATCCTCAAAATACCACAATATGAAGCTACACTACAGTCCGAATCTCCTACGAACTAGCAGAAACAATACAATACAGCTACCACAGAGTAATTCAACAAATACAGATGCAATGCAATGCACATAACCGCTACGGCGTGTAGCCCGATCCAATTTAATGTCGACGACGCTCACTGGGGGTGTGTACAGACTCCGGAGGGGCTCCTACAGCCCAAGCGCAATACTGCTGCGGCGTGCAGCCCGATCCACATATCAACCACTGCGGCGTGCAGCCCGATCCCATGCTCGGTCCACAATAAGCAATTAAGTCACAAAACAATTCATTTTCCTTAATTCCAGTTCTCAATTCATAATTTATGAAAAATACTTTAACTTTATTAAATTTGTAAAAGCCGGTGACTTAGCATTTCAAAAGTGTGATTTCAATTTCCAGGACTGAGATCAGTGATTTAAGCAATTATAGCTATCACATAAATATTGTCCTCTAAGGACGCTACAGATCGGCACAAGGCCCCAAACAAGGCTTACAGCCCACAAATATATCAAATACAGTGTATTTCCAACACTAATAACATATTATTCATTTCCGGGATGGACCAAGTCTCAATCCCCAGTCACAATAAATCCCGCACCTGCCACGGTGTGCGAGCCACACCCTACTAGCGTCACAATGTGCTAAGCCGGGGTTTCGAACCCTCAGGCTACCATATACACAAACTACTCACTTCTAACCGGTCATAGACTCGTCCGCGATACCTTTTCCTTTGAATTTAGCTCCCTCGTGCGTAGAATCTAGTCAAATCACAATAATTATATCAAATACGGGTCAAAGAATCATAACCCATTTCAATTTACATGAAATTCGCATAAATACACTAAGTTGGTAAAACCCGACTTTCGGTACGCTTCTCGAAAAATTACGAAAGTCACATATTCGGAACCCTCACCTCAATACGAGTCTAAGCATATCAATTTTACCAAATTCGGACTCCATTTGCTCATTCAAAACCTTGATTTTCTAAAGTTCAAGCCTAGGGTTAAATCTTCCACGAATCACCCCAAATTCTTCCATTTTCATGATATAATTGCATAATAATACCAATACTAATCATAGTTTAAGTCCATAGTTGCCTACCTGATGATTTCCCTTAAGTTTCTCTTCAAAATCGCCCAAATCGCCTCTAAAGCAGAGACCCAAATGTGTGAAATGTTTCTGAAATTTTCTAACTTCTGATACACTTAACTCACTGCGATTTTCGCTTCTGCGATACACGGACCGCTCCTGCGGATCCGCTTCTGCGGAAAGTCTTCCGCTCCTGCGGAATGTTCTGCTTCTGCGACCAAGAGTCCGCTCCTGCGGACTCGCCTACGCGACCAACCACCCGCTCCTGCGGACTTCTCCATTTCGCCTTTTGACCGCTTCTGCGGTCTACCCTTCGCTCCTGCGACGCCGCCTCAGCGGACATATTTCCGCTTCTGTGAAAACAAGCGCTCCTGCGCCTCCTCGTCCGCTTCTGCGGACTCGCTCTTGCGCCCCCATTTCCGCAGGAGCGAAAACAACAGAACCAGAACACTTCCCTGTAATCTTTCCACATTTTCTCCCGTTTGGCCATCCGAAAACACCCCGAGGCGCCCGGGACCTCATCCAAACACACCAACACATCCTAATTCCTTATTCGAACTTGTTCCAATCATAAAAACACCATCCTAAACATCAAAATCACCAATTACCCACGGATTCAAGCCTAAATTTCTTAAAACTTTCCGAATTACACATTCGATCAAAAACCCGATCAAACGACGCCCGAAGGACATGAAATTTTGCAGGCACATCCAAAATCACCTAACGGAGCTACTGCAACTGTCGGAATTCCATTCCGACTCCCGGATCAAAATCTCACCTACCGTTCGGATTTCGCCAAAATTCATCCTTAGCCAATTCAAGCCTATTTCTACACCGGACCTCCGAATTCAATTCCGATTGTTCTCCTAAGTCATAAATGATCCCCCGGAACTAGTCGAATCTTCAGAATCCAGTTCCGAGCACTCTAACTCAATAGTCAACTCTTGGTTGACTTCCCATATTCAAGCTTCCTTCAAACATACTATTTGCTTCATTTTCAATCCAAATCACTCCTAACTCACCCGATATATTCTAATACTGATATAAAAGCATAAGATATGTAAAAGCAAGGTAACGGGGTGGAAATTCCCGTAACGACGGGCCGGGTCGTTACATTCTCCCCAACTTAAACAAACGCTCGTCCGCGAGCGGGTTAAGAAACATACCTGGAGTATCAAATAAGTGTGGATATCTGCTCCGCATTTCCTGCTCGGTCTCCCAAGTTGCTTCCCCCACGGGACGACCTCTCCACTGCACTTTCACCGAAGCTATATCCTTAGATCTTAGCTTACGAACCTGTCGACCCAAAATGGCTACTGGTTCCACATCATAAGTCAAATCCTCATCTAGCTGTATCGTGCCGAAGTCCAACACATGAGACGGGTCTCCGACATACTTCCGGAGCATAGATACATGGAACACCGGGTGAACTCCCGACAAACCGGGTGGCAAAGCAAGCATATAAGCCACCTCCCCAACTTTCCTAAGCACCTCAAAAGGTCCAATAAACCTTGGGTTCAACTTCCCTTTCTTTCCAAACCTCATAATACCCTTCATAGACGAAACCTTCAGCAACACCTTCTCACCTACTGAATAAGACATATCTCGGACCTTCCGGTCCGCATAACTCTTCTGACGTGACTGAGCTGTGCGAAGTCTCTCCTGAATCACCTTTACCTTGTCTAAGGCATCTTGGACTAACTCTGTCCCCAACAACCTAGCCTCGCCGGGCTCGAACCAACCGACTGGAGACCTACACCGTCTCCCATATAAAGCTTCATACGGTGCCATCTGAATGCTGGACTGATAGCTATTATTATAAGCAAACTCCGCCAAAGGCAAATAATCAGCCCACGAACCACCGAAATCAATGACACAAGCACGCAACATGTCCTCCAATATCTGAATAGTACGCTCAGACTGCCCATCCGTCTGTGGATGAAATGCTGTGCTCAACTCTACCTGTGAACCCAACTCTCGCTGAAATGTCCTCCAGAACTGAGATGTGAACTGGGTACCTCTGTCTGATATAATAGAAATAGGAACTCCATGCAATCTCACTATCTCACGGATGAATATCTCTGCCAACCGCTCTGAGGTATAGGTAGTACACACTGGGATGAAATGAGCTGACTTGGTCAACCTATCCACCACCACCCAAACCGAATCAAACTTCCTCGCTGTCCGAGGGAGTCCACTAACAAAGTCCATAGTTATTCTTTCCCACTTCCACTCCGGAATATCAATACGCTGGAATACCCCACCAGGTCTCTGATGCTCATACTTGACCTGCTGACAGTTTAGACACCGAGCCACATGGCTCACAATATCTTTCTTCATCTTTCTCCACCAGTAATGCTGCTTCAAATCCTGATACATCTTCGAGGCTCCTGGATGAATAGAATACCGCGAATGTGGGCTTCCTCCAATATCAACTCACGAAGGCCAACAACATTTGGCACGCATATCCGCCCCTGCATCCGCAATACACCATCACTATTGATAGTGACATCTATGGCATCATCATGCTAAACTCTGTCCTTAAGGACAAGTAAGTGTGGATCATCATACTGGCGCTCTCGAATACGATCATATAAAGAAGAATGAGCTACTACACAAGCCATCACCCGACTGGGCTCAGAAATATCCAGCCTCACCATCTGATTAGCTAACGCCCGAACATCAACTGCAAGGGGTCTCTCCCCAACTGGAATATACACCAAACTGCCCATACTAATAGCCTTCTGGCTCAATGCATCAGCCACTACATTGGCTTTCCGGGATGGTACAAGATAGTAATATCATAGTCTTTAAGCAATTCAAGCCATCTCCGCTGCCTCAAATTTAGATCATTTTGCTTAAACAAATGCTGAAGGCTGCGGTGGTCTGTATATACATCACAAGATACACCATATAGGTAATGCCTCAAAATCTTCAAGGCATGAACAATAGCAGCTAAATCCAAATCATGAACAGGGTAGTTCTTCTCGTGGGGCTTTAGCTGACGAGAATCATAAGCAATAACACTACCCTCCTGCATCAACACACAACCGAGTCCAACTCTAGAAGCATCACAATACATCGTATATGACCGTGAGGCTGATGGTAACACAAGTACTGGAGCGGTGGTCAAAGCTTCCTTGAGCTTCTGAAAGCTCTCCTCACATTCATCAGACCACACAAATGGAGCATTCTTCTGTGTCAGCTTAGTCAACGGTGAAGCAATAGATGAGAAATCCCGAACAAACCGGCGATAATAGCCTGCCAAGCCGAGAAAACTCCGAATATCTGTAGCTGAGGAAGGTCTGGGCCAATTCTGCACTGCCTCGACCTTCTGTGGATCAACCCGAATACCATCACTGGACACTACATGTCCCAGAAAACCGACAGTATCAAGCCAGAACTCACACTTAGTGAATTTTGCATAAAGCTTCTCTTCCCTCAACCTTTGCAATACCACTCTCAAGTGCTGTGCATACTCCTCCTGGCTGCGTGAATATACCAGAATGTCATCAATAAACACAATCACAAAAGAATCAAGGTACGGCCGAAATACACTATTCATCAAGTGCATGAATGCAGCTGGGGCATTAGTCAACCCGAAAGACATCACCAGGAACTCGTAGTGCCCATATCGCGTCCTGAACGCTGTCTTCATAATATCCGAGTCCCTGATCTTCAACCGATGATAGCCCGATCGAAGATCAATCTTAGAAAATACACTAGCTCCCTGGAGCTGATCAAATAGGTCCTCAATACGAGGTAATGGGTACTTATTCTTCACTGTTACCTTGTTCAGCTGCCTGTAATCAATGCACATTCTCATTGTGCCATCTTTCTTCTTCACGAACAACACCGGTGCACCCCAAGGTGACACACTCGGACGAATGAACCCCTTATCTAAGAGTTCCTGAAGTTGTTCCTTCAATTCCTTTAACTCCGCTGGTGCCATGCGATAGGGAGGAATAGAAATGGGTTGAGTGCCCGGCACCAAGTCAATACCAAAATCAATATCTCTGTCGGGCGGCATGCCTGGTAGGTCTGCTGGAAATACATCCGGAAACTCCCTCACAATGGGGATCGAATCAAGACTGGGTGTCTCAGCCTCAACATTTCTAATGAATGCCAAATAAGATAAACAACCCTTGCAAATCATTCGTTGGGCCTTTATATAAGAAATCACCCTATCGGACACATAATCAGTCAAGCCACGCCACTCGATCCTCGGATTACCTGGAATAGCTAGTGTGACTGTCTTGGCATGACAATCCAGAATCGCATGGTAAGGAGATAGCCAATCCATGCCTAGAATTACATCGAAATTGTCATGCCCAGTAGTAATAGATCAACTCGGGTCTCCAGACCCCCAATAGTAATAATACAGGATCGATATACCTGATCCACAACAACAGTATCCCCCACCGGGGTAGACACATGTACGGGCAAAGCAAGAATACCACGGGTCATACCCAAATGATGTGCAAAATAAGTAGAGACATAAGAATAGGTGGATCCGGGATCAAATAAGACAGAAGCATCCCCGTGGCAGACTGAGATAATACCTGAAATGACCGCATCTGAAGCACTAGCATCCTTCCTATCCGGAAGAGCATAGAAACGAGCCTGGCCTCCACCAGTACGATCTTCACCCCTAGGGCGACCTCTGGATACCTGGCCACCAGTCCTAGCCGACTGTGCTGGCGCCGAAGAAACAGGAGTAGAAGACGAGGGCCGATCCCTCTGCTGAGACCGCTTACGAAGCCACTGAGGACACTCTCTCCTGATATGACCCAAATCACCGCACTCAAAACAACGGCCTGAAGATGGAAGAAGGGGCTGCTGAGGACCCCTCGCTACAGACGAACCCTGTGCTGAGGAAGCAGGAGCAGAGCTCTGAGCTGGAAGAGCACTCAGTGCAGGCTGACTCTGCTGACGGCTCTGCTGACCCTGATAACCCTGATGGCCCTGACGACCACGATCTGATGAAACCCCACTGGACTCTGCACGTCCGGACTGATGAGACCTGAAAGAACGACCCCTGCTATACTGGGGTTGGCCCCTAGACGGAGCACCACTGAAACTGCCAGAACCATGAGGCTTCTTAGCCTCTCTCTCCTCCCGCTCTCTGCGGCGATCTGTCTCAATATGTCGGGCAGCATCAACCACCTCCTCAAAGGTAACCGCCAAAACTCTCTCCCTGGTCATCAATATGCGGATGGGATAAATAAGGCCATCGATAAATCTCCGAATCCTCTCTCTGTCCGTAGGAACCATCCACATGGCATGACGGGCCAGCTGTGTGAATCTCATCTCGTACTGATTAACCGTCATATCCCACCTGCTTCAGCCACTCAAACTGACGACGCAGCTCCTCTATCTGGGACTGAGGCACATACTTCTCCAAAAATATCGTGGAGAATTGCTGTCAAGTGAGGGGCGCTGCCCCGGCGGGCCTACACCTCTCAAAATCCTCCCACCACTGAAATGCTGCACCTGTGAACTGAAAAGTGGTGAATGAAACACCGCCGGACTCTAGAATACCCGCGGTGCGAAGCATGCGCTGACATCTGTCAAGAAAACCCTAGGCGTCCTCGCACTCAGCACCACTGAATGTCGGAGGCTGTAGCCTCTCAAATCTCTCCAAACGACGCTGCTCATCGTCGGGCATAACTGGAACCATATAAGCAGGAGCTGGTGCAACGGGCGCAACTGGCTGAACTGGCTCGGGTGTGTGAGCCACGGGGGTCTGATTCCCTCCCCCTGCCTGTGAAGAAGATACTGCAGCAGTAGCTGCAACTACCTGAGCCAAGCCTGTGCACACTGATAAGATCTGAGCCAAGGTCTCCTGAAGACCCGGTATCACAATGGGCACTGCCGGTGCCTGAACCTGAGTTG
The DNA here is from genome assembly GCA_032618575.1 of Nicotiana noctiflora. NCBI lineage: Eukaryota > Viridiplantae > Streptophyta > Magnoliopsida > Solanales > Solanaceae > Nicotiana > Nicotiana noctiflora. The sequence continues at coordinate 152,408 of JASVEL010002923.1, forward strand.
TCGGAGCGTCTGCCGCTGGAATCTGGTCCTGAGTCTGGGCCATTGGTGCAGGAATCTGACCCTGAGTCTGGTCAGCTGGTGGGTCAGCAGGTGCTGGCACTGCTGCCCTACCTCTACCACGACCCCGGCCTCTGGGTGCCAATGGTGGTTGTCTGCCACGTCCGTTAGCTCGTGTTCTCGCCATCTGCGAGAGAATAGAATATGGAAAGATTTAATTTCATGATAACACAAATCGCACGATATGAATCCAAGAAAATGAGGTTTTTCCTAAAGTTTCTGTAGCCCTCCGAGGATAAATACGGACGTCTACGTACCGATCCGCGAAAGCCTACTAAACCGGCTCATGACTCGCGAGTCCTAGTAACCTACGCTTTGATACCAACTTGTCACGACCCAAATCCGATCGTGATGGCGCCCAACAATCAAGCTAGGCCAGCCAGACCAATAATTTAATTATCACCAATACCAGTGCCAAATGGACAACCAAAGAAAAATATATGAGTTTAAAAAATCCAATAATAATAATAATGAACAAAAGTACTGACACTCCCAAAGATCCGGAGTCACAAGTCTCGAGCCTCTAACAAAACCCAACAGGAATAGAGAGTACTATATAAAAATACTCAAGTCTGAATACAAAATACAAAATAACAACTGGAAATGAGAGGAGAAGCTAGGTTCTGCGAACGTAGGCAGCTACCTCAACAACTCGATATGACACTGCAACCGCGGGAAATGCCTGTCTACTGCTCCTGAGTACCTGAGTCTGCACACAAAAGGTGCAGGGAGTAGGGGTGAGTACTAAGTACTCAGTGAGTAACAAATATATATAAGTAGCTGACAGTAAGAAATCCTCAAAATACCACAATATGAAGCTACACTACAGTCCGAATCTCCTACGAACTAGCAGCAACAATACCATATAGCTACCACAGAGTAATTCAACAAATACGGATGCAATGCAATGCACATAACCGCTACGGCGTGTAGCCCGATCCAATTTAACGTCGACGGCGCTCACCTGGGGGTGTGTACAGACTCCGGAGGGGCTCCTACAGCCCAAGCGCAATACTGCTGCGGCGTGCAGCCCGATCCACATATCAACCACTGCGGCGTGCAGCCCGATCCCATGCTCAGTCCACAATAAGCAATTAAGTCACAAAACAATTCATTTTCCGTAATTCCAGTTCTCAATTCATAATTTATGAAAAATACTTTAACTTTATTAAATTTGTAAAAGCCGGTGACTTAGCATTTCAAAAGTGTGATTTCAATTTCCAGGATTGAGATCAGTGATTTAAGCAATTATAGCTATCACATAAATATTGTCCTCTAAGGACGCTACAGATCGGCACAAGGCCCCAAACAAGGCTTACAACCCACAAATATATCAAATACAGTGTATTTCCTACATTAACAACATATTATTCATTTTCGGGATGGACCAAGTCTCAATCCCTAGTCACAATCAATCCCGCACCTGCCACGGTGTGCGAGCCACGCCCTACTAGCGTCACAATGTGCTAAGCCGGGGTTTCGAACCCTCAGGCTACCATATACACAAACTACTCACTTCTAACCGGTCGTAGACTCGTCCGCGATGCCTTTTACTTTGAATTTAGCTCCCTCGTGCGTAGAATCTAGTCGGATCACAATAATTATATCAAATACGGGTCAAAGAATCATAACCCATTTCAATTTACATGAAATTTGCATAAATACACTAAGTTGGTAAAACCCGACTTTCGGTACGCTTCTCGAAAAATTATGAAAGTCACATATTCGGAACCCTCATCTCAATACGAGTCTAAGCATATCAATTTTACCAAATTCGGACTCCATTTGCTCATTCAAAACCTTGATTTTCTAAAGTTCAAGCCTAGGGTTAAATTTTCCATGAATCACCCAAAATTCTTCCATTTTCATGATATAATTGCATAATAATACCAATACTAATCATAGTTTAAGTCCATAGTTGCTTACCTGATGATTTCCCTTGAGTTTCTCTTCAAAATCGCCCAAATCGCCTCTAAAGCCGAGACCCAAATGTGTGAAATGTTTCTAAAATTTTCTAACTTCTGATACACTTAACTCACTGCGGTTTTCGCTTCTGCGATACACGGACCGCTCCTGCGGATCCGCTCCTGCGGATCCGCTCCTGCGGAAAGTCTTCCGCTCCTGCGGAATTTTCCGCTTTTGTGACCAAGAGTCCGCTCCTGCGGACTCGCCTATGCGGCCAACCACCCGCTTCTGCGGACTTCTCCATTTCGCCTCTTGACCGCTTCTGCGGTCTACCCTTCGCTCCTGCGACGCCGCCTCAGCGGACATATTTCCGCTTCTGCGAAAACAAGCGCTCCTGCGCCTCCTCGTCTGCTTCTGCGGACTCGCTCCTGCGCCCCCATTTCCGTAGGGGCGAAAACAATAGAACCAGAACACTTCCCCGCAATTTTTCCACATTTTCTCCCGTTTGGCCATCCGAAAACACCCCGAGGCAACCGGAACCTCATCCAAACACACCAACACATCCTAATTCCTTATTCAAACTTGTTCCAATCATAAAAACACCATCCTAAACATCAAAATCACCAATTACCCACGGATTCAAGCCTAAATTTCTTAAAACTTTCCGAATTACACATTCGATCAAAACCCGATCAAACGACGCCCGAATGACCTGAAATTTTGCAGGCACATCCAAAATCACCTAACGGAGCTACTGCAACTGTCGGAATTCCATTCCAACTCCCGGATCGAAGTCTCACCTACCGTTCGGATTTCGCAAAAATTCATCCTTAGCCAATTCAAGCCTATTTCTACACCGGACCTCCGAATTCAATTCCGATTGTTCTCCTAAGTCATAAATGATCCCCCGAAACTAGTCGAATCATCAGAATCCAGTTCCAAGCACTCTAACTCAATAGTCAATTCTTGGTTGACTTCCCATATTCAAGCTTCCTTCAAACATACTATTTGCTTTATTTTCAATCCAAATCACTCCTAACTCACCCGATATATTCTAATACTGATATAAAAGCATAAGATATGTAAATGCAAGGTAACGGGGTGGAAATTCCCGTAACGACGGGCCGGGTCATTACAATGAGCCTCTACGGAATATACAAGTGTAAATAGTGAATATAACTAAGCACAAGTGTGGGATGATCAGAACAAAATATAGACAAACTGGAGAATCAGGTCCTGCGAACGCTGGCAGCTACCTCGACTGTCCAAAAGCAGTCCCGAGCCGCAATGGAATCTGCTCTGCTGTAATATACCTGGATCTGCACACAAGGTGCAGAGGGAGTCGGGTGTGAGTACTTCCAACTCAGCGGTAATAAAAGTAAATAATGCTGAAGGGAAGAAAACCACGCAAGGCACTATCCCTTGCTACACAATACAGAACTATCATAAAACTTCAAAACACTATCATTTTATTCCTTTTCAGCATATGTGAGTAGACTATTTAGAAATCTCAATTTTTAGCTACTTTCTTTCATTATAACATACCAATACCTGGGAGAATCTCAAGCGGTGCAAGTCAGCACTCAAATCAGCCTCTCGGGCTCAGCACTCCTTAACAATTTATACCAGGAGATCCGGTCAATAAAGCAACAAATGCACATGTGCCAGTAAAGTATGAGTGCTAAAATGTTATGCCACGTAGTACACGTAAACCAATGTATGTATGCCATGCAATACATATGACTGCTACGGCGTGTAGCCCTATCCTTTTGGGTACCCGTGCTCACTGGGGGTGTCCAGACTCCGGAGGGGCTCCTACAGCCCAAGCACAATATCAATATCACACTTGCTGCGGCGCGCAGCCCGATCCATATACCACTGCGGCGTGCAGTCCGATCCATGCATGTGTATGCATATGCTCACATGAATGTCATGCCCTAACATATGGCCCTCGGCCCCAATCAGTCTAACAAATAATCAAGAAAGCCCTACGGCAACAATATCATATTAGCTCACAGCAAAAAAATATTATTAAGACCTTGTTCAAGTTTTTCATAACCTTATAAAAATGCTGAATAGAAATAATTCCATTTTAAACCTTAAATTTAGAATAAAATATGCTCAGTGTTATCAAAACAGTAATACCAATCCTTCAAGGATTCAAATAATTGGCACGAAGCCCAAACGTGATAATTAGTCCAATTCATTTTAATAATTAGGTGTTATTATTTATTACGCGGGACGGACCAAGTCACGATCCCCAATGGTGCTCTACCCCATGCCCGTTATTCGGCATGCAAGTCACCTCAACACAACACTAAGATGTGCAAGTCCGGGGTTTACTAACCCTCAGGACATCATTTACAAGAATTACCCACCTCGAACCGACGAAAGCTCATGCCCGCGACGCCTTAGCTCCTCGAACCGGCATCTACGCATGTCAAAACTAGCACAAATCATCACAAATATAGCAAAATAGGCTAATGGAACATCACCCAATTGAAAGAACTCGAAAAATATCAAAAATCACAAAATTTGCAAAACCCGAGCTCCGGGCCCACATCTCGAAAAACTTCGAAACTCGTATTTCTAGAACCCTCGTCTCGCCACGAGTCCATACATAAAAAATTTACCAAAATTGGAGTTCGATTGGCCTTTCAAAACCCAAATTTTCGTTTTCAATATCTAGGCCACAATTCTTCACAATTTCTACCCAAATTCATGACGATTGATGTTAATTCTACCATAAAATCATGTTTTTGAGTCAAGAAACTTACCTCCGATGAATACCCGATGATTTCCCAGCGTTTTCCCGTGATTTATTCTCTCTAGGGCTCAAAAATTATATTTTGGGGGTGTAAACCCGTAAGCCTTCTATTTTCTCGATTTTATTCACTGCCAGAGTTTTTTGCTCTTTGCGTTCGCGTGAGCTCCCACGCGTTCGCGATAAACAGCTCCCTCTTACTCTTCGCGAACGCGACGCCTACCACGCGTTCGCGATGCTCAATTCCAGCTACCCTTCGCGAGCGCGACGCCATTCACGCGTTCGCGATGCTCAAACTCCCATCCGCCCAATTTCCTTCTACGCGTTCGCGATACTCCTCCCGCGAACGCGAAGCCTTACCCTCAAACACCTACACGAACGCGACCACTGGAACGCGAATGCGATGCACACGATCCCTGGCCTACGCAAACGCGGCTCCTCTTCTCGCGAACGCGATGCATGATCCGCCTGGCCTTCGCGAACGCGGCCCATGCCACGCGAACGCGAAGGCTTAGATGCCTGGGCAGAACCTGCAGTTTCTCTGCAGATTTTTGCCAAGTCCAAAAGCCCGGTTGATGGTCCGAAATCATCCCGAGGCCCCCGGGACCCCAACAAAAACCACCAACGAACTCCAAAACATGATACGGACTTGTTCAAATCATAAAAACACCATACTAAACATCAAAATCACCATTTACTCACGAATTCAAGCCTAAGTTTCTTCAAACTTTCAAAACTAACATTCAATCCAAAACCCGATCAAACGACGTCCGAATGACCTGAAAATTTGCAGACATATCCAAAATCACATAACGAAGCTACAGGAATTGTCGAAATTCCATTCCGAACCCCGGATCAAAATATCACCTACCATCCGGTTTTCGCCAAAATTCAACCTTCGCCAATTCAAGCCTAAAACTACACCGGACCTCCGAATTCAATTCCGATTGCTCTCCTAAGTCACAAATCACCTCCCGGAACTAACCAAATCATCAGAGTTCGATTCCGAGCCCTCTAACCAAATAGTCAACTCCGGGTGGACTTTCCTTATTCAAGTTTCCTTCAAAAAGGCTATATGCCTCATTTTCAATCCAAATCACTCCTAACTCATCCGATAGGCTCTAACACTGATATAAAAGCATAAAACATATAATTATAACATAACGGGGTGGTAATTCCCGTAACGACGGGCCGGGTCGTTACAAATAGTTATAGTTATAGATAACAATGAATATAGTTATACTGAATTAGACATAGAAGAAGATTTAGACATAGTAAAAGAAAGATTAAGCACATCAAAAAGATTAAGTTTTGAAGTAGGACAAACATCATCAAATAAAACAAGCACATCAGATAAAGTAGGATATAAAATACCTAAACTTATAGAGCAATTACCAGGAGAAATAAAACATCATCATTATTACATAACAGGAGTAATGAATGGAAGAAAATACTTAATATTAATAAATACAGGACAAGAAGAAAACTATATAACAAGAGAATTAATCACAGAAGATGAGATACTAACTAGTGAAAAATTATACCCCGAATTACCTAAAGGAATGATAATTAGTGAAGAAATAGCGGAAAAAGAAATAATTATAGGAGGAATATTTATGATAATAAGATTTAAAATATATCAGGGAGATAAAAATATTATATTTGGAATAAAATGGCTAGAAAAAGTTAAACCATACAACTTAGATAATGAACAACTAATCATACATTATGAAAATAAGAAGTAACAATAAAAAGAACTATATTATAAATATGAAAATACATATACTAGTAAAAATAATAGTGGAAGGATACTACAATAGATACTACACACATATGATAGACACGGGATCAGAAGTAAATTTATGTAGATATAATTGCCTACCAGAAGAGAAATGGGAAAAACTTAGAACACCCTTACCAGTAACAGGATTTAATAATGAAGGAAGTATAATTATTCACAAATCAAAAAATATAAAAATACAAATATGGGATAAAATACTTATGTAAAGACCCAACCGGTCGTTTTGAGCTACGGCGCGTCATTCAGCAGTTTGAGGCCATGATCAACTTCATCTCAGGTATATTGACTTGTGTGTATGGTCAGAATTAAAATTCAAGAAGTTTTGGAGTCAAATTTAAATGAAAATTCTCATTTCCGAAGCATAAAATTGAAGAAATGAACTAGGATTGAAATTTTGAGTATACGACCTCGGAATTGGGATCTAAAGGTTCCAACAGGTTCATATGATGATTTCGGACTTGGGCGTATGCCCGGATCGGGTTTTGGATAACCCGGGAGTGTTTTGGCGCATATTATGGAAGATAGCATTTTAGAAGAAATTGCATCAGTTTGGCTTAAAATGCATTTTAGATTTATTGATGTCCGTTTGGGATTCCGAGGCTGGGAGTAGCTCCGTATGGTTATTCTGGATTTGGGAGCGCGATCGGAAGTGAATTCGAAGGTCCGTAAGTCATTTTGGAGTCGTTTGGCTAAAGATAGAAAATTGAAGGTTTTTGAAATAATTTGACCGGAAGTGGAAATTTTGATATCGGACTCGAAATGCAAATCTTATGGTTCGGATAGCTTTGTTAGGTGATTTGGGACTTAGGAGTGTGTCCGGAATATTTTTGTGATGACCGGTGTAGAATTAAGCTTGAATTGGCAAAGTTAGTATTTTGGCGAATTCCGGTTGATAGGTGAAATTTTGATCCGAAGGTCGGAATGGAATTCCAAAAATTTCTGTAGCTCTGTTATGTCATTTTGGACTTGTGTGCAAAATTTGAAGTCAATCGGACTTGATTTGATAGGTTTCGGCATCGGAAATAAGTTGGAAACTTCAAAGTTCATCAAGCTTGGATTGGAGGTTAATTCATAATTTTTGCATTGTTTGATGTGAATTTGAGGCCTCGAGCGAGTCCATAATGTGTTTTGGGACTGGTTGGTGTTATTGGTCGGGGTCTCGGGGGTCTCGGATGTGTTTCGGATGCCCAACGGGTCATTTTTGGAAGATTTTTACCGTTTTGAGCATAAATGTAATGATCCAAAGGTCTAAGTTTAGTTCTAGTGATCCAAATTTGATTTCGAGACTTCGAGAATTTAAATCATGAATTATAGGACTGATCTGGAAATTTTGGTTTAATTTCATCGAGTCACGATTGGGTTTTTGACGCGAAATGTGAGTTAATTGTTTAACGAGCGAAATTGATGTTAGACTGAGCAAATGAGATCCAAATTCAGTTTTTTTGAACCACTGGATCTGTATCGCAATTACGGAGCCATAGAAAAAAGAATCGTGGAATTTCGAGTTCGTATGATGGAGTTAGGACCATTTTGGTGCAAACTGGCTGTGCTGCAATTTTTTTGAAAAAGCTGCTGCATTTTATGAATAGTGAATAGTAATGTAATGACCCGGCCCGTTGTTACGGAAATTTCCACCCCGTAACCTTGCATTAACATATCTTATGCTTCTATATCAGTGTTAGAACCTATCGGGTGAGTTAGCAGTGAATTGAATTAAAAATGAAGCAAATAGCATGTTTGAAGGAAGTTTGAATATGGAAAGTCAACCTAGAGTTGACTATCGAGTTAGAGTGCTCGGAATCGGATTCGATGATTCGACTAGTTTCGAGGGATCATTTATGACTTAGGAGAGCAATCGGAATTGAATTTGGAGATCCGGTATAGAAATAGGCTTGAATTGGCTAAGGTTGAATTTTGGCGAAATCGGATTGATAGGTGAGATTTTGATCTGGGAGTTAGAATGGAATTCCGATAGTTGCAGTAGTTCCGTTAGGTGATTTTGGATATGCCTGCAAATTTTCAGGTCATTCGGACATCGTTTGGTCGAGTTTTTGATCGGATGTGAATTTTTGAAGTTAAAGTTAAACTTAAGCTTAAATTTGTTGAAAACGGACGATTTTGATGTTAACGATAGAGTTTTGATGATTGGAACAAGTTCGAATAAGGTTATAGGGCGTGTTGGTTCTTTTGGTTGAGGTCCCGTGGGCCTCGGGTGAGTTTCGGGATGGTTTCGGACCTTTTCTAGGCCATTTTTAACTGCTGGTTTATGTCTGTAGGAGTATTCTACGCGATCGCGGACAATGGGACGCGATCGCAGTGAGTAAAATGTGCGAAAAGTATTAATGAATCGCGATCGCGTGAAATGCTCCGCGATCGCGAAGAAGGGCAATTTCTGTTGCATTGATCCTATTTCGGAAGCTCATATCTTTTTATCTACAAGGAATTTTAAGGTGATTCAAAAATGAAAGTTGTAGCCCATCGTGTCTAGGTTTCAGAAAGATAACGTAATCTTAATTTGGACGTGTGTGTAAATAGTTATGGACGTTAGAATATAGGGTTTCCGAGAAGGATCTCTAATACACATGTATAAATTAGGAAGCTTATATCTCGAAATGTATACGGATTCAGACAATGACTATCAAATAAACGTTATAGCCCTATGTTTCTAGTTTCCAGAACATCAAACCATTCATCATTCGGAGTTGTGTGTAAATAGTTATGACCATTATACTGAAGCCTGTCCGGAGGAACCGGAATTTGTTCACCGCGATCGCGAAGCCTTTCCCGCGATCGCGAAGGGTAAATTTTGGGCCAAATTTTGTTCTCCGCGATCGCAGAGCCATTCCCGCGATCGTGATGAGTAATATGCCTGGGCAGAATGTTTTTAAAACATTCCAGTCGCGAAATCAACCCATTTTTCCACCATTTTTGGTCATTCTTGAGAGCTTTTGGACGGGAATTGAAGGGATTTCGACGGGGAATCATTGGAGGTAAATTTTATGAGTTAAATACATGATTTTATCAAAGAATCTTCCATTAATTCTCTGAATTTGGGTAAGAAATCAAGAAAATTAGGGCTTTGAGCAAAAATCTTAAAATGCGGATTTGAAGGACCATTTGTGGTCCGAATTGGGAGTTCTTGGTATGTACGGACTCGTGGAGAGACGAGGATTCCGAAAATGTGAGTTTCATAATTTTTCGAGATGTGGTCACGGGGCTCGGGTTTTGCCAATTTCGTGATTTCTCATATTTTTCGAGTTCTTTCGATTGGGTGATGTTCCATTAGCCTATTTTGATATATTTGTGCTGATTTGTGCTAGTTTTGACGTGCGTGGATGCCGGTTCGAGGAGCTAAGGCATCGCGGGCATGATCTTTCGTCGGTTCGAGGTGGGTAATACTTGTAAATGATGTCCTGAGGGTTAGTAAACCCCGGACTTGCACATCTTAGTGCTGTGTTGAGGTGACTTGCACGCCGGATAATGGGCGTGGTGTAGAGCACCATTGGGGATCGTGACTTGGTCCGTCCCGCATAATAAATAATAACACCTAATTGTTGAAATGAATTGGACTAATTATCATGTTTGGGCTTCGTGCCAATTTGAATCCTTCAGGGATTGGTATCACTGTTTTGATAATACTGTGCATATTTTATTCTAAATTTAAGGTTTTAAAATGGTATTTTGCTATTCAGCATTTTTATAAGGTTATGAAAAACTTGAACAAGGTCTTAATAACATTTTTAGTTGTGAGCTAATATGATATTGTTGCCCGTAGGGCTTTCTTGATTATTTGTTAGACTGATTGGGGCCTAGGGCCATATGTTAGGGCATGACATTTTATGTGAGCATATGCATACACATGCATAGATCGGACTGCACGCCGCAGTGATATACGGATCGGGCTGCGCGCCGCAGCAGGTGTGATATTAATATTGTGCTTGGGCCGGTAGGAGCCCCTCCGGAGTCTGAACCCCCACAGTGAGCACGGGTACCCAAATTGGATCGGGCTACACGCCGTAGCGGTCATATGCATTGCATGGCATACATACATTGGTTTACGTGTACTACGTGGCATAACATTCGGTACTCATACATTACTGGCACACATGCATTAGTTGCCTTATTGACCAGATCTCCCTGGTGTAAATTGATAAGGAGTGCTGAGCCCGAGGGGCTAATTTGAGTGCGGACTTGCATTGCTTGAGATTGTATCCAGGTATTGGTATATTATTATGAAAGAAAGTAGCTAAAATTGAGATTTTCTAAATAATCTACTCACATATGCTTGAAAGGAATAAAAAGATAGTTCTGTATTGTGTAGCATGAGATAGTGCCTATCGTGGTTTTCTTCCCTTCAGCATTATTTACTTTTATTACTGCTGAGTTGGAAGTCACCCTACTCCCTGCACCTTGTGTGCAGATTCAGGTACATCACAGAAGGGCTGATTCTATTGCGGCTCGGGAGTGCTTTTGGACGGTCGAGGTAGCTGCCAGCGTTCGCAGGACCTGATTCTCCAGTTTGTCTGTATTTTGTTCTGATCATCCCACACTTGTGCACAGTTATATTCGCTATTTACACTGTGTATACTCTGTAGAGGCTCATGACTCTCGACCCTTCGGTCTATGGGAGTTGGCACGTGTTGGGACTTGGTTCCCTGTTTTTAATATATCTATCACTGTTATGCTTAAATTGGATAAAGTGAGCTTGTGGCTCCGTGATTGTTGTTGATTGGTCGGGCTGGCCTAGCAGTGTGCTGGGCGCCATCACGACCGGATTTGGGGTCGTGACAAGTTGGTATCAGAGCCTAGGTTTACTAGGCCTCATGAGTCTTGAGCCGGTTGGTAGAGTCTTGTGGATCGGTACGGGGACGCCCGTACTTATCCTCGGGAGGCTCTGCGAACCTTTAGGAAACACTTCACATTTCTTGGAATTCTTATCGTGCGTACTTGATTCAGCTTGAGATATGCTTTTGAAATTCCTTCCGCACGTATGTGTACGCATCGAGCGCTCAGTAATATAAGTGCCTTATGTGTAGTGGAACGAGTTCAAACTCAGGAAGACTAAAATGATTATGCTATGTGTATCCTGGTGGAAGGTATTGTGCTGAAATGCTAAATTGAGGCGAGATAGGTGGATTAGTTCTCATGTGTAATTGAAAGGTAGTTGATATGTGTTATGATTCGAGCAGGTACAACGCATGTTCATGTACCAAATATGATAATATGATTTGTGTAGTTTTGAGACTAATGTTGTTGATATGCATTGTGATGTCTTGTCGAGTTGTGAATGTATTGCTAGGATGGTTTTAGTGATTCTCTGGCAGGTGGATAGGCCAATTTACAAAGGGAACTCTGCCGAAATTTTTGGAAAATTTGGGACTTAGAAAAGATTTTGTCACCTAAAGAGGGGGTGTAACTGTTGTGTGTGAATGAATGCAAGAATTGCAAAAGAGTTAATATTTCTGATGATTCGAATCTCCGCCGAAGCTTGTAAATGACTTGAGTTTAATCTAACTAGAACTTTGTCGTATCATTTGAGTAGGAATGCTATGAGTAGCTAGAAGTGCCTTGATGTATGGCTCCGAGCTAAGTTGGGGAGGTTGTTATTGATTAACTAATTGCACTGTTGTGTGTTGTGTTGGCTCTGTCTCTAGGTATGTTGGGAAATTTCGATAAGGGTTATGGTGCTACGTAGATGTGAAGAAATACTAGGATGTTGTGAACTTATGTTGGTAAAGAATGTTCGGTGTATAGAAAAGAAAGATAGCTAATTGTATCTGTATGTAATCATGTTTTGCGGTGTCAGAATTCTAGCAAGGCACGAGTGGTTCTACTCAATAGGACAATTGAATTACAGCTGAATAAGGGTGAATGATGCCCGAGAATAGTTTTGCAGTGTTCAAGATTTTGCTTGTAACAGTCAGGTGCCTTAAGATTTGCGTATGTGGCTAAAGATGGCGGTTTCGTTAAAGAAGATCGAGGCTTGTGTTATATCATGTGAATGATGGGATTCAAGGTATCCGTATTGGGAAGTAATGATAACAATTTAAAAAAATCGCAGGAAGTTCATCAAAATAGGCATGGGATTTGCATTTGGCATATGATTTCAGAAAGTGCAATGTGATTTATGGTTCAGATGGTCTGTGAAATTCTGACTATATGGTGTTTTCGGACTTATGTGAGATAGAGTGACGTATGATCGCCCGGATATATACTTGGTAAGGTCATTCGGCTAGTGGGTTGCTTCCAGTACAACTCTGAGTCTGCTCGAGGACGAGCGTTTGTTTAAGTTGGGGAGAATGTAACGACCCGGCCCGTCGTTACGGAAATTTCCACCCCGTTACCTTGCATTAACATATCTTATGCTTCTATATCGGTGTTAGAACCTATCGGGTGAGTTAGGAGTGAATTGAATTAAAAATGAAGCAAATAGCATGTTTGAAGGAAGTTTGAATATGGAAAGTCAACCTAGAGTTGACTATCGAGTTAGAGTGCTCGGAATCGGATTCTGATGATTCGACTAGTTTCGAGGGATCATTTGTGAGACTTAGGACAGCAATCGGAATTGAATTTGGAGATCCAGTGTAGAAATAGGCTTGAATTGGCTAAGGTTGAATTTTGGCGAAATCCGATCGATAGGTGAGATTTTGATCCGGAGTCGGAATGGAATTCCGACAGTTGCAGTAGTTCCGTTAGGTGATTTTGGATATGCCTGCAAATTTTCAGGTCATTCGGACATCGTTTGGTCGGGTTTTTGATCGAATGTAAATTTTTGAAGTTAAAGTTAAACTTAAGCTTAAATTTGTTGAAAACGGACGATTTTGATGTTAACGATAGAGTTTTGATAATTGGAACAAGTTCGAATAAGGTTATAGGGCGTGTTGGTTCTTTTGGTTGAGGTCCCGGGGGCCTCGGGTGAGTTTCGGGGTGGTTTCGGACCATTTCTAGGCCATTTTTAACTGCTGGTTTATGTCTGTAGCAGTGTTCTACGCGATCGCGGACAATGGGACGCGATCGCGGTGAGTAAAATGTGCGAAAAGTATTAATGAATCGCGATCGCGTGAAATGCTCCGCGATCGCGAAGAAGGAAAACTTCTGTGCATTGATCCTACTTCGGAAGCTCATATCTTTTTATCTACAAGGAATTTTAAGGTGATTCAAAAACGAAAGTTGTAGCTCATCGTTTCTAGTTTTCATAAAGATAAAGCAATAGTGATTTGGACATATATGTAAATAGTTATGGACGTTACACTATAGGGTGTAAGAGAAGGATCTCTAATACACATGTATAAATTGGGAAGCTTATATCTAGAAATGTATATGGATTCAGGAAATGAGCATCAAATGAAAGTTATAGTCCTATGTGTCTAGTTTCTAGAACATCAAACCATTCATCATTCAGAGTTGTGTGCAAAACGTTATGGCCATTATACTGAAGCCTGTCCGGAGGAACCGGAGTTTGTTCACCGCGATCGCGAAGCCTTTCCCGCGATCGCGAAGGGTAAATTTTAGGCCAAATTTTGTTCTCCGCGATCGCAGAGCCATTCCCGCGATCGCGATGAGTAATATGCCTGGGCAGAATGTTTTTAAAACATTCCAGTCGCGAAATCAACCCATTTTTCCACCATTTTTGGTCATTCTTGAGAGCTTTTGGACGAGAATTGAAGGGATTTCGACGGGGAATCATTGGAGGTAAGTTTTATGAGTTAAATACATGATTTTATCAAAGAATCTTCCATTAATTCTCTGAATTTGGGTAAGAAATCAAGAAAATTAGGGCTTTGAGCAAAAATCTTAAAATGGGGATTTGAAGGACCATTTGTGGTCCGAATTGGGAGTTCTTGGTATGTACGGACTCGTGGAGAGACGAGGATTCCGAAAATGTGAGTTTCATAATTTTTCTGAGATGTGGGCCCGGGGCTCGAGTTTTGCCAATTTCGTGATTTTTGATATTTTTCGAGTTCTTTCGATTGGGTTATGTTCCATTAGCCTATTTTGATATATTTGTGCTGATTTGTGCTAGTTTTGACGTGCGTGGATGCCGGTTCGAGGAGCTAAGGCGTCGCGAGCATGAGCTTTCGTCGGTTCGAGGTGGGTAACACTTGTAAATGATGTCCTGAGGGTTAGTAAACCCCGGACTACTTGTTATACTGTTGTATTTATGCCCGAGGGGAGGATTTTTCTATGCTTATTAGCACTAACTATTTTGAAATCGTTTTTGTAACTGTTGAAAAAATCATTTTCTAAAGAGATTTAAACTGAGTTCAGGGCTTCACTATTTTCTCAAAGGATTGTACTATGCTTATATCAACATGTTGGTTGCTTTACGTGATTTTTTATTGCTATGTTGTTATTTACCTTTATTACTCACTAAGTTGGAGTACTCACTTTACTCCCCGCACCTCGTGCACAGATGCAGGTATCTATTTACCCGGTAGCAGGTCTGGGCCGATCATAGGCAGAGTTATATGAGTTAAAGACGTGTCTGCCAGTGTTCCCGATATTCCTTCCTACTGTCTTTTGATTTTGTATTGACATTTCTTTCCGCACTTGGTATTTTTTGTAAACCTTTATACACTTACGTTCAGTAGAGGCTCATGACTTTTGACCCTTCGGTCTATGTGAGTTAGTATATTTTGGGACTTGGTTTTCCCGCTGTTGGTATAAGTATTACTATTGTTTCATATATTAATATGCTTAAATGGGCTAAAGAGGGCTTCTAGCTCCGTTGTTTATATTGATTGGTCAGGCTGGCTTAGCAATGTGCTGGGCGCCATCACGACCAGATTTGGGGTCGTGACAGTTATGCAGTCATGTATGGGTACATCGTGTGAAGAATGATATGGTGGTCCTATGATGGAAACATGCTAGGCAGGAAATTCCGGATGTTGGAATTGGGTCTAATGGCTTATTTACTCGAATAAAGGAGTATATCTATAGAGTTATTGAGCTAATGTGCTCAAATGAGTTGTGGAAGCGCAGGAAGTTGCATGAGATGTTAAACCAGTGATTTCAGACTACTTCAGTGTAGTTCTCAGCACGTTCGAGGACGAACGTATGTTTAAGTGGGAGAGATTGTAACGACCCAACCGGTCGTTTTGAGCTACGGCGCGTCATTCAGCAGTTTCAGGCCATGAGCAGCTTCATCTCAGGAATATTGACTTGTGTGTATGGTCAGAATTAAAATTCAAGAAGTTTGGAGTCAAATTTAAATGAAAATTCTCATTTCCGAAGCTTAAAATTGAAGAAATGAACTAGGATTGAAATTTTGAGTATACGACCTCGGAATTGGGATCTAAAGGTTCCAACAGGTTCATATGATGATTTCGGACTTGGGCGTATGCCCGGATCGGGTTTTGGATAACCCGGGAGTGTTTTGGCGCATATTATGGAAGATAGCATTTTAGAAGAAATTGCATCAGTTTGGCTTAAAATGCATTTTAGATTTATTATTGTCCGTTTGGGATTCCGAGATTGGGAGTAGCTCCGTATGGTTATTCTTGATTTGGGAGCACGATCGGAAGTGAATTCGGAGGTCCGTAAGTCATTTTGGAGTCGTTTGGCTAAAGATAGAAAATTGAAGGTTTTTGAAAAAATTTGACCGGAAGTGGAAATTTTGATATCGGACTCGAAATGCAAATCTTATGGTTCGGATAGCTTCGTTAGGTGATTTGGGACTTAGGAGTGTGTCCGGAATATTTTTGTGAATACCAGTGTAGAATTAAGCTTGAATTGGCAAAGTTAGTATTTTGGCGAATTCCGGTTGATAGGTGAAATTTTGATCCGAAGGTCGGAATGGAATTCGAAAATTTCTGTAGCTCTGTTATGTCATTTTGGACTTGTGTGCAAAATTTGAAGTCAATCGGACTTGATTTGATAGGTTTCGGCATCGGAAATAAGTTGGAAACTTCAAAGTTCATCAAGCTTGGATTAGAGGTTAATTCATAATTTTTGCATTGTTTGATGTGATTTGAGGCCTCGAGCGAGTCCATAATGTGTTTTGGGACTGGTTGGTGTTATTGGTCGGGGTCTCGGGGGTCTCGGATGTGTTTCGGATGCCCAACGGGTCATTTTTGGAAGATTTTTACCGTTTTGAGCATAAATGTAATGATCCAAAGGTCTAATTTTAGTTCTAGATATCCAAATTTGATTTCGAGACTTCGAGAATTTAAATCATGAATTATAGGACTGATCTGGATATTTTGGTTTAATTTCATCGAGTCGCGATTGGGTTTTTGATGCGAAATGTGAGTTAATTGTTTAACGAGAGAAATTGATGTTAGACTGAGATAATGAGATCCAAATTCAGTTTCTTTTAACCACTACATCCGTATCGCAATTACGGAGCCATAGGAAAAAGAATCGTCGAATTTCGAGTTCGTATGATGGAGTTAGAACCATTTTGGTGCAAAATGGTTGTGCTGCAATTTTTTTTTTGAAAAAGCTGCTGCATTTTATGAATAGTGAACAGTAACCGCACGTGAACAGTAACCGCGGGGGTGAACAGTGAACAGTGTCCCACGCGCATGAACAGTGTCCCGCGTAAACAGTACCGACGAAAATTCTGGGCAGCATATCCGCGATTTTTGGGTCATTTTCCTCCATTTTTTTGAGCAACTTGAGAGCTTTTGGACAGAAATTGACGGGGAATCGCTGGGATATCATCGGGAAATCATCGGGGGTAAGTTTCTTGGCCTTAATTCGTTAGTTTATCGTGAAATCCGTGATTATTTCACTCGTTAATGGAGGATTAATGGAGGGTTTTAGCCCTAGGCCTAAATTATAGAAAATCATTGATTTGAATGGGCAAACGGAGTCCGATTTTGATAAATTTTATATGCACGGACTCGTGTTGAGATAAGGAACCCGGATATATAACTTTCGTAATTTTTTGAGAAGTGTATCGAATGTCAGGTTTTGGCAACTTGTGGGTTTTGGTGCATTTTGAATTGTTTCGATTGGGTAATGCCCAATTGGCCTATTTTGATGTAATTCTATTGATTTTTATCAGATACTACACCTGTGGAGGCCGACATTCGTGGCAAGAGAGTTGTCTCTTAGCGGTTTTGTACCGGAATTGAGGTAAGTGGCTTGTCTAACCTCGTGTGGGGGAACTTTCACCCCTAGGATACTATGTGATAGTTTAAATGCATTGTACGCGAGGTGACGAGCGTGTACATGCGCTGGTTGTTGTAACACGCACTTTACGTGAATTGTCCGATTAGTGATATTCCTGCTCTTAGCCGATAAAAGCGTTACTTTTACCCGGTAGTAGTTAGAAAAGCATGAATAGCTAGGATTCAATATGTCTAATTGCCTAGTTAACTTACTTGAACTTCTTGATAAATTGTTGGCACTAGTGTCAGTGAAGTTGTAGTTAAACATATTATATTCTCTCTGTGTGTTCCTTTATTGTTTGTATTGGTGGAGACCCGGAGTGATATTGTTTATGGACTGCGGGTTCGATTCCCGGAGATCCTGAGTTATTGGTAGGGACTGCGGGTTCGATTCCCGGAGATCCTGAGTTATTGGTAGGGATTGCGGGTTTGATTCCCGGAGATCCTGAGTTATTGGTAGGGACTGCGGGTTTGATTCCCGAAGATCCCGAGTTATTGGTAGGGACTGCAGATTTGATTCCTGGAGATCCTGAGATTTATTGAGACTGCGGGTTCGATTCCCGAAGATCCTGAGATTTATTGAGACATGGGCTGCGGGTTCGATTCCCGGAGACCCAGGGATACTGTTATCGGGACTGCGGGTTCAATTCCTGTAGCTCCTGGACTGTTGGTTATGGAAAGGGACTGTGGGTTCAATTCTCACAGGTCCTGGACTTGCTGATTGAGTTTTATTGAGTTATTTACTTGCTGCTAGCTTAAAATTGTAGACGGTTGCAGAAATCACTTTACTGTCGTCATTTCAGATTCATTATTATTAAAACTGTTTATCATTGTTATCATCATTATATTATTGTTCTCTCAGTAGGGCCCCGACCTTCCTCGTCACTACTCCATCGAGGTTAGGCTTGGCACTTACTGAGTACCGCCGTGGTGTACTCATGCTACTCTTCTGCACACTTTTTGTCGTGCAGATCCAGGTACATCAGGACAGGCTCATACTAGGTGATTCAGCTGCACTTTGGGAGACCTCGAGGTATGATCTGCTACGTCCGCGGATCCGGAGACCCTCCTTCTATTCTGATAGTATTAGTAGATGTTTTCCTTCATTTCGTTGTTAGATACTCTTTACACATAGAGCCATAGTTGTACTCTCTTTTAGTCTGTGTTGCCCGTGGGATTCCGGGTCTTGGAGGTGTATTATACAGTGTGTTTGATGGGTGTATGTGCCAAGTGGCACGGATTACATTTCCTTTTTATACTATTTTCCTCTATTTCTTAATTAATGTTCATAAAATGGTATTTTCCGCAACGTATTAGGCTTACCTAGTCGTGGGGACTGGGTGCCGTCATGACATGTTCACGATTGGTGAACTAGGGTCGTGACAACTTATTATAGAAGAAATATACAATTTTGAATTACCCATAAGAGATATTTTACTAGGAATACCATTATTAGATAAACTATACCCACACATAATAACTAAAACACATTGGTGGTTTACAACACCATGCAAACAAAAAATAGGAGCAAAAAGAATTCTAAAAAAGAAAAGAAAAATAACTGATTGGATAAAAGGAAGTGAGAAAATAACACAAAAATTAGAAAATGAAAAAGAAGATGATAATAAAATAGAATTAATTATTTTTTCAATAAATACAGTTAAAATAATCCAAGAAAAACTAGAACCATTGTATAGTGAAAACCCATTACAAGGTTGGGAAAAACATAAAACAAAGGTAAAAATAGAGTTAATTGATGAAAATAGTATAATAACACAAAAACCATTAAAATACAATTTTAAAGATTTAAATGAATTCAAAATACACATTGACGAATTACTAGAACAAGGTTATATATAGGAGAGCAATAGTAAACATACAAGTCCAGCATTTATAGTAAATAAACATAGTGAACAAAAAAGAGGAAAAAGTAGAATGGTTATAGATTATAGAAATCTAAATGCAAAAACTAAGACATATAATTACCCAATACCAAATAAAATACTAAAAATAAGACAAATCCAAGAATATAACTATTTTAGTAAATTTGATTTTAAATCAGGATTTTACCACTTAAAGTTAGAAGAAGAATCCAAAAAATTAACAGCATTTACTGTACCCCAAGGATTTTATGAATGGAACGTATTACCTTTTGGATATAAAAATGCACCAGGTAGATATCAACATTTTATGGATAACTATTTCAAACAATTAGAAAATTGCATAATATATATTGATGATATATTATTATATACAAAAACACAAGATGAGCATATAAAATTATTAGAAAAATTTATACATATTGTAGAAATATCGGGAATAAGCTTAAGTAGAAAAAAGGCAGAAATAATGAAAAATCAAATAGAATTTCTAGCAATAGAAATAGATAAAAGTGGAATTAAAATGCAAACTCATATAGTACACAAGATAATAAATTCAAATGAACAATTAGATACAAAAAAAGAAACTACAATCATTTTTAGGATTAGTAAACCAATGTAACGACCCGACCGGTCGTTTTAGAAAATTACGCCCCGATCCCAAATTTAACTGTTTCCCTAAGTTCATTTCTGCTATTGTGGTTTGCCGGGAGAGTCGGTTCTGAAATTCGGAGCATTTTGGGACACTTAGTCCCTAAATGAGAGCTTTAAAGTTAGAAAATGGTCCGTAGCCGGAACAGTGTTAAGACAACCTCGGAACGGAAATCCGATGGTTCCATTAGCTCCGTTAGGTGATTTCGCGGTCGGGAGCGTGTTCGGAATATATTTTGGAGGTCCGTAGCTCAATTAAGCTTGAAATGCCGAAGTTTGAAATTTTGGAGAATCCGAACGATAGGTGAGATTTTGATCCGAGGGTCGGAATGGAATTCCGAAAGTTTCTGTAGCTTCGATATATCATTTTGGACTTGTCCGCAAAATTTCAGGTCATTCGGACGTCATTTGGTTGGGTTTCGGATCGAATGAGAGTTTTGGAAGAATTTAATAAATGTAGGCTCGAATCCATTGTAAATTGATAATTTTTGTGTTTATGGACGTGTTTGGATGATTGGAACAAGTTTGAATAAGGTTATAGGAAGTGTTGGTGTTTTTGGTTGAGGTCTCGGGGGCCTCGGGTGAGTTTCGGGGTGGTTTCGGACCATTTCTAGGCCATTTTTCACTGCTGGTTTTTGGCTACAGCAGTGCTCTACGCGATCGCGGAGTATTGGTCGCGATCGCGGTGAGTAAAATCTGAGAAAAAACTAATGAATCGCGATCGCGTAGATTGCTTCGCGATCGCGAAGAAGAAATTTCTGTCGCGCAGGCCCTACTTTGGAAGATCATATCTTTTTATCTAAAAGGTATTTTGAGGTGATTTAAAAATTAAAGTTGTAGATCATCGTGTCTAGTTTTCAGAAAGCTAAATAAATCCACATTTGGAAGTTTGTAGAAAATGTTATGTACGTTACACTCAATGCTGTTCGAGAAGAATATCTAAAACACATAAATAGATTTGGAAGCTTGTATCTCGAAATATATAAGGATTCAGGAAATGATCAACAAATGAACGTTATAGCCCTATGTGTTTCGTTTCCAGAACATCAAACCATTCATCATTTGGAGTTGTGTGTAAAGAGTTATGACCATTTTACTGAAGCCTGTCCGGAGGAACTGGAAGTTGTTCACCGCGATCGCGAGGCATTTCCCGCGATCGTGAAGGGTAATTTTTGGGCCAGCATTTGTTCTCCGCGATCGCGAAGCATTTCCCGCGATCGCAGTGAACAAAATACCTGGACAGAAAGTTTTAAAACATTTCATCCGCGAACCAAACCCATTTTTCCACCATTTTTGGTCATTCTTGAGAGCTTTTGGACGAGAATTGAAGGGGTTTTGACAAGAAGTGATTAGAGGTAAGTCCTATGAACTAAATACATGATTTTATTGAAGAATCATCCTTGAAATTTATGAAAACATAGCAAAATTGCAAGAAATTAGGGCTTGGAGCAAAAACTTTAAATTTGGGATTTGAAGGGCCATTTGTGGTCCGATTTGGGAGATTTTTATATGGTTAGACTCGTGAGAGTACGAGGGTTCTGAAAAAGTAAAAATATTTCAATTCTGAGCCGATGGATTCAGGGGTATTTTGGTCATTTCACCCACTTTCGTGTCGTAGCTGTAATTTTGTCATTGTAGTTAGTTACTTGCGATGTTATTTATACTGTGTAATTGGTTTGACTAGATTCGGGCCACTCGGAGTCGGATATTCGCGGCAAGAGGGTTGTCTCTTAGCGGTTTTGTACCGGAATCGAGGTAAGTGGCTTGTCTAACCTCGTGTGGGGGAACCTTTACCCTTAGGATATTATGTGATAGTTTAAATGCCTTGTACGCGAGGTGACGGGCGTGTACATGCGCTGGTTGTTGTAACTCACTTTACTTGAATTGTTCAATTCATGATATTCCTGTTCTTAATTTATTAAATTGTGACATTTACCTGGTATTCGTTAGGGAAGCATGATTAGGTAGGATTTATCTGTCTAATTGCCTAATTGTCCTACTGAACTTCTTGATAATTGTTGGCACTAGTCCTCGGTGAAGTTGTAGTTAAGCATATTATATTTTTCGTGTGCGTTTTCTTTATTTGTTGTGTTGGTGGACTGCGGGTTCAATTCCCAGAGATCCCAGGGCCGTGGGTTCGATTCCAGAGTCCCGGATTTGCTATTTGTTTGTGGACTGCGGGTTCAATTCCTGGAGATCCCAGGGCTGTGGGTTCGATTCCCAGAGACCCGTAGTGATATTGTTGTGGACTGCGGGTTCGATTCTCGGAGATCCTGAGTTATTGAGATATGGACTGCGGGTTCGATTCCCGGATATCCTGAGATTTATTGAGATGTGGACTGCGGGTTCGATTCCCGGAGATCCTAATATTTATTGAGATGTGGACTGCGGGTTCGATTCCCGGAGATCCTGAGATTTATTGAGATATGGACTGCGGGTTCGATTCCCGGAGATCCTGAGATTTATTGAGATGTGGACTGCGGGTTCGATTCCCGGAGATCCTGAGATAGATTTACTGAGACATGGGCTGCGGGTTCGATTCCCGGAGACCTATGGGTACTGTCAATGGGACTGTGGGTTCAATTCCCACAGGTCCTGGAGTTGTTTTATTGAGTTGGTTACTTGTTGTTAGTTTAATTGTAGACGGTTGCAGTAATCATCTTATTGTTATTATTTCGGGAATTATTATCATTTAAACTGTTTATTTTATTATTGTTTTTCTCAGTAGGGCCCTGACCTTCCTCGTCACTACTCCATCGAGGTTAGGCTTGGCACTTACTGAGTACCACCGTGGTGTACTCATGCTACTCTTCTGCACACTTTTGTTGTGCAGATCCGGGTACATCAGAGGAGGCTCGTACTAGGTGATTCCGCAGCTTTCTGGGAGACTTCGAGGTATGATCTGCTACGTCCGCGGATCCGGAGGCTTCCCATCTATTCTATAGTATTAGTTGACATTTTTCCTTCATTTCGTTGTTAGATACTCTTTACACATAGAGCCACAGTTGTATATTCTCTTTTAGTCTGTGTTACCCGTGAGATTTCGGATCTTGGTAGTGTTTACACAGTGTGTTGACGGATGTATGTGCCAAGTGGCACGGATTACATATCTTTTTATGTTATCTTTCCGTTGTTTCTTATTTAAGTGTTCATAGCTTGTATATTCCGCAACGTGTTAGGATTACCTAGTCGTGGGGACTGGGTGCCATCACGACATGTTCACGATTGGTGAACTAGGGTCGTGACAAGTTGGTATCAGAGCTCTAGGTTCGTAGGAGTCACGGGACACAGACCGGTTACTTAGATTCTCGCTGATCGATACGGAGACGTCTGTATTTATCTACGAGAGGCTATGTAACTATTTAGGAAACTCTTCAATTCTTTGAATTCCTTATCGTGCGCCATTTATTCAGTTGAAGCCTATGTCATATGTTCTTTTGCATCCATTCGTGTATTGAAATTTCGCTCTCGGTATCAAGTATGCGCCGACGGTTCGTGACGCTACAGAGAGATCTCAAGGGAGTCAAGAATTTACTCAACCATTATTACCGCGTGTCATCCATATCGATAATGCAAGAGAATTGAGAGATCTTCAATTGTGCACATGGGGGTGCACTAGGTTCTGACATTCGGTTGATAAGTACGGTCTTGAGAAGGTTTACTTAACTGCCTAATCGTCACAGCAATGGTATAATCACAAGGTGGATGTAGATCTAAAGATAGTTGGTGGTAATAAAGACTATATGGTTCATATGAGATATCTATTTAGCGAAGGATTCAGCCAGCAGAGATACTGGGGAAAATGAGTTTAACTGTCTTAAGAAGGACATGTACCAAACGAATGCCTTTGGCTTGTTTTATGATGAACACGTACGAATGTTAAGGGCTAGTATCATGGATTAGCAAGATGTATCTTAAGGATTCGTGTCAAGTGAAAGGATTTCACTATCAACAATGTAATTATGGGTCATATGTCGTATCATATTTGGCCTGCGATGTATTTAGGTGATATTCAAAAAGTTCTTGAAAACTTGCGGATGGGCAAGAGTTGAGGCTCGTATGGTATAATGTTGGGACTTTAGATGCTCCTGTGTCCCTAATAAACTCTGCATTTTATTATCAGCAGGGAAATATTTGACAAAGGCTACATGGTGCTTCGTAGGCGTGTGTGAATCATAGTATGTTTTAAGATGTTGGTAGAGAATGCTCGGTGCATGGAGCGAGAAGATGTTTGGTTCTATTGGGATGAGGTCATACCCTATGATGTTAGAGTTCTAATAGAGCACATGTGGTTATATTCATTGGATCAAGTGAGTTGCAGTTGAATAATGGTAAATGACTCGAGAGAATGGTTCTAATGTGTTCGAGAGTCGTGTAATAGTGGCTTTGGGCTAAGTGGGAGAGTCCCACCGCTTAATATTGGGTTGCATGGTTAATTACCTGTGTGAATTCTGGATATTAGCGTATTAATGGGTTATTGCAGCTACGGAAAAAGACCACGAGTGGTAATTTGAGTATATGAATTGTTGAATGCATGTTATGGTTAGCCTTACCGGCTCAGGTTCAAACTTGAGGGAAAATTTATGATTTATGCCTCGTATAGGTGCAGGCTTCGCGGGAAGTGATCCCGTTGGGTGCTTTATTGAGAGGTATTCATATGTTATAAAATTGAGTAGAGTTGGTTGCATATTGGGACAAGTCAGGGCTGGATGGCTCTCAATAGCGGTCCTAGTGAATTCAAGAGGTAAAGTGTGGTGCCTGATCATTTTGAATCATATAAGTACAGTTGAGGCTCAAGCCTTTAAAGCAACTTAGGAAGAAAGTACAAAAACAATCTAGGCTGTTTTGATTTGTGGTGTAGCATTTGAGAGGCGTGAAATGGTCGTCGTTCTTGAGATAGCATGGCCTCATGATTTCAGGTCATTCGGGGTGAGTGTGGCTGAAATAAGCTAGGTATTCAAGGGAGATATTTACATTTCTAAGGCAATCCAGGATAAACTGGAAGGAAGTAGATTGATTAGCCATAGCTGAGTTGGCATATTGATGTTAATGATCGGTTCATGCAACGTGATCGAGTTATGCATGTGATTTGTGGCGGTGCATTTGAGACTTGTCGGCCACAGTGATTGATGTTATTCTGAAGTATTCTTCTGTTAAGGGCCTGTTACGAGTAGGCAGATCTCGGGAAGGGTTATGGTGGCTTGGACCACTACTTAGATATTGGCATATTCGATGGCTATGAGAATTCGCCGTATGTTGTTATAGCTCTCCTATAGTGAGTTAAATGGAAGGTCTTATGTGATGAAGTATTAGCCTATCGTCAGTTCTAGCGCTATGATGGAAATTGTGTCTTTCGTATATCGGCACGTGGGGTGCAGTGAGTAGTATGAAATTTGAAGTAAGGACCAAGGTCACAGTTTGGTCAATGAATGTGATATAAAGAGCTCGGATGAGCAGAAAAGGAGTTTCGGTGTTTTGAGTAAGATGGGTATTAACATCGGTATCATTTGAGATCGGTGTTCTGCGAGAAAGGCTTTGCATCCCGGTTAGGGACTCCTGATCGCTTTTCAGTGTTAGTGCAGCCGGTAGGTTGAATGTGCAGGCCCGTTTAATTATTTGAAAGATAGTGGGAGCTTGACCCACAAGAAGATTGTATAGGTGTGACTTGTAGTCACTTGATTGGTTAGAAATTTAAACCAAGTATGAGGATTTTGGTGATATCATTCAATTGAGAATTTATGTTGGAAGGCACTCTGCTTATTGGGTTATAGACCTGTGAAATATTATTGACTTCGCTTGGCACGACCAGGATAAACTTAAAGTCGGTGGATAGATTTAAATGTGGAAGTGAGCCTTGCATCAGGCCGGTTATGGTTCTTCCAGCAATGCGCCCTTTATGGAGGGATAGTCGCGGTCTTATTTTTGCGGTTAGTTAATTCATGTAAAGATATATTGCACCGTATGAGTGTGAGACGGCTTGGTAAGTTCCTTATGTGTTGGGGTTCCGCTCAGCGGTGATGTTATATGAGCATGATGGCTCTTGAGACTCAGATCTTATATCGCACCTCAGTTGTGCTTGAGTTTGTAGCCTATAGCGCTATATGTTTCATTGTGTCTGATATCATGCACCTTAGTGTGCTTATGATCGATATTCAGTATTTTGATGTGACGAGCTATTCAGCTCGACATATGACTCCTTGTGTGAGTTTTATATTGTTGGGATCGGGTGGCACGCCGCCATGGTTATATTATTGCGATCGGGTGGCACGCCGCCATGGTCATATTGTTGGGATCGGGTTGCACGCCGCAACAGTGTGATGTTTATTTCAATGTCTATAATTGCTTTTATGTGTTCTGTTTCCTATTTTCTGAGGAGGGTCCATGTTTATGTGAGAGTTGAATAGTTCTCTCTAGTGTTCGCCTTCCTTTTGTATCACGTACGAATCAGTAGCCTACTGGCACATTGTGTCATCTTGTGGGACTTTTGATTATGTCTGATGTGGCTTATCGCCTGAGCAGTTCGTACTGGGTGAGATGAGATTATGTGATTTGGGGTCAGTGCCAACTGATTATATGAAGTATATTATAGAGGAAAGGATCATCCTCTAGTTTAGGACAAGGTAATGGATCCTGTCAGGAGTATATATCCAATGAATTGTTGATTCAGTAGTTGGTTATGGATATCGGCACATCTCTTCCGTCGTGTCGGTATTGTAAAAGTTGGAACGAGACCTATGTAGATCGTGAGGTGCAATGGGAGCATCTGATTCGTTAAATTTTTGGCTAATTTGATCATAAAATATTATCGTGGTCCTGTGGATTTTGTGTTGCAAGGTAAGGATCCGGCAAGATTATGCAGTCATGTTTGAGGATGGCGTTTGAGGAATATTGAGTGATCTCTTGATGAAAACAAGCCTGACACACAGAATTCCGGATGTTGGAATTAGGCTCTAAGACTTAATTGTTTGAACAAGAGGGAATATCTTCAGATTTTATCAGGCTAATGTGCCCAGCTGAGTCCTAGATTTATTGGCCCTTTTGAGATTTTGAGGCATGTTGGGGAGGTTGCTTATGAGTTGGCCTTACCTCCCAGCCTAGCCGGAGTCCATCCCGTATTTCATGTCTCTATGCTCCGGAGGTACCATGGTGACCCGTCGCATGTGTTGGACTTCACTTCTGTTCAGCTAGACGAGGATCTGCCTTATGTTGAGGAGCTAGTGGCCATCTTGGACAGGCAAGTCCGGAAGCCAAGGTCAAAGAACATCGCTTCAGTAAAGGTTCAGTGGTGGGGTCAGCCGGCCGAGGAGGCGACTTGGGAGACCGAGCAGGATATGCCCAACTAGTACCCCCATCTCTTCACCACTCCGGGTATGTTTTCTATGCTCGTTCGAGGACGAACGAATCTTTTAAGTGTGGGAAGATGTAACGACCCGACCGGTCGTTTTTAAAAATTATGCCCCGGTCCCCAATTTAACTGTTTCCCTAAGTTCATTTCTGCTATTGTGGTTTGCCGGGAGAGTCGGTTCTGAAATTCGGAGCATTTTGGGACACTTAGTCCCTAAATGAGAGCTTTAAAGTTAGAAAATGGTCCGTAGCCGGAACAGTGTTAAGACGACCTCGGAACGGAAATCCGATGGTTCCATTAGCTCCGTTAGGTGATTTCGGGGTCGGGAGCGTGTTCGGAATATATTTTGGAGGTCCGTAGCTCAATTAGGCTTGAAATGCCGAAGTTTGAAATTTTGGAGAATCCGAACGATAGGTGAGATTTTGATCCGAGGGTCGGAATGGAATTCCGAAAGTTTCTGTAGCTTTGATATATCATTTTGGACTTGTCCGCAAAATTTCAGGTCATTCGGACGTCATTTGGTTGGGTTTCTGATCGAATGAGAGTTTTGGAAGAATTTAATAAATTTAGGCTCGAATCCGTTGTAAATTGATAATTTTTGTGTTTATGGACGTGTTTGGATGATTGGAACAAGTTTGAATAAGGTTATAGGAAGTGTTGGTGTTTTTGCAGTATATAAATGTTTATTGGCATTTGAACCATATATTGTATATAATAAGTTTATTATAAGAACAGGTTAATACACAAGTAAAATGGTGGCTAACCGGGAAGATACAAGATTCAGTTACAACAAAAGAAATACGAAGGCTTGTATTGAATATACTGAACTTTACATTTACAATTGAAGTAATCAGTACTAACAAAAATGTCATTGCAGATTACATATCAAGACAAAGCTACACAGACTGACGAAGAAACAACCGAAAAGCTATACAATATCATCACTGCCCTTTCTTTAAAAATGGACAGTATGGAAATGTGTCACGACCCCAAATCCGGTCGTGATGGCGCCCAACATATTGCTAAGCCAGCCTGACCAATCAATAACAATAACGGAGCTAGAAGCTCGCTTTATCCCATTTAAGCATCTCAAAACATGAAGCGACAATGGTACATATATCGAAAATGGGGAACCAAGTCCCAAAATATACCAACTCCCATAGACCGCAGGGTCAAGAGTCATGAGCCTCTAATGAACAAAAGTATATGATAGTTTACAAGATACCAAGTACGGAAAGCAATGTCAATACAGAATCAAAACAGTAAGAAGGAATATCGGGTCCTGCGGACTCTGCAGCTACCTCGTATATCCCACAGACGTCGCCTCGCACAGCTATCAGGATTGCTGAGAGGTACCTGGATCTGCACACAAGGTGCAGGGAGTAAAATGAGTACTGCTAGACTCAGTAGTAATAAACAGGGGTAAGACAGCGTAGATAAGAAATCCATAATAAAGCACTATTTAAAGCTGTAATCAAATACCCTGTAACAGAACCAATATCAAC
This sequence comes from Nicotiana noctiflora, assembly GCA_032618575.1. NCBI lineage: Eukaryota > Viridiplantae > Streptophyta > Magnoliopsida > Solanales > Solanaceae > Nicotiana > Nicotiana noctiflora. The sequence continues at coordinate 181,433 of JASVEL010002923.1, forward strand.
TGTACCTGTACCAACAAGTACCAGCAAAACAGTATAACAACTAGCAGATGTAGCTAAATGCAATGCAATGCATGATATGACCGCTACGGCGCGTAGCCCGATCCAATTTGGGTACCCGTGCTCACTGTGGGGGTTCGGACTCCGGAGGGGCTCCTACAGCCCAAGCACAATATCACTGCGGCGTGCAGTCCGATCCAACATATATACTGCTGCGGCGTGCAGCCCGATCCACTACCAGTAGCTAATATGCAAATACAGCCTCGCAGGCTCAAAAGTAGTTTGAAAACCTTTTTATCATTTTTTAGTTGTTAAACAGTAATACCAAGTTCCAGAGATTGGAAATAGCATGATAACAGAAATAGCTACGGATCGGTAGTAACTAACATGTCAATATGATAAGACAATGATAACGATCCTCGCGGGATCCAATAACTGGCTCACGGCCCACAAGTATACTCAACCGCCCAAGAAGGGGGTTCAACGGCTCAAGAGTGGCCAACATCACAATATATAGTATGCAACCATCCGAGAAGGAGGTTCAACGGCTCAAGGATAGTCAATATCACAATATAGTATCAACAGGTCAGACTAAGCCATAGTCCCCAATCACAATCGACCCCGCACTCATAAGAGAGTACGTGTCTCGCCGCTATACAGCGTCACAAAGTGGTATACCGGGGTTTCGAACCCGCTGGTCATCACCCACATCTATTACTCACCTCAATACAGCGCAACGACTACTCCACAATGCCCTTTCCACGAGAATCAAGCTCTGCACATGTAGAATCTGATCAAATACAGTAGAAATACAACAAATTAGGCCAATGGGACAACACCCAATCAATACAACTCAATTTACATCAAAATTCCCAAAGTTGTCAAAACCCGACTTTCGGTACGCTTGCCGCAAAATTACAAAAGTCACATATTCGGAATCCTCATCTCGATACGAGTCTAGGCATATAAAATTTACCAAAATCGGACTCCATTTGCCCACTCAAATCAGTGTTTTTCTTCAATTTAGGCCTAGGGATCAAACCCACCTTAAATCTTCCATTTACAGGGATTTAACCAAGGATTTCATGTTAAAATGATGTAATTAAGCCACAAAACTTACCTCCAACGAAACCCCGATGATTTCCCAGCAATCTCCCGTCAATAGCTTCTCTTGGAACTCAAAAATGGAGGTTTTGGGTATTAAACCCGCGACTGGTTCTGTTCTGTAATTAAACTCACTGCCAGTCAAATCTCTTCATCGCGTTCGCGACGCCTCTCACGCGAACGCGATGCCTTTTTCCTCTTCTTCATCGCGAACGCGACACTCCTTCACGCGTCCGCGAAGGTCAACTTCCCAGCCTCCGGACTTTTACTCTACGCGAACGCGTAGTCTCCCACGCGAACGCGTGGCTTCGCCAAATCCTTCTTCGCGATCGCGGCCTAACCCCACGCGAACGCGATGCGTTCCAACTCCCTCATACGCGAACGCATTACCATCCATTGCGAACGAGATGATCACCCGGCACCAGCCTACGCGAACACGGCATAGCCCTCGCGAACGCGAAGGCTAAAATTTCGCCCAGTGATCTGCAATTTACAGCAGATCATTTCTTGCTTCCAAATGCCGGATGATGGTCCGGATTCACCCCGAGACCCCCGGGACCCCAACGAAAACCACCAACATACCCCAAAACACGATACGAACTTGTTCCAATCATAAAAACACCATCCTAAACATCAAAATCACCAATTTCACACGGATTCAAGCCTAAGTTTCTTCAAAACTTCCGATTTACACATTCCATCAAAAACCCGACCAAACGACGTCCGAATGACCTGAAATTTTGCAGGCACATCCAAAATCACCTAACGGAGCTACCGCAACTGTCGGAATTCCATTCCGACTCCCGGATCAAAATCTCACCTACCGTTCGGATTTCGCCAAAATTCAACCTTAGCCAATTCAAGCCTATTTCTACACCAGGTCTCCAAATTCAATTCCGATTGCTCTCCTAAGTCATAAATGATCCCCCGAAACTAGTTGAATCATCAGAATCTGATTCCGAGCACTCTAACTCGATAGTCAACTCTAGGTTGACTTTCCATATTCCAACTTCCTTCAAACATGCTATTTGCTTCATTTTCAATTCAATTCATTCCTAACTCATCCGATAGGTTCTAACACTGATATAAAAGCATAAGATATGTAAATGCAAGGTAACGGGGTGGAAATTCCCGTAACGACGGGCCGGGTCGTTACATTCTCCCCAACTTAAACAAACGCTCGTCCTCGAGCGGACTCAGAGTTGTACTAGAAGCAACCCAATAGCTGAATGACCTTACCAAGCATATACTCGGGCGATCATACGTCACCCTATCTCACATAAGTCCGAAAACACCATATAGTCAAAATTTCACGGACCATCTGAACCATAAATTACATTGCACTTTCTGAAATCATATGCCAAATGCTAATCCCATGCCTATACTCAGGATACACTCAAATCCACTGCAATAACCCATATTCACTACTCCGGTGAGATCATATGATGTATCAACAACCCAATCACTCGAGACGATAGTCTCTAATCACAACAACTGGCCACAATCACCAAATAATAGCTGAAAACCTCTTTCATTAGATAGAGTCTTATTCCAACACCTCCATATCCTGCCCACGGCAGCTGAAGCATGCGATATACCGAACCCATCTCTCAGGTTAACCATTCGTGAATCTATTTCCCTTTTTAAAACTCATACCACGATAGTTTCGGAGCCAAACCTCGATTTTTACCTTTCTAACAAGCTAAGATCCAATATGCTCGTATTCATTAATGACTCCAATGGTTATTTCGATTATAACACACCGCACTGGTGACATGACATCTCAACCACCGACCTAAGCCGCGACGAGCACAACATAGGCTCCAACAGAAACGTCTGAACACACTCGAATCATGACAGCTCAAATCATGATAACTGTCTCCAGCAAAAGAGCTGCAATTCAATTCCTCTGTGTCATCATAACATAGAACCGAGATCGCGTCTCGCATTATAGAAATAGAGTACCTGAATCCTCCTCGAGAGGTCATAACATCACGTGGCCTTGCCACGATTCTTGATTCTATCCAAACACTATTAATCATGAAGCACCTCAATTTACCAAGCTCAAAACGGTCAGCCACGCACATATTTAGGTCCGAACCCAAGCAATCAATCTCACCCACGGTGAAACAATTAATGTACGCTATTAAATCCTGAAAGGACACAACCGATATGCCATTCGCCAAGTGATACTCAATACGGTCTTTTCCTCAGAAGCGAGGAAGTATTGTATACCAGGTAGCATATAACTAACTATATTTTCACAATATTCTGTTGTGGCGTGCAACCCGCTCCAATGACATACCCGTGGCAGCGTGCCACCCGATCTAGATACCATACCCGTGGCGGCATGCCACCCGATCCAAATAACCATACCTGTGGCGGCGCGCCACCCGATCCATATAGAACCCTCGCCAAAGAAATACGCGTCGAGTCAAGTTGCTCATTATAATAAACATATATAGCCTCAAGTTTGGCCACAAGGAACGCATCCAACAAAGTTCCTTAATACCAGAACTAAATCAATGGTAGGAACCTCTGCACTGACATCTACCACGAAGGCCCAACTGACAAAGCAATACCTACCAGCCATCCACTAGTCCTGGGTACAACTACCCTGCTGGAGCATACTCCGATGCACTCTGCTACGCAATTTGTGCCATTCCATCATAGTCCATATCACATTAGTCTAGACAACCTGACCCAGTGACGACCAGTCAGCAATCAAGTATCATAATTCAAATTCGTCATATCAAGTTAAGAGAGAGCCTCTAGGGCTTTTGATTTCCAATAATCACAAAACAGTGCCGATACACACGATATACAACCACTGCATAGGTGGACTAACGAGAACTTCAAGTCTCCAACACATATATAACACATGAATCACTATGCATGATTCCGTACTTCACCGTACGAATACATAACGCACATCAAGCGTCCATTCATACCACGAAAGCCATTCAGAAATTTCACTATGCCATCAACGACTCAATTATTACAGTCGATCCCACAAGAGAATACCACCATACCACTAGATATTATCGGTTTACATTACCTTGTCCTTTTGGACCATATACCCTGCCAAATCACTAGAATAGCAGTACCATTTTCTTTAATCACCAGAAAGATCGATTCTTAAACCACCTGCAGCTGCCCGCGCTGCCCAATAATTTTATTGACTCCCCATATATTACGAACTGATCTCAAAACCTTGAATATGCCATTATCAACTTTCCATCACACATCGCATATGCCACACCACACTAAGATAGCATGGAAATTCATATTCCTTTCCTACGCCGCAAACATCGGCGCACTCAACTAGTCAAGAACTTTCATGATCCCATATAGAGAAAACTCATTACACATTCCACGCCTTACATACCAACAGGAAATACACTCATTTTTAAACCACGTTAAAACACATCATAAACTCTTTCTCCCAATTACATTGCATAAGTTAGTCTGCCAGGACTGACTCCTTATACCCATATCGGGTTACACAACTGCCAGCACTCAAAAGCTTTATTGCACAATATCTGCAAGACTCATTACTTCAACCACATACCAGGAATTAGTCGTATTCCTTATCATACCGCTTCGATTTATTAACCAGTTGTTCCATGTACCCAGTTTCCTTTCTGATTCATCTTTAATTTAGTATTAGCCCTTACTGTAACACCATAATACATCAACTCATGCTACCACACAAGACTCGTACGTAAGACCACACCGTCTAAGACCCATAGGTCACTTAATACTCTCTCAATGTTTCCCAAAAATTACCACATTCTACAATACTTTATTTTGAAGAACTTCCTGCGATTTGAATTCGTTATCATTACCTTCAAATACAGATTACATAGAATCCCATCATTCACATAATATAACACAAGCCTTGACCTCTTCTAACGAAACCACCGTCTGTAGCCACATGCAAAAATCTTAAGACACCTGACTACTACAAGCAAAATCTTGAACACCGTAAAACAAATTCTCGGGCGTCATTCACCCTTATTCAAATGTAATTCAACTATCTTATTCAACAGAACCACTCGTGCCTTGCTAGATCTCTGACACCGCAGAACATGATTACATACAGATACACTTAGCTATCTTTCTTTTCTATACACCGAACATTCTTTACCAACAGCAGTTCAAAACATCCTAGTATTTCTTCACATATATAAAGCACCATAACCTTTATCAGAATTTTCCCAACATACTTAGAGACAGAGCCAACACAGCACACAATAGTGCAATCAGTTAATCAACAACAACCTCCCCAACTTGGCTCGGAGCCATACATCAAAGCACTTTTAGCCACACATAGCATTCTTACTCAAATGATGCCATAATGTTCTAGTTAGATTAAACTCAAGTCATTTGCAAGCTTCGGCAAAGATTCGAATCATCAGAAATATTAACTCTTTTGCAATTCTTGTATTCATTCACACACAATAGTTACGCCCACTCTTTAGGTGACAAAATCTTTTCTAAGTCCCAAATTTTCCAAAAATTTCGGCAGAGTTTCCTTTGTAAATTGGCCTATCCACCTGCTAGAGAATCACCAAAACCATCCTAGCAATACATTCACAACTCGACAAGACATCACAATGCATATCGACTACATTAGACTCAATACTACACAAATCATATTATCATAATTGTTACATGAACATGCGCTGGACCTGCTCGAATCATAACACATATCAAATACCTTTCAATTACACATGAGGATCAACCCTCCTACTTCTTCTCAATTTAGCATTTCATCACAATACCTTCCACCAGGATACACATAGCATAATCACTTTAGTCTTTCTGAGTTTAAACTCGTTCCTCTACACATAAGGCACTTTACCTTCCAATTACGAGATATGATAATTATTCACCACGCCCATAGCTCGGGGCTACACAACAGATTAGACAAGAGTCGAACAATTAACAGCTCATCCATTAGTAAGCCTCCCTAATACTCTACAGATCGGCACAAGGCCCCAAACATGGCTACTAGCCAAAGTACATAGATATAAGCCCAGTCTCAGTCACTTTACACAGTAATTTATCAATCGGGAAGGATCAAGTCCAAATCCCCAGTCACAATACCACCACGCCCGTCACATGACGCGTGTTCCATCTCAGCACAGCACTGTATAGTGCAAATATGGGGTTGCAAACCCTCAGTACATTATCTATTGCCACCACTCACAAAATCAACACCTCGATGCTCAAGTCATAGACAAGGTCCAGCCTCAAGTCTTTTCGACTGGCCCAACATGAACTCACAGAGATTATATCTTGCCCCTCGATCGGGAATCACAAGCCATAAGTCAATTATATTATTGAGCGCTCGATGCGTACACAGACGTGTGGAAGGGATTTCAAAAATTATATCCCAAACTGAATCAAATGCGCACGATAAGAATTCCAAGAAATGTGAAGTGTTTCCTAAAGGTTCGCAGCCTCCCGAGGATAAGTACCAGCGTCCCCGTACCGATCCACAAGACTCTACTAACCGGCTCAAGACTCATGAGGCCTAGTAAACCAAGGCTCTGATACCAACTTGTCACGACCCCAAATCCGGTCGTGATGGCGCCCAGCATATTGCTAAGCCAGCCTGAACAATCAATAACAATAACGGAGCTAGAAGCTCGCTTTATCCCATTTAAGCATCTCAAAACATGAAGCGACAATGGTACATATATCGAAAACGGGGAACCAAGTCCCAAAATATACCAACTCCCATAGACCGCAGGGTCAAGAGTCATGAGCCTCTAATGAACAAAAGTATATGATAGTTTACAAGATACCAAGTACGGAAAGCAATGTCAATACAGAATCAAAATAGTAAGAAGGAATATCGGGTCCTGCGGACTCTGCAGCTACCTCGTATATCCCACAGACATCGCCTCGCACAACTACTGAATCACTGCTGAGAGGTACCTGGATCTGCACACAAGGTGCAGGGAGTAAAATGAGTACTGCCAGACTCGGTGGTAATAAACAAGGGTAAGACAACGCAGATAAGAAATCCGCAATAAAGCACTATGTAAAGCTATAATCAGCTACCCTGTCATAGAATCAATCTTCACTGTACCTGTACCAACAAATACCAATAAATAGCATAACAGCTAGCAGATGTAGCTAAATGCAATGCAATGCATGATATGACCGCTACGGCGCATAGCCCGATCCAATTTGGGTACCCGTGCTCACTGTGAGGGTTCAGACTCCGGAGGGGCTCCTACAACCCAAGCACAATATTACTGCGGCGTGTAGTCCGATCCAACATATATACCGCTGCGGCGCGCAGCCCCATCCACTACCAGTCAACTAATATACAAATACAGCCTCGCGAGCTCAAAAGTAGTTTTGAAAACATCTTTTATCATTTTTCAGTTGAAAACAGTAATATCAAGTTCCAGAGATTGGAAGTAGCATAATAACAGAGATAGCTACGGACTAGTAGTAACTAACATGTCAATATGATAAGACAATGATAACGATCCTCGCGGGATACAATAACTGGCTCACGGCCCACATGTATACTCAACCGCCCAAGAAGGGGGTTCAACGGCTCAAGAGTGGCCAACATCACAATATATAGTATGCAACCATCCGAGAAGGAGGTTCAACGGCTCAAGGATAACCAATATCACAATATAGTATCAACAGGTCGGACTAAGCCATAGTCCCCAATCACAATCGACCCCGCACTCATAAGAGAGTACGTGTCTCGCCGCTATACAGCGTCACAAAGTGGTATACCGGGGTTTCGAACCCGCTGGTCATCACCCACATCTATTACTCACCTCAATATAGCGCGACGACTACTCCGCAATGCCCTTTCCACGAGAATCAAGCTCCGCACGCGTAGAATCCTGATCAAATACAGTAGAAATACAACAAATTAGGCCAATGGGACAACACCCAATCAATACAACTCAATTTACATCAAAATTCCCAAAGTTGTCAAAACTCGACTTTCGGTACGCTTGCCGCAAAATTACAAAAGTCACATATTCGGAATCCTCATCTCGATACGAGTCTAGGCATATAAAATTTACCAAAATCGGACTCCATTTGCCCACTCAAATCGGTGTTTTTCTTCAATTTAGGCCTAGGGATCAAACCCACCTTAACTCTTCCATTTACAGGGATTTAACCAAGGATTTCATGTTAAAATGATGTAATTAAGCCACAAAACTTACCTCCAACGAAACCCCGATGATTTCCCAGCAATCTCCCGTCAATAGCTTCTCTTAGAACTCAAAAATGGAGGTTTTGGGTATTAAACCCGTGACTGGTTTTGTTCTGTCTATGGCTCTTTGTGCGAGTCAATTGTTATGATTCGAGTGTGTTTAGATCATTCTTATTGGAGCCTGTGTTGTGCTCGTTGTGGCATAGGCCGATGTTGAGGTATCATGTCACCGGTGTGGTGTGTTATAACCGAAATGATCATTCGAGTCATTAATGAGAGCGAGCATATATGATTTCAGCTCGTTAGAAAGGTAATATCGAGGTTTGGCTCCGAAACTTATTGTGGTCTCAGTTTTAAAAAGGAAATAGATTCACGAATGGTTGACCCGAGAGATGGGTTCGGTATATCGCGTGCTTCAGTTGCCGTGGGCAGGATATAAAGGTGTTGGAATAAGACTCTATCTAATGAGGAAGGTTTTTCAGCTAGTATTTGATTATTGTGGCTAGTTGTTGTGATTAGAGACTATCCGTCTCGAGCGATTCGGTTGTTTGATACATCATGTGATCTCACCCGGGGTGGCAAGTATAGACTATCACAGATGGATCGTGTGTATTCTGAGTATAGGCATGAGATTCGGATTTGGTAGGTGATTTCGGAAAGTGCAATGTGGTCTATAATGCGGATGGGCTGTGAGATTTCCAGCTATAGTGTGTACCGGACTTGTATGAGATAGGGTGATGTGGGATCGCCCCGAATATATGCTTGGTAGGGTCATTCAGCTATTGGGTTACTTTCAGTAAACCTCTTGGTCCGCTCGAGGACGAGCGTTTGCTTAAGTTGGGGAGAATGTGATGACCCGGCCCGTCATCATGCGAGTTATCACCTCGTTATCCCCGTTAAATGCTTGTTAATGTTTCAATATGTATGTTTGGCGAGTTTGAGTCAATTCAGATTGATTTTGGTAGGAATTGAGACAAATAGTCTCTTAGAAGAAGGAATATTTGGGAAAAGTCAACTGGATGTTGATTTGTGAGTTAGAGAGCTCGGAATCGAATTCTAATGATTCGGTCAGCTCCGGGAGGTCATTTATGAGCTATGTGAGCGATCGGAGTTGAATTTGGAAGTCCGGTGTAGAAATAGGCTTGAATTGGCCAAAGTTGAATTTTGGCGATATCCGATCGATAGATGAGATTTTGATCCAGGAGTCGGAATGGAGTTCCGACAGTTGCAGTAGCTCTGTGTTGTGTGATTTTGGATGTGCCTGCAAAATTTCAGGTCATTCGGAGATTGTCTGGTCGGGTTTTTGATCGAAATGTCGGTTGTAGAGGTTGAATGAAAAAACTTAGGCTTGAATTTCTTGAATTCGATGTTATTCCGTGTTAATGTATGTGTTTTTATCATTGGAGCAAGTTCGTATCGTGTTTTGGAGTATGTTGGTGGTTTTCGTTGGGGTCCCGGGGGCCTCGGGGTGAATCCGGACCATCATCCGGCATTTTTGAACATGAAAAATATGCTGAAAATTTGCAGAAACAGTGCAGGATTTTTAGCCTTCGCGTTCGCGAGGCAAGGCCCGCGTTCGCGTAGGCGGGGACCAATTGGTAATCGCGTTCGCGAAGAGAAGGGCCGCGATCGCGTAAGAGAAAATAGGGAGGCATCGCGTTCGCGTGTATGGAGGCCGCGTTCGCGTAGAAGAAGAAGGAAAAGTATCGCGTTCGCGTCAGCATGGTCGCGTTCGCGAAGAAGAAAATTTGGTGGCTGAGAAAAATGGTCATCGCGAACGCGTGGTTCAGTGCCGCATTCGCGAAGGGTTAGCCGGTCTGTGCATCGCGGACGCGAGTGGAGTAACGTGAACGCGTAGAGCAAAGGTTCCAGGCAGTGAAGTTAAAACCAGAACATTTCATATACGGGTTTCTCTCCTAGAAACCCCATTGTTGAGCTCTAGAGTGAGAAAGTGATGGGAATTGCTGGGAAATCATCGGGATATTGTAGGAGGTAAGTTTTATGAATCATTTACGCGTTTTTATCTTAAAATCCCCCTTTATTTCACTGAAATTGGATCAAATTGTGGGGAAATTTAGCCTAGGCTAGGGCTTTGGAAAAATACCGATTTGAGCGGGCAAATGGAGTCCGAATTTGGTAAATTTTATATGCCTAGACTCGTATTGAGACGAGGGTTCCGAATATGTAACTTTTATAATTTTTCGAGAAGTGCACCAAAAGTCGGGTTTTTACAACTTTGTGGGTTTTGATATAATTTGGGTTATTTCGAATGAATTGCGTGAAATTAGCCTATATTGATGCATTCTCTATGATTTTAAGCAGATTTGGCATTCGAGGAGATTGATTTGCGAGGCAAGCGCAAGGCGGATTGAATCTTCTACCGGTTCGAGGTGAGTGGTAGTAGTAAATAATGTACTGAGGGTTTGGAACCCCGTACTAGCACTTCACAGTGCTATATTGAGTTGAGACGCGTGTCTGTGACGAGCGTGGTGACATTGTGATTGGGGACTTGGACTTGGTCCTTCCCGGCTAATAGAATACTGCGTTGTATGACTGTTAATGAGATTATAACTGTACAATTGGGCTAATAGCCATGTTTGGGGCCTTGTGCCGATATGTAGAGCATTAGGGAACCTATAGAGCTAGGTGACCCTTATATCGTGTTGGAGACATACACTCAGCCGTAGCTCTAGCTGTATAGTATAATATGAGCCCGTACTAGATGTGTACATTGAGAGAGCTTATCTAGGGTGGAATTCCCTGTTCTAGCTGAGTGGGCCTGAAAGGCCAAATCTATACCGATTGAGATGAGATAGGGTCAAGGACCCGCTATGAGATGTTATATTGGGTCTGAAAGGCCAAGTCTATGTTGACTGAGACAGGGTCAAGGACCCACTGTGATATATTATATGGGGCCTGAGAGGCCAAGTATATACTGACTGGAATAGGGTAGAGGACCCATTACGAGGTATTATATATATTTACCTATATTGGATCGGGCTGCACGCCGCAGCAGTATATATATTGGATCGGACTGCACGCCGCAGTAATATACATGTAATATATATGTAATATACATGTGGGACGGACTGCACGCCGCAATATTATTGCGCTTGGGCTGTAGGAGCCCCTTCGGAGTCTGAGTCTGCACACATTCTCAGTGAGCACTGGTGTATATTATGGGATCGGGCTGCACGCCGCAGCAGTATAGAGATATATACATATATATATTGGATCGGACTGCACGCCGCAGTAATATTTGTGTGGATCGTGCTGCACGCCGCAGTATTATAGTGCTTGGGCTTAGGAGCCCCTCCGGAGTCTGTACACACCCCCGGTTAGCGCCGTCGACGTTAAATGGATCTGGCTACACGCCGCAGTATTGGTGCGGGCTGCATGCCGCAGCAGTATACTTAATCATATCCTATTACCTACTTAAATACTTACATATTATAGACATAGGTATGTGTCTTCATATATTGAGATGGCAGTACACCGTAGGGGTGCGAGTGAGGGTTTGATCAGCGTGGGATCTTGTCGAGATAGATGTGGATTGGAGATCAGTGTACCACTACAGTGATGACGTACCTGTGGGGGTTGCCTTAGAACTGTTTAGTGATAGTATAGGAGTTCCTATTTTCACTTATTGTTTATTATTGTTACTCACTGAGTTAAAATATACTCACCCACTCCCCTGCACTTTTTGTGCAGATATACAGGTTCAGGAGGGCAGTTGAGCTATCGCAACTGCTTTATTATCCCCATTCTGTGGAGACTTCGAGGTAGCTGCCAACGTCTGCAGTACCTGACATCTTTCTTTTCATCATTTTCTTGTCTCCATTCTGGTTAGACTTGATTTTGTAGTAGATCTCATTTGTAGAGGCTTAGACTTGTGACACCACGATTTGGTTGGGACTCTGTGTTCTTGTATTTCATTTCTACACTTCTTGATTTGTTATGAAAAACAGGCTAATCACGCCGATTAATCAGTATTAATTATACTTGGGTGGTAATTGGATAAGATGGTCGGGCTTGCCTAGCAATGTGTTGGGCGCCATCACGACCGGGGTTTGGGGTCGTGACAAGTTGGTATCAAAGCCTAGGTTAACAGGTCTCGCGAGTCATGAGCCGGTTGGTAGAGTCTCGTGGATCGGTACGGGGACGCCTGTACTTATCCTCGGGAGGCTGCAAACCTTTAGGAAAGTTTCAAATTCTTGGAATTCTATCGTGCGTGTTTGATTCAGCTTGAGATGTAATTCTCGAAATTCCTCTTCCACGTTGATGTGCGCACTCGAGTGCTTAGTGATAAATTTGCCTTGATGGCTTGTGATTCCCCAATCGAGGGACGAGATATATCTCTGTGAGTTCATGTGGGCCTGTCGGGAGGACTTGAGGCCGGATCCTTGTCTATGGCTTGAGCACCGAGGTGCTAATTTTGCGAGCCCGTATTATGAAATTCATACGGTCAATATTGATCTTAATTGTGAAAATGGCAGTTGATAATGGGTGAGCTGCGAGGGATTCAATCATTATTATGATTTGTTACGTAGCCCTAGCTATGGGCATGATGAGTATGTTCATGTTCCTTAGTGGAAAGGTAAAGTGCATTACGTGTGGTAGTATGAGTTCAAACGCAGGAAAACCAAATTGGCTGTACTAGGTGTATTATGGTGAAAGGTATATGTGTTATGATTTGAGCAGGTGCAGCGCATGTTCATGTACTAATGCTGATGATATAATTCGTGTAGTATTGAGATTTATGTTGTTGAAATACATTGTGGCATCATTTGAGTAATAATGACATAGTGGCTAAAAGTGCTTTGATGTATGGCTCCGAGCCAAGTTGGGGAGGTTGTTATTGACTAACTAATTGCAATATTGTGTGCTATGATGGTTCTGTCCCCAAGCATGTTGGGAAAAATTCTGACGAAGGTTATGGTGCTTCGTAGATGTGAGAAAATACTAGGAGGTTTTGAGTGGCTGTTGCTAAAGAATGTTAGATGTATAGAAAAGAAAGATAGTTAATTGTATCTGTATTTAATTATGTTCTGTGGTGTCAGAGTTCTATTAAGGCCCGAGTGGTTCTGTTTAATAAGGTAGTTGAATTTTAACTGGTTAAGGGTGAATGACGCCCGAGAATAGCCTTGCGGTGTTCAAGATTTACGCTTGCAACAGTCAGGTGCCTTAAGACTGTGTACGTGGCTAAAGACCGTGGTTTCAGTAGAAGAAATCAAGACTTTTGTTATGTTATGGGGATGATGAGATTCTTAGTATCCGTATTGAAAGGTAATGATAACAAATTCAAAATCGCAGGAAGTTCTTCAAAATAAAGTGTGGTAGAATGTGGTACTTCTGGGAAACATTTGAGAGAGTATTCAGCGGCCGTGAGCCTTAGACCGTGTGGTCTTGTGTACGAGTTTTGTGTGGTAAAAAGGGTTGAGGCATTGTCGTGCTACAGTAAAGACTGATATGAAATTAAAGATGAATCAGAAAGGAAACTGGGTAAATGGAGCAACTTGTTAATAAACCAGAATGGTATAAAAAGGAATATGATTGATTCCTTGTATGTGGTTGAAGTAATGAGTCTTGCAGACATTGCAGCAAAGCTCTTGAGTGCTGGCAGTTGTGTAACTTGATGGCAGTTAAACTTATGCAACGAATGGGAAGAAATAGTTTGTGATGTGCTTTATCATGGTTTGAAAATGAGTATATTTCCTGTCGGTATGCGAAGCGTTGAATGTGTAATGAGTTTTTCTTCTATATGGGATCACGAAAGTCCTTGACTAGTGGAGTGCGCCGATATTGAGGCGGAGGAAAGGGATATGAATTTCCATGTTGTCTTAGTGTGATATGGTATACACGATGTGTTATGGAAAGTTGATAATGGTATATTCTAGGTTTTGAGATCAGTTCATAATATATGGGAAGTCAATAAAATTATTGAGCAGCGCGGACAGCTGCAGGTGAATTAAGAATCGATCTTTCTGATGATTTAAGAAAATGGTACTACTATTCTCATAATTTGGCAGGGAATATGGTCCAAAAAGGGCAAGGTAATATAAACCGATAATATTTAGTGGTATGGTGGTATCCTCTTGTTAGATTGACATTGATGATTGAGTTGTAAATGGCATAAGGAAATTTCTGAATGGCTTTCGTGGTATGAATGGACGCTTGATGTGCGTTATGTATTCGTACGGTGGAATACGGAATCAGGCATAGCGATTCATGTGTTATATATGTGTAGGAGACTTGAATTTCTCGTTAGTCCGGCTATGCAGTGGTTGTATATCGTGTGTATCGGCACCGTTTTGTGATTATTGAAAAATCGGAAGCCCTAGTGGCTCTCTCTCAACTTGATATGACAAATTTGGATTATGATACTTGATTGATAACTGGTACTCATTGGGTCAGGTTGTCTAGACTAATGTGATATGGACTATGAAGGAATAGCACAAATTGCGAAGCAGAGTGCATCAGAGTATGCTCCAGCGGGGTATTGTACCTCAGGACCAGCGGATGGCTGGTAGGTATTGCTTTGTAAGTTGGGCCTTCGTGGCGGATGTCAATGTAGAGGTATCTACCATTGATTCAGTTCGGGTATTGAGGAACTTTGTCGGATGCGTTTCATATGGCCGAGCTTGAGGCTATATATATGTTGTTGCAATGAGCAACTTGACTCGATGTGCATTCCCATTGCTAGATGTATTCGTGGATCGGGTGGCACGCCACCACATGTATAGTATCTGGATCGGGTGGCACGCCGCCACATGTATAGTATTTGGATCGGGTGGCACGCCGCCACAGGTATGGTATCTGGATCGGGTGGCACGCCGCCACAGGTATGCTATTGGAACGGGTTGTGCGCCGCAACAGTGTGATGTGGAGAATATAGCTTCCTATATGTTACCTTATATACAATAGTTCCTAGCTTCCGAGGAATAGTCCGTATTGGTATCGCTCGGGGAATAGCACATCGATGTGTCTTTTTAGGATTTGATAGTGTATATCAATTGTATCACCGCAGGCGTGAGTGATTGCTTGAGTTCAGACCTAGATATGTGTGTCGCTGAATGTTTTGAGCATTGCGACTTGAGGTGCTCCATGAGTAATAGTGTTTGGATAGAATCATGAGTTGTGGCAAGGCCATGTGATGTTATGACCTTTCGAGGAGGATTTAGGTACTCTAGTTCTATGATGGGAGACGAGATCTCAGTTATGTGTTGTGATGGTATTGAAAAAATTTGAATTATGGCTCTTTGTGCGAGTCAGTTGTTATGATTCGAGTGTGTTCAGATCGTTCTTATTGGAGCCTGTGTTGTGCTCGTTGTGGCATAGGCCGATGCTGAGGTGTCATGTCACCAGTGTGGTGTGTTATAACCGAAATGATCATTCGAGTCATTAATGAGAGCGAGCATATATGATTTCAGCTCGTTAGAAAGGTAATATCGAGGTTTGGCTCCAAAACTTATTGTGGTCTCAGTTTTAAAAAGGAAATAGATTCACGAATGGTTGACCCGAGAGATGGGTTCGGTATATCGCGTGCTTCAGTTGCCGTGGGCAGGATATAAAGGTGTTGGAATAAGACTCTATCTAATGAGGAAGGTTTTTCAGCTAGTATTTGATTATTGTGGCTAGTTGTTATGATTAGAGACTATCCGTCTCGAGCGATTCGGTTGTTTGATACATCATGTGATCTCACCCGGGGTGGCAAGTATAGACTATCACAAATGGATCGTGCGTATTCTGAGTATAGGCATGAGATTCGAATTTGGTAGGTGATTTCGGAAAGTGCAATGTGGTCTATGATGCGGATGGGCTGTGAGATTTCCATCTATAGTGTTTATCGGACTTGTATGAGATAGGGTGATGTGGGATCGCCCCGAATATATGCTTGGTAGGGTCATTAAGCTATTGGGTTACTTCCAGTAAACCTCTTGGTCCGCTCGAGGACGAGTGTTTGCTTAAGTTGGGGAGAATGTGATGACCCGGCCCGTCATCATGTGAGTTATCACCTCGTTATCCCCGTTAAATGCTTGTTAATGTTTCAATATGCATGTTTGGCGTGTTTGAGTCAATTCGGATTGATTTTGGTTGAAATTGGGACAAAAAGTCTCTTAGAAGAAGGAATATTTGGGAAAAGTCAACTGGATGTTGATTTGTGAGTTAGAGAGCTCGGAATCGAATTCTAATGATTCGGTCAGCTCCGGGAGGTCATTTATGAGCTATGAGAGCGATCGGAGTTGAATTTGGAAGTCCGGTGTAGAAATAGGCTTGAATTGGCCAAAGTTGAATTTTGGCGATATCCGATCGATAGGTGAGATTTTGATACGGGAGTCGGAATGGAGTTTCGACAGTTGCAGTAGCTCTGTTGTGTGATTTTGGATGTGCCTGCAAATTTCAGGTCATTCGGAGATCGTCTTGTCGGGTTTTTGATCGAATGTCGGTTGTAGAGGTTGAATGAAAAAAACTTAGGCTTGAATTTCTTGAATTAGATGTTATTCCGTGTTAAAGTATGTGTTTTTATCATTGGAGCAAGTTCGTATCGTGTTTTGGAGTATATTGGTGGTTTTCGTTGGGGTCCCGGGGGCCTCGGGGTGAATCCGGACCATCATCCGGCATTTTTGAACATGAAAAATCTGCTGAAAAATTGCAGAAACAGTGCAGGATTTTTAGCCTTCGCGTTCGCAAGGCAAGGCCCGCGTTCACGTAGGCGGGGACCAGTTGGTCATCGCGTTCGCGAAGAGGAGGGCCGCGATCGCGTAAGAGAAAATAGGGAGGCATCGCGTTCGCGTGTATGGAGGCCGCGTTCGCGTAGAAGAAGAAGGAAAAGCATCGCGTTCGCGTCAGCATGGTCGCGTTCGCGAAGAAGAAAATTTGGTGGCTGAGAAAAATGGTCTTCGCGAACGCGTGGTTCAGTGCCGCGTTCGCGAAGGGTTAGTCGGTCTGTGCATCGCGTACGCGAGTGGAGTCACGCGAACGCATAGAGCAAAGGTTCCAGGCAGTGAAGTTAAAACCAGAACATTTCATATACGGGTTTCACTCCTAGAAACCCCATTGTTGACCTCTAGAGTGAGAAAGTGACGGGAATTGCTGGGAAATCATCGGGATATTGTAGGAGGTAAGTTTTATGGTTCATTTACGCGTTTTTATCTTGAAATCCCCCTTTATTTTACTGAAATTGGATCAAATTGTGGGAAAATTTAGCCTAGGCTAGGGCTTTGGTAAAATACCGATTTGAGCGGGCAAATAGAGTCCGAATTTGGTAAATTTTATATGCCTAGACTCGTATTGAGACGAGGGTTCCGAATATGTAACTTTTGTAATTTTTCGAGAAGCGCACCAAAAGTCGGGTTTTTACAACTTTGTGGGTTTTGATGTAATTTGGGTTATTTCGAATGAATTGCGTGAAATTAGCATATATTGATGCATTCTCTATGATTTTAAGCAGATTTGGCATTCGAGGAGATTGATTTGTGAGGCAAGCGCAAGGCGGATTGAAGCTTCTACCGGTTCGAGGTGAGTGGTAGTAGTAAATAATGCACTGAGGGTTTGGAACCCCGTACTAGCACTTCACAGTGCTATATTGAGTTGAGACGCGTGTCTGTGACGAGCGTGGTGACATTGTGATTGGGGACTTGGACTTGGTCCTTCCCGGCTAATAGAATACTGTGTTGTATGATTGCTAATGAGATTATATCTGTACAATTGGGCTAATAGCCATGTTTGGGGCCTTGTGCCGATCTGTAGAGCATTAGGGAACCTATAGAGCTAGGTGACCCTTATATCGTGTTGGAGACATACACTCAGCCGTAGCTCTAACTGTATAGTATAATATGAGCCCGTACTAGATGTGTACATTGAGAGAGCTTATCTAGGGTAGAATTCCCTGTTCTAGCTGAGTGGGCCTGAAAGGCCAAATCTATACCGATTGAGATGAGATAGGGTCAAGGACCCGCTATGAGATGTTATATTGGGCCTGAAAGGCCAAGTCTATGTTGACTGAGACAGGGTCAAGGACCCACTGTGATATATTATATGGGGCCTGAGAGGCCAAGTATATACTGACTGGAATAGGGTAGAGGACCCATTACGAGGTATTATATATATTTACCTATATTGGATCGGGCTGCACGCCGCAGCAGTATATATATTGGATCGGACTGCACGCCGCAGTAATATACATGTAATATATATGTAATATACATGTGGGACGGACTGCACGCCGCAATATTATTGCGCTTGGGCTGTAGGAGCCCCTTCGGAGTCTGAGTCTGCACACATTCTCAGTGAGCGCTGGTGTATATCATGGGATCGGGCTGCACGCCGCAGCAGTATAGAGATATATACATATATATATATTTGATCGGACTGCACGCCGCAGTAATATTTGTGTGGATCGTGCTGCACGCCGCAGTATTATAGTGCTTGGGCCTAGGGAGCCCCTCCGAAGTCTGTATACACCCCAGTGAGCGCCGTCGACATTAAATGGAGCGGGCTGCGCGCCGCAGCGGTATATGTATTGGAGCGGGCTGCACATCGCAACACTATACTTAATCATATCCTATTACCTACTTAAATACTTACATATTATAGACATAGGTATGTGTCTTCATATATTGAGATGGCAGTACACCGTAGGGGTACGAGTGAGGGTTTGATCAGCGTGGGATCTTGTAGAGATAGATGTGGTGAGATTTCGATCTGGGGGCCTCGGGTAGGTGAGATTTCGATCTGGGGGTCAGAATGGAATTCCGACAGTTGCAGTAGCTCCGTTAGGTGATTTTGGATGTGCCTGCAAAATTTCAGGTCATTCGGATGTCGTTTGGTTGGGTTTTTGATTGAATGTGTAATTCGGAAAGTTTTAAGGAATTTAGGCTTGAATTCGATGTGAATTATGGATTTTTGATGTTGTTAGACGTGTTTTGAGGATTTGAGCAAGTTCGAATAAAGTATTAAGATGTGTTGGTATGTTTGGATGAGGTCCCGGGGGCCTCGGGGTGTTTTCGGATGGTTAAACGGAAGAAAATCATGGAAATTGCAGGTTGAAGTGTTCTGGTTCTGTCATTTTCGCCCCTGCGGAAATGTGGGCGCGGAGGCGAGTCCGCAGGAGCGCTTGGCATCGCAGAAGCGGAATCCTTTCCGCTGAAGCGGCGTCGCTGGTGCGAGTGGGTGACCGCAGAAGCGGACTTGATGAAAAAGGGGGAAGTCCGCAGAAGCGGGTTCTTTACCGCCTGGGCGAGTTCGCAGGAGCGGACTCTGGTGCGCAGAAGCGGGAGCTTTCGCAGAAGCGGAGGTTCAATCGCGGAAGCGGACGCGCATAAGCGGTCCTTTTCTCGCAGAAGCGGAATTGGCCGGCTAGGCCCGGAACCGCTGAAGCGACCCTCTGGTCGCGGATACGGACTCGTAGGAGCGGAATTTTATCCGCAGAAGCGAAAATCGCTGGGAGTTAATGGTATCAGGAAGTTAGAAAAATTTCAGAACATTTCACACATTTGGGTCTCGGCTTTAGAGGCGATTTGGGCGATTTTGAAGAGAAACTCAAGGGAAATCATCGGGTAATCAACTATGGACTTAAACTATGATTAGTATTGGTAATATTATGCAATTATATCATGAAAATGGAGGAATTTGGGGTAATTTATGGAGGATTTAGCCCTAGGCTTGAACTTTAGAAAATCAAGGTTTTGAATGGGCAAATGGAGTCCGAATTTGGTAAAATTGATATGCTTAGACTCGTATTGAGATGAGGGTTCCGAATATGTGACTTTCGTGATTTTTCGACAAGCGTACCGAAAGTCGGGTTTTGACAACTTTGGGAATTTTGATGTAAATTGAGTTGTATTGATTGGGTGTCGTCCCATTGGCCTAATTTGTTGTATTTTTACTGTATTTGATCAGATTCTACGCGTGCGGAGCTTGATTCTCGTGGCAAGGGCATTGCGGAGTAGTCGTCGCGCCGTATTGAGGTGAGTAATAGATGTGGGTGATGACCAGCGGGTTCGAAACCCCGGTATACCACTTTGTGACGCTGTATAGCGGCGAGACACGCACACTCTTGAGAGTGCGGGGTCGATCATGAACTGGAGACTATATATTACTCCGACCTGTTGATATTGTATTATTGGCTATTCTCGAGCCGTTGAACCCCCTTCTTGGGCGGTTGAGTATACTTGTGGGCCGTGAGCCAGTTATTGGATCCCGCGAGGATCGTTATCATTGTCTTATCATATAGACATGCTAGTTTACTACTAGTCCGCAGCTATTT
Organism: Nicotiana noctiflora; assembly: GCA_032618575.1. NCBI lineage: Eukaryota > Viridiplantae > Streptophyta > Magnoliopsida > Solanales > Solanaceae > Nicotiana > Nicotiana noctiflora. The sequence goes on from JASVEL010002923.1 coordinate 202,009, forward strand.
CTGTTATTATGCTAATTCCAATCTCCGGAACTTGATATTACTGTTTTCCAACTGAAAAATGATAAAAGAGTTTTCAAAAACTACTTTTGAGCCTGCGAGGCTGTATCTGCATATTAGCCGACTAGTAGTGGATCGGGCTGCGCGCCGCAGCGAGATATATGTTGGATCGGACTGCACGCCGCAGGAATATCTCTATGAGATGTGCTTGGGCTGTAGGAGCCCCTCCGGAGTCCGAACCCCCACAGTGAGCACGGGTACCCAAAATTGGAGTCGGGCTACGCGCCGTAGCGGTCATATCATGCATTGCATTGCATTTAGCTACATCTGCTAGCTGTTATGCTATTTATTGGTATTTGTTGGTACAGGTACAGTGAAGATTGATTCTATGACAGGGTAGCCGATTATAGCTTTACATAGTGCTTTATTGCGGATTTCTTATCTGCGCTGTCTTACCCTTGTTTATTACCACTGAGTCTGGCAGTACTCATTTTACTCCCTGCACCTTGTGTGCAGATCCAGGTACCTCTCAGCAGTGATCCAGTAGCTGTGCGAGGCGACATCTGTGGGATATACGAGGTAGCTGCAGAGTCCGCAGGACCCGATATTCCTTCCTACTGTTTTTTGATTTTGTATTGACATTTCTTTCCGCACTTGGTATCTTGTAAACCTTTATACACTCATGTTCAGTAGAGGCTCATGACTCTTGACCCTTCGGTCAATGGGAGTTAGTATATTTTGGGACTTGGTCTCCCTGCTGTTGGTATAAATATTACTATTGTTTCATATTTTGAAATGCTTAAATGGGTTAAAGAGAGCTTCTAGCTCCGTTGTTGATATTGATTGGTCAGGCTGGCTTAGCAATGTGCTTGTGGAGACTTCGAGGTAGCTACCAGCGTCCGCAGTACCTGACCTCTTTCTTTTTATCATTTTGTTGTCTCCATTCCGGTTAGACTTGATTTTGTAGTAGATCTCATTTGTAGAGGCTCAGACTTGTGACACCACGATTTGGTTGGGGCTGTGTTCTTGTATTTCATTTCTACACTTCTTGATTTGTTATGAAAACAGGCTAATCACGCCGATTAATCAATATTAATTATACTTGGCTGGTAATTGGATAAGATGGTCGGGCTTGCCTAGCAATGTGTTGGGCGCCATCACGACCGGGGTTTGGGGTCGTGACAAGTTGGTATCAGAGCCTGCCCAGTGATCTGCAGATTTCAGCAGACCATTTCATGCTTCCAAATGCCGGATGATGGTCCGGATTCACCCCGAGAACCCCGGGACCCCAACGAAAACAACCAACATACCCCAAAACACGATACGAACTTGTTCCAATCATAAAAACACCATCTTAAACATCAAAATCACCAATTACACACGGATTCAAGCCTAAGTTTCTTCAAAACTTCCGATTTACACATTCCATCAAAAACCCGACCAAACAACGTCCGAATGACCTGAAATTTTGCAGGCACTTCCAAAATCACCTAACGGAGCTACTACAACTATCGGAATTCCATTCTGACTCCCGAATCAAAATCTCACCTACCGTTCGGATTTCGCCAAAATTCAACTTTAGCCAATTCAAGCCTAAAACTACACCGGGCCTCCAAATTCAATTCCGATTGCTCTCCTAAGTCATAAATGATCCCTCGAAACTAGTCAAATCATCAGAATCTGATTCTGAGCACTCTAACTCGATAGTAAACTCTAGGTTGACTTTCCATATTCCAACTTCCTTCAAACATGTTATTTGCTTCATTTTCAATTCAATTCATTCCTAACTCATCTGATAGGTTCTAACACTGATATAAAAGCATAAGATATGTAAATGCAAGGTAACAGGGTGGAAATTACCGTAACGACGGGCCGGGTCGTTACAAAATGAAACTAAACAAGATAAAATCTAATGAGGAAAAACTCAAAGCTACAAGTCAGCAGCATGACTATAAAAATGCGGAACAACGTCGATCGGAAGACGATAAATTTCCAGAGCTAGAAGGAGACGTTGGGAAACTCCTAAAAACCCATAACGTTTGTTTAAATACAGCTGCAGGAACAAGCAAGGGAAAAGAAGTTAGTAGTAAACCAAAATACACACAAAACCTAAATAAAATATTCGAAAAACCATTTATTCCAAAATACCAAAAAGATCCATTATTCGTACCCCCACAAACTATTTCATACATAGACAGCCTAAGCCAATACAAGAAAACCTACAACCATATAACCAGAACATACGTAGAAAATATCTATAAAATACAAACCTTTTTAAACCTCAAACCAAGAGCTACAACAACCGAACCGAATATCGATTATATAACACGAAAATTACAAGGCTATAATAGACTTATCGCACTACCCAACACTAACCCCAAGCTAGTAGCAACCTGCTACAATTATGAATTATTGAACACCGTATATACTATGGATGGAACAGAATTAACAGCTATACCAGATCTATATAAAGCATTTATGAATTATAAGCGAGTTACTAAAGGCAAATTATTTTTTATCAAGTGTTATGCGGCACCAGCAGAGATATTATTTGATGAGATAAAACCACCAATTCAAGTGGTAAAGATAGGATTGACCAGGGAAATGATCATCCCGGAAATTATTGAACAGCAACCCGAGATACCAAAATTAGATATACCGGAATTTTATGCTAATAAACGAACTATAGGAATAGCAACTATTGTACAAGAATTAGCTACAAACTATACCAATGGAAACCCGATATGGAGCTATTATTCAAGAGATGAAGTCATGATATATTCACATTCCAGAGAAGTAAGACAACTAGACATGGAAGAAGTTAGACAGTGGGTCATAACACTGTTAAATCCAGAGAAGATGCCCCAAACAAGAGCTATCAAAAAGGAATTTATTTCAGAAAATTTATTAGCTAGATATTGTAAATTAGTAAGCCAAAAGTACTCAGACCATCTATGTACAAAGTGTAATGGAGAAGATAATTATATTCCAGAAGTGGAATTTGAATAAACTACGGAGACAAGGTAATAAATCTATCATGAAGCTAAGAAGAAAAAGAGGAGAAGAAGACAAAAGCTAAGAAGAAAAAGAGGAAAAGAAGACAAAAGCTAAGAAGAAAAAGAGGAAAAGAAGACAATGACATATAACAACCAAGAAGAAAATCTACGGAAGAAATTTATTAAAAAAGATTAGGCAAAGAAAAATGAAGAAGAAGACAAAGCAAGATAGTGACATAAAGCTAGGAAAGCGACATCCACCAAACCGGACAAAATAAAGTGAAGCACTGAGCATGAAAAGCAACTGATGAGATAAAAAGGAAAAAGCTATATAGGAATATAATGTAAATTATTAAAGCATTATTAGTCTTTCTTTTTATTATTTTATGTAAAGCACATAGTAGAAAAAATGCGTCAAGAAATAGTTAACGCGTTATAGGACTAATATAAATAGATTAGCAGATAGGAGAAGAGAAGTAAGACTTCTCTACGGGAAGCAAAAGCCTTCTTCATCTTTGTAAAAATTCTCTCAAATATTTATAATAAAACGATATTAAGTTTTTCAAAGCTATGGAACAACAATCCGAATCTATGCCAGAAATATCAAATCTACAAGAACATGTATATCAATTTATGATTATGCGTAGCTAAATTCTTATATTCCTGATAATTATCTTATAATACTATAGTTTTCATCATGTTATAGTAATGTTATAAAAAATAATTTGAGTAACTTTGCCATGGAAGTGTAACGACCCGGCCCGTCGTTACGGGAATTACTACCCCGTTACCTTGCATTTACATATCTTATGCTTTTATAACAGTATTAGAGTATATCGGGTGAGTTAGGAGTGATTTGGATTGAAAAATGAAGCAAATAGCATGCTTGAAGGAAGCTTGAATATGGAAAGTCAACCAAGAGTTGACTATTGAGTTAGAGTGCTCGGAACCGGATTCTGATGATTCGACTAGTTCCGGGGGATCAATTATGACTTAGGAGAACAATCGGAATTTAATTCGGAGGTCCGGTGTAGTTTTAGGCTTGAATTGGCGAAGGTTGATTTTTGGCGAAAACTGGATGGTAGGTGATATTTTGATCCGGGGGTCGGAATGGAATTCGGACAATTTCTGTAGCTTCGCTATGTGATTTTCGATGTGTCTGCAAATTTTCAGGTCATTCGGACATCGTTTGATCGGGTTTTGGATTGAATGTTAGTTTTGAAAGTTTTGAAGAAACTTAGGCTTGAATTCGTGAGTAAATGGTAATTTTGATGTTTAGTATGGTGTTTTTATGATTGGAACAAGTCCGTATCATGTTTTTGAGTACGTTGGTGGTTTTCGTTGGGGTCCCGGGGGCCTCGGGATGATTTCGGACCATCAACCGGGCATTGGGACTTGGCAAAAATCTGCAGAAAAACTGCAGGTTCTGCCCAGGCATTTAAGCCTTCGCGTTCGCGTGGCAAGGGCCGCGTTCGCGAAGGTCAAGCGAATCAGTGCATCGCGTTCGCGGTCGGGGTGTCGCGTTCGCGTAGGCTAGGAGTGTTGTGCATCGCGATCGCGTTCCTGGGGTCGCGTTCGCGTAGGGTCGTGGGAGTGTGCTTCGCGTTCGCGGGAGGTGTATCGCGAACGCGTAGAAGAAATCTGGGCGGCTGGGAGTTTGAGCATCGCGAATGCGTGGTTGGCATCGCGTTCGCGAAGGGTAGCTGGAAGTTGGGCATCGCGAACGCGTGGAAGGCATCGCGTTCGCTAAGGGTAAGTGAGAGCTGTTCATCGCGAACGCATGGGAGCTCACGCGAACGCGTAGAACAAAATGTTTTGGCAGTGAATGTATATCACAGAACAGAGGGGTTACGGGTTTACACCCCCAAAACATAATTTTGAGCCCTAGAGAGAAGAAAACTCGAGGAGATCACTGAGAAATCATCGGGTATTCGTCGGAGGTAAGATTCTTGACTCAAAAACATCATTTTATGGTAGAATTAACATCAATTTTCATGAAATTGGGTTGAAATCTTAAAGAAATGTGGCCTAGATATTGAAAATGGGATTTTGAGTTTTGGGAGGCCATTTGATCTCCGATTTTGATAAATTTTATATGCACAGACTCGTGGCAAGATGAGGGTCGCATTGGTACTAATTTCGGAATTTTCCGAGCAGTGGGCCCGGGGTCGGGTTTTACCAAATTGGTGTATTTATGCGAATTTCATGTAAATTGAAGTGGGTTATGATTCTTTGACCCGTATTTGATATAATTATTGTTATTTGACTAGATTCTACACACGAGGCAGCGAATTTCAAAGGAAAAGGCATCGTGGACGAGTCTTCGGCCGGCTAGAGGTGAGTAGTTTGTGTATATGGTAGCCTGAGGGTTCGAAACCCCGACTTAGCACATTATGACGCTAGTAGGGCGTTGCTTGCACACCGTGGCAGGTGCGGGATTGATTGTGACCTGGGGATTGAGACTTGGTCCATCCCGGAAATGAATAATATGTTATTAGTGTTGGAAATACACTGTATTTGATATATTTGTGGGCTGTAAGCCTTGTTTGGGGCCTTGTGTCGACCTGTAGCGTCCTTAGAGGACAATATTTATGTGATAGCTATATTTGCTTAAATCACTGATCTCAGTCCTGGAAATTGAAATCACACTTTTGAAATGCTAAGTCACCGGCTTTTGCAAATTTAATAAAGTTTAAGTATTTTACAAAAATTATGAATTGAAAACTGGAAGTAAGAAAAATGAACTGTTTTGTGACTTAATTGCTTATTGTGGACTGAGCATGGGATCGGGCTGCACGCCGCAGTGGTTGATATGTAGATCGGGCTGCACGCCGCAGCATTATTGCGCTTGGGCTGTAGGAGCCCCTCCGAGTCTGTACACACACCCAGTGAGCATCGTCGACGTTAAATTGGATCGGGCTACACGTCGTAGCGGTTATGTGCATTGCATTGCATCTTTATTTGTTGAATTACTCTGTGGTAGCTGAATTGTACTGTTGATGCTAGTTCGTAGGAGATTCGGACCGTAGAGTAGCTTCATATTGTGGTATTCTGTGGATTTCTTATTTTCAGCTACTTGTATATATTTATTACTCACTGAGTACTTAGTACTCACCTCTACTCCCTGCACCTTTTGTGTGCAGACTCAGGTACTCAGGAGCAGTAGACAGGCATTTCCAGCGTTTGCATTGTCATATCGAGTTGCTGAGGTAGCTGCCTACGTTCGCAGAACCTAGCTTCTCCTCTCCTTTCCAGTTGTTATTTGTATTTGTATTCAGACTTGAGTATTTCTATATAGAGGCTCTAGACTTGTGTTGGGTTTTGTTAGAGGCTCTAGACTTGTGACTCTGGATCTTTGGGAGTGTCAGTATTTTGTTCTTTATTTATTATTATTGGAGTTCTTAAACTCATATATTCTTCTTGGGTTGTCCATTTGGGACTGGTATTCGATGTAATCAGAAATGATTGGTCTGGCTGGCCTAGCTTGATTGTTGGGCGCCATCACGACCGGATTTGGGTCGTGACAAGAAGTATGCTTTAAGTAGTAACCTAGGCTAAGTCACTCCTAATGGGAAACCGGTAAGGCGAGGAGATGCCGTTTAGGGGAGTACCGCAGTTGAGGACATTGCTAGGGTAAATGATTAGAGCAAAGGGCCATGGTAGTGACCAGAAAAATTGTTTTTTATATCTTAATATTATATGATGAATATGATAGTAAAGTAAGAAGATTAGAAGGAATAGCATAAGAACATTAGCAATACATAAAATAATAATAACATACCTACTAGATGAAATGGCAGATAAATATAAGATATGAATCTTTTATGCACTTAGAAAAATAAACGAACCTAAAATTAGAAACAATATACGGAATCAAATTCAAGAATATGAAAATCTAGTTTTAACAGAAATAATTAACCAAGAATGGAGTGAAGAACTAGAAGAACTAGAAGAAGCATATGATAAAGACGAACTAGAAAGAGTATATAATTATGACTACACTAATACATGGGACTCAGGACCCGAAACAGACTAAGATATGATAAATTACGAATATTTAAATTATTGGACAGAAACTATGCTTGAAATAGGTAAAACCGAACAAAATATGAAAAATGATTTAGATAATTATATGCAAACTAAGAAAATCACACACATAGAGTCACTAAATAAAAATATAGAAAAATTATTGTTATTAAAAACTTTAGCTAAAGAAAATTATAATTTAGCATTTAACCAGCAATGAATCAAAAATCTAATCAATTACCAACACAGTTAGTAACTAATCAATCCAAACGACCTATAACAGAGCTAATCGGAGCTATACCCAACCCCAACCCCCAATAACAGAGCTAATCGGAGCTATACCCGACCCCAACCCCCAATTTGGTATCAGAGCTAGTACTGAAAAAAGTAATAATACCAATTATATGTAACGACCCGGCCCGTCGTTATGGGAATTACCACCCCGTTACCTTGCATTTGCATATCTTATGCTTTTATATCAGTATTAGAGTATATCGGGTGAGTTAGGAGTGATTTGGATTGAAAATGAAACAAATAGCATGTTTGAAGGAAGCTTGAATATGGGAAGTCAACCAAGAGTTGACTATTGAGTTAGAGTGCTCGGAACCGGATTCCGATGATTCGACTAGTTTCGGGGGATCATTTATAACTTAGGAGAGCAATCGGAATTGAATTCGGAGGTCCGGTGTAGTTTTAGGCTTGAATTGGCGGAAGTTGAATTTTGGCGAAAACCGGATGGTAGGTGATATTTTGATCCGGGGGTCGGAATGGAATTCCGACAATTTCTGTAGCTTCGTTATGTAATTTTGGATGTGTCCGCAAATATTCAGGTCATTCGGACATCGTTTGATCGGGTTTTGGATTGAATGTTAGTTTTGAAAGTTTTGAAGAAACTTAGGCTTGAATTCGTGAGTAAATGGTGATTTTGATGTTTAGTATGGTGTTTTTATGATTGGAACAAGTCCGTATCATGTTTTGTAGTACGTTGGTTGTTTTCGTTGGGGTCCCGGGGGCCTCGGGATAATTTCGGACCATCAACCGGGCATTGGGACTTGGCAAACATCTGCAGAAAAACTGCAGGTTCTGCCCAGGCATTTAAGCCTTCGCGTTCCCATGGCAAGGGACGCGTTCGGGAAGGTCAAGGGAATCAGTGCATCGCGTTCGCAGTCGGGGTGTCGCGTTCGCATAGGCCAGGAGTGTTGTGCATCGCGATCGCGTTTCTGGGGTCGCGTTCGCGTAGGGTCGTGGGAGTGTGCTTCGCGTTCGCGGGAGGTGTATCGCGAACGCGTAGAAAGAATCTGGGCGGCTGGGAGTTGAGCATCGCGAACGCGTGGTTGGCGTCGCGTTCGCGAAGGGTAGCTGGAAGTTGGGCATCGCGAACGCGTGGAAGGCGTCGCGTTCGCGAAGGGTAAGAGAGAGCTGTTCATCGCGAACGTGTGGGAGCTCACGCGAACGCGTAGAACAAAATGTTCTGGCAGTGAATTTATATCACAGAACAGAGGGGTTACGGGTTTACAACCCCAAAACATAATTTTGAGCCCTAGAGAGAAGAAAACTCGAGGAGATCACTGAGAAATCATCGGGTATTCGTCGGAGGTAAGATTCTTGACTCAAAAACATCATTTTATGGTAGAATTAACATCAATCTTCATGAAATTGGGTTGAAATCTTAAAGAAATGTGGCCTAGATATTGAAAACGGGATTTTGAGTTTTGGGAGGCCATTTGAACTCCGATTTTGATAAATTTTATATGCACGAACTCGTGGCGAGATGAGGGTCGCGTTGGTACTAATTTCGGAATTTTCCGAGCAGTGGGCCAAGGGCCGGGTTTTACCAACTTGGTGTATTTATGCGAATTTCATGTAAATTGAAATGGGTTATGGTTCTTTGACCCGTATTTGATATAATTATTGTGGTTTGACTGGATTCTACGCACGATGGAGCTAAATTCAAAGGAAAAGGCATCGCGGACGAGTCTACGACCGGCTAGAGGTGAGTAGTTTGTGTATATGGTAGCCCGAGGGTTCGAAACCCCGACTTAGCACATTGTGACGCTAGTAGGGCGTGGCTCGCACACCGTGGCAGGTGCGGGATTGATTGTGACTGGGGATTGAGACTTGGTCCATCCCGGAAATGAATAATATGTTATTAGTGTTGGAAATACACTGTATTTGATATATTTGTGGGATGTAAGCCTTGTTTGGGGCCTTGTGCCGATCTGTAGCGTCCTTAGAGGACAATATTTATGTGATAGCTATAATTGCTTAAATCACTTATCTCAGTCCTGGAAATTGAAATCACCTTTTTGAAATGCTAAGTCACCGGCTTTTGCAAATTTAATAAAGTTAAAGTATTTTTCATAAATTATGAATTGAAAACTGGAATTAAGAAAAATGAACCGTTTTGTGACTTAATTGCTTATTGTGGGCTGAGCATGGGATCGAGATGCACGCCGCAGTGGTTGATATGAGGATCGGGCTGCATGCCACAGCAGTATTGCACTTGGGCTGTAGGAGCCCCTCCGAAGTCTGTACACACCCCTAGTGAGCGCCGTCGACGTTAAATTGGATCGGGCTACACGCCGTAGCGGTTATGTGCATTGCATTGCATCTTATTTGTTGAATTACTCTGTGGTAGCTGAATTGTACTTGTTGATGCTAGTTCGTAGGAGATTCGGACTGTAGTGTAGCTTCATATTGTGGTATTTTGTGGATTTCTTACCTTCAGCTGCTTTTATATATTTATTACTCACTGAGTACTCAGTACTCACCCCTACTCCCTGCACCTTTTGTGTGCAGACTCAGGTACTCAGGAGCAGCAGACAGGCATTTCTAGCATTTGCAGTGTCATATCGAGTTGCTGAGGTAGTCGCCTACGTTCGCAGAACCTAGCTTCTCCTCTCCTTTCCAGTTGTTATTTGTATTTTGTATTCAAACTTGAGTATTTCTATATAGTACTCTCTATTTCCTGTTGGATTTTGTTAGAGGCTCTAGACTTGTGACTTCGGATCTTTGGGAGTGTCAGTACTTTGTTCATTATTATTATTATTGGAGTTCTTAAACTCATATATTCTTCTTGGGTTGTCCATTTGGGACTGGTATTAGATGAAATCAGAAATTGTTGGTCTGGCTGGCCTAACTTGATTGTTGGGCGCCATCACGACCGGATTTGGGTCGTGACAAGTTGGTATCAGAGCCTAGATTATTAGGACTCGCGAGTCATGAGCCGGTTTAGTAGGCTTTCGCGGATCGGTACGTAGACGTCCGTATCTATCCTCGGAGGGCTACAGAAACTTTAGGAAAAACCTCATTTTCTTGAATTCATATCGTGCGATCTGTGTTATCATGAAATTAAAATTTTCCATATTCTATTCTCTCGCATATGGCGAGAACACGAGCTAACGGACGTGGCGGACGACCACCATTGGCACCCAGAGGCCGTGGTCGTGGTAGAGGTAGGGCAGCAGCACCAGCACCTGCTGACCCACCAGCTGACCAGACTCAGGGTCAGATTCCTGCACCAGTGGCCCAGACTCAGGACCAGATTCCAGCGGCAAACGCTCCGGCAACTCAGGTTCAGGCACCGGCAGTGCCCATTGTCATACCAGGTCTTCAGGAGACCTTGGCTCAGATCTTATCAGTGTGCACAGGCTTGGCTCAGGTTGTTGCAGCTACTGCTGCAGTATCTTCTTCACAGGCAGGGGGAGGAAATCAGACCCCCGTGGCTCACACACCCGAGCCAGTCCTGCCAGTTGCGCCCGTTGCACCAGCTCCCGCTTATATGGTTCCAGCTATGCCCGACGATGAGCAGCGTCATTTGGAGAGATTTGAGAGGCTATAGCCTCCGACATTCAGTGGTGCGGAGGGCGAGGACGCCCGGGGTTTTCTTGACAGATGTCAGCGCATGCTTCGCACCGCGGGTATTCTAGAGTCCAGCGGTGTTTCATTCACCACTTTTCAGTTCACAGGTGCAGCATTTCGGTGGTGGGAGGATTTCGAGAGGCGTAGGCCCGCTGGGGCAGTGCCCCTCACTTGGCAGCAGTTCTCCACGGTATTTTTGGAGAAGTACGTGCCTCAGTCTCAGAGAGAGGAGCTGCGACGTCAGTTCGAGTGGTTGAAGCAGGGAGATATGACGGTTAATCAATACGAGATGAGATTCACACAGTTGGCCCGTCATGCCATGTGGATGGTTCCAACAGACAGAGAGAGGATTGAGAGATTTATTGATGGCCTTATTTATCCCATCCGCATATTGATGACCGGGGAGAGAGTTTCGACAGTTACCTTTGAGGAGGTGGTTGATGCTGCCCGTCATATTGAGACAGATCGCCGCAGAGAGCGGGAGGAGAGAGAGGCTAAGAGGCCTCGTGGTTCTGGCAGCTTCAGTGGTGCTCCGTCTAGGGGCCAACCCCAGTATAGCAGGGGTCGTTCTTTCAGGTCTCATCAGTCTGGACGTGCAGAGTCCAGTGGGGTTTCATCAGATCGTGGTCGTCAGGGCCATCAGGGTTATCAGGGTCAGCAGAGCCGTCAGCAGAGTCAGCCTGCACTGAGTGCTCTTCCAGCTCAGAGCTCTGCTCCTGTTTCCTCAGCACAGGGTTCATCTGTCGCGAGGGGTCCTCAGCAGCCCCTTCTTCCATCTTCAGGCCGTTGTTTTGAGTGCGGTGATTTGGGTCATATCAGGAGAGAGTGTCCTCAGTGGCTTCGTAAGCGGTCTCAGCAGAGGGATCGGCCCTCGTCTTCTACTCCTGTTTCTTCGGCGCCAGCACAGTCGGCTAGGACTGGTGGCCAGGTATCCAGAGGTCGCCCTAGGGGTGAAGATCGTACTGGTGGAGGCCAGGCTCATTTCTATGCTCTTCCGGATATGAAGGATGCTAGTGTTTCAGATGCGGTCATTTAAGGTATTATCTCAGTCTGCCACAGGGATGCTTCTGTCTTATTTGATCCCGAATCCACCTATTCTTATGTATCTACTTATTTTGCACATCATTTGGGTATGACCCGTGGTATTCTTGCTTTGCCCGTACATGTGTCTACCCCAGTGGGGGATACTGTTGTTGTGGATCAGGTATATCGATCCTGTCTTATTACTATTGGGGGGACTGGAGACCCGAGTTGATCTATTACTACCGGGCATGGTAGATTTCGATGTAATTCTAGGCATGGATTGGCTATCTCCTTACCATGCGATTCTGGATTGTCATGCCAAGACAGTCACACTAGCTATTCCAGGTAATCCGAGGATCGAGTGGCGTGGCTTGACCGATTATGTGTCCGACAGGGTGATTTCTTATATAAAGGCCCAACGAATGATTGGCAAGGGTTGTTTATCTTATTTGGCCTTCATTAGAAATGTTGAGGCCGAGACACCCGGTCTTGATTCGGTCCCCATTGTGAGGGAGTTTCCGGATGTATTTCCAGCAGACCTACCAGGCATGCCGCCTGACAGAGATATTGACTTTGGTATTGACTTGGTGCCGGGCACTCGGCCCATTTCTATTCCTCCCTATCGCATGGCACCAGCAGAGTTAAAAGAATTGAAAGAACAGCTTCAGGAACTCTTAGATAAGGGTTTCATTCGTCCGAGTGTGTCACCTTGGGGTGCACCGGTGTTGTTCGTGAAGAAGAAAGATGGCACAATGAGAATGTGCATTGATTACAGGCAGCTGAACAAGGTAACAGTGAAGAATAAATACCCATTGCCTCGTATTGAGGACCTATTTGATCAGCTCCAGGGAGCTAGTGTATTTTCTAAGATTGATCTTCGATCGGGCTATCATCAGTTGAAGATCAGGGACTCGGATATTATGAAGACAGCGTTCAGGACGCGATATGGGCACTACGAGTTCCTGGTGATGTCTTTCGGGCTGACTAATGCCCCAGCTGCATTCATGCACTTGATGAATAGTGTATTTCGGCCGTACCTTGATTCCTTTGTGATTGTGTTTATTGATGATATTTTGGTGTATTCACGCAGCCAGGAGGAGCATGCACAGCACTTGAGGGTGGTATTGCAGAGGTTGAGAAAAGAGAAGCTTTATGCAAAATTCACTAAGTGTGAGTTATGGCTTGATACTGTCGGTTTTCTGGGACATATAGTGTCCAGTGATGGTATTCGGGTTGATCCACAGAAGGTCGAAGCAGGTATAGAATTGGCCCAGACCTTCCTCAGCTATAGAGATTCGAAGTTTTCTCGGCTTGGCAGGCTATTATCGCCGGTTTGTTCAGGGTTTCTCATCTATTGCTTCACCGTTGACTAAGTTGACACAGAAGAATGCTCCATTTGTGTGGTCTGATGAATGTGAGGAGAGCTTCCAGAAGCTCAAGGAGGCTTTGACCACAGCTCCAGTACTTGTGTTGCCATCAGCCTCGGGGTCATACACGGTGTATTGTGATGCTTCTAGAGTTGGACTCGGTTGTGTGTTGATGCAGGAGGGTAGAGTTATTGCATATGCTTCTCGTCAGCTAAAGCCCCACGAGAAGAACTACCCTGTTCATGATTTGGAGTTAGCTGCTATTGTTCATGCCTTGAAGATTTGGAGGCATTACCTATATGGTGTATCTTGTGATGTATATACGGACCACCGCAGCCTTCAGCATTTGTTTAAGCAGAAAGATCTAAATTTGAGGCAGCGGAGATGGCTTGAGTTGCTTAAAGACTATGATATTACTATCTTGTACCATCCCGGGAAAGCCAATGTAGTGGCTGATGCATTGAGCCGGAAGGCTATTAGTATGGGCGGTTTGGCGTATATTCCAGTTGGGGAGAGACCCCTAGCAGTTGATGTTCAGGCGTTAGCTAATCAGATGGTAAGGCTGGATATTTCTGAGCCCGGTCGGGTGATGGCTTATGTAGTAGCTCGTTCTTCTTTATATGATCGTATTCGAGAGCGCCAGTATGATGACCCACACTTACTTGTCTTTAAAGATAGAGTTCAGCATGATGATGCCAGAGATGTCACTATTGGTAATGATGGTGTATTGCGGATGCGAGGGCCGGATATGCGTGCCCAATGTTGATGGCCTTCGTGAGTTGATATTGGAGGAGGCCCACGGTTCGCGGTATTCTATTCATCCGGGAGCCGCGAAGATGTATCGGGATTTGAAGCAGCATTACCGGTGGAGAAAGATGAAGAAAGATATTGTGAGCCATATGGCTCGGTGTCTAAACTGTCAGGCAGGTCAAGTATGAGCATCGGAGACCTGGTGGTGTATTCCGACGTATTGATATTCCCGAGTGGAAGTGGGAAAGGATAACTATGGACTTTGTTAGTGGAATCCCTCGGACGGCGAGGAAGTTTGATTCGGTTTGGGTGGTGGTGGATAGGTTGACCAAGTCAGCTCACTTCATCCCGGTGTGTACTACTTATTCCTCAGAGCGGTTGGCAGAGAGATATTCATCCGTGAGATAGTGAGAATGCATGGAGTTCCCATTTCTATTATATCGGACAGAGGTACCCGGTTCACTTCTCAGTCTGGAGGACATTTCAGCGAGAATTGGGTTCACAGGTAGAATTGAGCACAGCATTTCATCCACAGACGGATGGCAGTCTGAGCGTACTATTCAGATATTAGAGGATATGTTGCGTGCTTGTGTCATTGATTTTGGTGGTTCATGGACTGATTATTTGCCTTTGGCGGAGTTTGCTTACAATAATAGCTATCAGTCCAGTATTCAGATGGCACCGTATGAAGCTTTATATGGGAGACGGTGTAGGTCTCCGGTCGGTTGGTTCGAGCCCGGCGAGGCTAGGTTGTTGGGGACAGAGTTAGTCCAAGATGCCTTAGACAAGGTGAAGGTGATTCAAGAGAGACTTCGCACAACTCAGTCGCGTCAGAAGAGTTATGCGGACCGGAAGGTCCGAGATGTGTCTTATTCGGTAGGTGAGAAGGTGTTGCTGAAGGTTTCGCCTATGAAGGGTGTTATGAGGTTTGGAAAGAAAGGGAAGTTGAGCCCAAGGTTTATTGGACCTTTTGAGGTGCTTAGGAAAGTCGGGGAGGTGGCTTATATGCTTGCTTTGCCACCCAGTTTGTCGGGAGTTCACCCGGTGTTCCATGTATCTATGCTCCGGAAGTATGTCGGAGACCCGTCTCATGTGTTAGATTTCAGCACGATACAGCTAGATGAGGATTTGACTTATGATGTGGAACCAGTAGCCATTTTGGGTCGACGGGTTCGTAAGCTGAGATCCAAGGACATAGCTTCAGTGAAAGTGCAGTGGAGAGGTCGTCCCGTGGAGGAAGCAACTTGGGAGACCGAGCAGGAGATGCGGAGCAGATATCCTCACTTGTTTGATGCTCCAGGTATGTTTCTTAACCCGCTCGTGGACGAGCGTTTGTTTAAGTTGGGGAGAATGTAACGACCCGGCCCGTCGTTACGGGAATTACCACCCCGTTACCTTGCATTTGCATATCTTATGCTTTTATATCAATATTAGAGTATATCGGGTGAGTTAGGAGTGATTTGGATTGAAAATGAAACAAATAGCATGTTTGAAGGAAGCTTGAATATGGGAAGTCAATCAAGAGTTGACTATTGAGTTAGAGTACTCGGAACCAGATTCTGATTATTCGACTAGTTCCGGGGGATCAATTATGACTTAGGAGAACAATCGGAATTGAATTCGGAGGTCCGGTGTAGTTTTAGGCTTGAATTGGCGGAAGTTGAATTTTGGCGAAAACCGGATGGTAGGTGATATTTTGATCCGGGGGTCGGAATGGAATTCCGACAATTTTTGTAGCTTCGTTATGTGATTTTGGATATGTACGCAAATTTTCAGGTCATTCGGACATCGTTTGATCGGGTTTTGGATTGAATGTTAGTTTTGAAAGTTTTAAAGAAACTTAGGCTTGAATTCGTGAGTAAATGGTGATTTTGATGTTTAGTATGGTGTTTTTATGATTGGAACAAGTCCGTATCATGTTTTGTAGTACGTTGGTGGTTTTCGTTGGGGTCCCGGGGGCCTCGGGATGATTTCGGACCATCAACCGGGCATTGGGACTTGGCAAAAATCTGCAGAAAAACTGCAGGTTCTGCCCAGGCATTTAAGCCTTCGCGTTCGCGTGGCGAGGGCCGCGTTCGCGAAGGTCAAGCGAATCAGTGCATCGCGTTTGCGGTCGGGGTGTCGCGTTCGCGTAGGCCAGGAGTGTTGTGCATCGCGATCGCGTTCCTGGGGTCGCGTTCGCGTAGGGTCATGGGAGTGTGCTTCGCGTTCGCGGGAGGTGTATCGCGAACGCGTAGAAGGAATCTGGGCGGCTGGGAGTTTGAGCATCGCGAACGCGTGGGAGCTCATGCGAACGCATAGAACAAAATGTTCTGGCAGTGAATTTATATCACAGAACAGAGGGGTTACGGGTTTACAACCCCAAAACATAATTTTGAGCCCTAGAGAGAAGAAAACTCGAGGAGATCACTGAGCAATCATCGGGTATTCGTCGGAGGTAAGATTCTTGACTCAAAAACATCATTTTATGGTAGAATTAACATCAATCTTCATGAAATTGGGTTGAAATCTTAAAGAAATGTGGCCTAGATATTGAAAACGAGGATTTTGAGTTTTGGGAGGCCATTTTAACTCCGATTTTGATAAATTTTATATGCACGGACTCGTGGCGAGATGAGGGCCCGAATATGCATTGGTACTAATTTCGGAATTTTCCGAGCAGTGGGCCCGGGGTCGGGTTTTACCAACTTGGTGTATTTATGCGAATTTCATGTAAATTGAAATGGGTTATGGTTCTTTAACCCGTATTTGATATAATTATTGTGGTTTGACTAGATTCTATGCACGAGGGAGCTAAATTCAAAGGAAAAGGCATCGCGGACGAGTCTACGACCGGCTAGAGGTGAGTAGTTTGTGTATATGGTAGCTTGAGGGTTCGAAACCCCGGCTTAGCACATTGTGACGCTAATAGGGCGTGGCTCGCACACCGTGGCAGGTGCGGGATTGATTGTGATCGGGGATTGAGACTTGGTCCATCCCGGAAATGAATAATATGTGGTTAGTGTTGGAAATACACTGTATTTGCTATATTTGTGGGCTGTAAGCCTTGTTTGGGGCCTTGTGCCGATCTGTAGCGTCCTTAGAGGACAATATTTATGTGATAGCTATAATTGCTTAAATCACTGATCTCAGTCCTGGAAATTGAAATCACACTTTTGAAATGCTAAGTCACCGGCTTTTGCAAATTTAAATAAAGTTTAAGTATTTTTCATAAATTATGAATTGAAAGCTGGAATTAAGAAAAATGAACTGTTTTGTGACTTAATTGCTTATTGTGGACTGAGCATGGGATCGGGCTGCACGCCGCAGTGGTTGATATGAGGATCGGGCTGCACGCCGCAGCAGTATTGCGCTTGGGCTGTAGGAGCCCCTCCGGAGTCTGTACACACCCCCGGTGAGCGCCGTCGACGTTAAATTGGATCGGGCTACACGCCGTAGCGGTTATGTGCATTGCATTGCATCTTTATTTGTTGAATTACTCTGTGGTAGCTGAATTGTACTGTTGATGCTAGTTCGTAGGAGATTCGGACCGTAGTGTAGCTTCATATTGTGGTATTTTGTGGATTTCTTACGGTCAGCTACTTATATATATTTGTTACTCACTGAGTACTTAGTACTCACCCCTACTCCCTGCACCTTTTGTGTGCAGACTCAGGTACTCAGGAGCAGTAGACAGGCATTTCCAGCGTTTGCAGTGTCATATCGAGTTGCTGAGGTAGCTGCCTACGTTCGCAGAACCTAGCTTCTCCTCTCCTTTCCGGTTGTTATTTGTATTTTGTATTCAGACTTGAGTATTTCTATACAGTGCTCTCTATTCCTATTGGGTTTTGTTAGAGGCTCTAGACTTGTGACTCCGGATCTTTGGGAGTGTCAGTACTTTGTTCATTATTATTATTATTGGAGTTCTTAAACTCATATATTCTTCTTGGGTTGTCCATTTGGGACTGGTATTAGATGAAATTAGAAATTGTTGGTCTGGCTGGCCTAGCTAGATTGTTGGGCGCCATCACGACCGGATTTGGGTAGTGACATTATAATATTAGTAATAAACAAGACAGATTAAAAGAAGCAGATAGAATTAAAAATGAATTATATGGTTTATATTGTGAATTTAATTACTTAAAAATCTCTAAAAATAATAATGATAGATTAGAACAACTTATAGATATAATTTCAGAATTAGAATGGAAACTAATAATACAACTTAAAAGATGAATAAAGAGGAATTTGCAGTAGACGAAAAAACATATGAAAACCCAGAAGGACTAAAAATAAAAATTGTATTTTCTAATATAGGAAGAAAATATAAGAAAATAAGAGATAACTTATATCTAATGTTAGAAAAAGAATCATTAAAATTAGAAGATAACTTAACTGCTTTAGTAAGAATAACAAGAGAAAATGAGGAAATAGACCGAAAATATGAGATAGAAAAAATTAAACAACAATCAAAAATAGAAATAAAACAGATAGAAGAAACAAAAAATGCTAAAATAATAGAATTAGAAAAAAGAATTAAACATGTTAAAAGAACTATATGCAACCAAACAAAAAGAAAAAGAACAAGAAAATAAATTACAACTTGAGATAAATAGATTCAAAGAACAATTACAAGAAGAAAAATTAGAAATAATTAGAACAGAAGAAATAAATGAACCAAATAATAATAGTGATTTAGAAAATTATTCAGAAACAAGCGAAACATATACGGAAATTTTAGAAAATATAGCACAAGTCGAACAAAACGAAGAAGGTAGAAATGATCGTATAGAAATAAATGCGATAATAGATGAAAAACCTAGTACATCAAGAACAAAAGATACACAATTAGAGCAAAAAAGTTATATAAATTACGAAAATAATTATAAGAAAACATATAGAAATGATAGAGAACCAAGATATACAAAATGGATTCCAACACAAATACCAACAACAATACAACATAATTTCTTAGATCTAGACTGTGTAAAAGATATAAATAAGACAATCCAGTTATGGATAGGATACATGACAAAACAGATTATAGACAATAAAATAGGAATATCAGATGTACCAGAATACATAGAAAAAACATTAATAGGAACGACTAAGTTATGGTTACAAAATATAAATAAAGATGCCTTAGGAGTATTAAGAAATGATAAAAAACTTGATGGTGAAAAAGCTACAACAGCTATAGAAATTTTACATAAATATGAAACAACTATAAGAAATGAATTTAGTAGTGCAGAAACAGAAGTAGTAGAACAACATAGAGAAAAAATATTAAATAGAAATTTAATGTCAAAATTAGCAATATGTAATATGTGTTACATAGACGAATATACGTGTGCATTTAAAGAATTTTACTATAAAGGAATATATAGTATAGAGGAAAGTAAAGAAATAAGAAAATTATATTTTTCAAAATTACCAGAACCATTTAGTTCAAAAATATTAAAAGATTGGAATAATGCAGCATTACAAGATACTTTAGGAGCAAGAATTAGATACTTACAAAACTGGTTCGCAGAATTATGTGAAAAACATAAAGAAGAAATTAAAATGGAAAAAACATTAATAAAAAACTTAGCATGTTGTAAAGATAAAACATCACCTCAGTTTGGATGTAATAAAAGATACTATAATAAAAATCATAATAAAATTAAGAAATACAAAAAGTATAAGTCAAAATTTAAGTATAAAAAACATAGACGAAGATATTATGTAAAGAAATTTAATAACAAAAGACAGTACCGACCTAAGAAAAAATTATCAGAATGTAAATGTTATAATTGTGGAAAATTAGGACATTTAGCAAAAGATTGTAAAATACCTAAAAATCAAAGAACTAAGCAAGTATCAGAAATAATAATAAATGACGAAGAATACTTACAAATGGAATACATAGACTATGAATTAGAAAGCAATGATAGTATATATGAATTATCAGAAAATGAATTAGAAAATGAATTGATAATAGAATCAGATAATGAAGACAATGAATTAATAGATGACTGGAAAAGAAATAAATATAATAATTCAAGAAGAATACCAAGATGAAGAATCTACGGAACAAAAAGTAATATTTGATGAAAATATATTTGAACAGATAAAAGGAAAAGAATTAGACTTAAGTGTAGAAAAAATATTAGATATACCAAAAATGAAAAATTGGTTCAAAAGAAGTAAAGAAGAATACTATGTAATTAGCCAAAGAGAACACATAATAGACTGTAAATACACCAAAGGAAAAGCTAAAATACCAATAATAAATAAACGAATAATAAATAAAGAAATACAGGATATAAGGGCAAAAAACCCAATTAAATATGTACATCTAGGAGGAACAGAAATATTAATAAAAGCATGTTTTAGAGAAGGGATAGATACACCAATAGAAATTTACCTAGCAGATGATAGAATTATACAACCTATAGAAAAAAGCATAATAAGTGCAGTACGAGGAAATTTGATATACCAAAAATTTAAATTCATAATTAGTGCTAACTATTTAGTAGCGATAAATGATAAAAATATAAATAAATCACTTGTATTATACTGGAAAATGTCAGGAATAGAATTAACCCCAGGTAGTAAGATATTTACAGCAAGATGTAAAAACTTATATATATTAACAACCAAATATAAGATAATGGCATGTCACGACCCGGATTTCCCACCATCGGGGTCATGATGGCGCCTACTAAATAGAAGCTAGGCAAGCCAAATATTAATTACATCTCCATTAATAACCAACTTCTTATTAACAACCTAAAAAAATTACAGCGGAACAAGCAAAATTAGCGGAAGACTTAGTCAGATATGATAAAGAAAAATCCAAATCTGATACACTACCCAAGACTGGTGTAACAATACTCACGAACTTCTAAGAATAATACACATAATTGTTTGAAAGAAAATACAAGCTGTTTATCTCGATTACATGAGATAACGGAATGAAAAGCATAGATAGGAGAGACAACGGGTCCTGCGGACGCCTGCAAGGCTACCTCGTAGTCTCAGTAGTCGAAAAATCCACAAGTCGCTACTGCCGCTGCTGCTGTCCGTAACCTGTATCTGCGCAAAAAGAGCGCAGAGTGTAGTATCAGCACAACCGACCCCATGTGCTGGTAAGTGCCTGGCCTATCCCAGCGAACTAGTGACAAGGCTAAGGCCGGTCACCCACCTAAACTTGTACAGTTGCAATATAGATATATATATATACAATACATTTATAAAGAAATACTCTGCTCTGAAATAATATTCAATAACTCAAGATATCCAAAATAATCTTACTTTCATGTCTCAATTTCCTCTTTCATTTCATGTCTCGTGGTAGGCGTACCACCCGCTCCCAACTATCACCAGTAATTATCTCTTGTGGTAGGCGTACCACCCGCTCCCAATTATCAATAATTATATCTCGTGGTAGGCGTACCACCCGCTCCCAAATATATCAATAATTATATCTTGTGGTAGGCGTACCACCCGCTCCCAAATATATCAATAATTATATCTCGTGGTAGGCGTACCACCCGCTCCCAAATATATCAATCGGCTACCGGCAACTATGGCCAATGCCAAGATTTTAAGTCACTTTGTGGTCGGCGTACCACACGATCCCAAATATAAAGTATATATGTTACCGGCATTTAGCCAATAATCTCTATGTCAACAATATTTATAATTACCGGTCTTAAACCAATAATTTATAATAATTTCAACAAATTACCTTCATTACCGGTATAACACCAATAACTCTTATTCAACAATTTATTCATAACTAAATTCATATTCCTACAAACTAGGATAGAACAAACACTTACCTCGAAAGTTTACGAATGATTTAATCCGTAGCAATGCCCTTTCCTTTCGAATTTGACTCCAATCCAATCGTATCTATACACAATTGATTTAATATCATCAATACTACTCAACAAACTAATTCTTAAGACCAAATACCACTTTTACAACATTCTGCCATGAATACTGAATTTCAACCCCGGGCCCACATGGTCGGAATTCGGGGTTAGGACCAAAATCCGGTTACCCATTCCCCCACGAGTTCATATATATAATTTGTTTCAAAATCGGACCTCAATTCGAGGTCCAATTCCCCAATTTATGAAAAACCCTATTTTCTAACAAAAACAAGAATTTTACCATGAAAATCTTTGATTTCTTATGAAAAACATGTTTAATGATGTTAGGAATTGAAAGAATTAAGTAAAAAGTGACTTACAATCGTTTTGATGAAGAAGAAATCCTTGAAGAATCGCAAATGGGTGTTTTGGTTTTGTGAAAAATGAAGAAATGACTGAAATTCGTGTTTTTCAGGTCTCGTGTTCGCATTTGCGAACATGGGTTCGCAATTGCGAACCCCGACCAATTTCTGGATTTTGAAAAATAAGCTAAGGGTGGGAAGTTCGCATTTGCGAACTTTTCTTCGCATTTGCGAAGACAAGGCAAAATTGGGAAGTTCGCATTTGCGAACTATTGTTCGCAATTGCGAACAAAGGCTAAATATGGGGAGGTTCGCATTTGCGAACTATTGTTCGCATTTGCGAACCCAGGCAGAATAGTGGCCAGTTCGCATTTGCGAACTATTGTTCGCATTTGCGAACACAGGCACAGTAGGGTCAAGTTCGCATTTGCGAACTATTGTTCGCATTTGCGAACACAGGCACAATAGGGGGAGTTCGCATTTGCGAACCATTGTTCGCATTTGCGAACTCTGCAGAATAGTGGGGAGTTCGCATTTGCGAACTATTGTTCGCATTTGCGAACTCTGCAGACCAATTGCAGACAGCAACTTCTAACATGAAAAATTGATCTCGTGGCCTATCCAAAGTTCACCCGAGCCCTCGGGGCTCCAAACCAAATATGCACATAACCTCAAAAACACATTATGAACTTGTTCGTGCGATCACATCGCCAATATCACCTCGTTTTCATCAAATCAAGCCTCAAACTCATGATTTTCATACTTTTGATTTTTAAAACTTCTTAACTTGGAACTCAAGGTCCAAAACATCTCAAACGACATCCAAATGTCACCAAACTTTACGGAAATCACATATATAATATTTAAGACTTGTACTGGGCGTCGGAACCAAAATACGAGCCCGATACCAAGGTCAATTAATTTATTTCCTTTAATAATTACATCAAAAACAATTTCACATAAAAATTCATAACTTGGGCTCTAGGCCTCAGAATTCGACTCCGGACGCATGTCCAAGTCCCATATTTTCCTACGGACCTCTCGGGACCATCAAATCTCGGATCCGGATCCGTTTACCAAAAATGTTGACCGAAGTCAACCATATCAATATTAATATCATTTTTATCCAAATTTCTCATAGAATTCATATTTTCTATCACAAAATCTTTCCGGCTACATGCTCGGATCGTGCACGTAAATCGAGGCAACATAGAATGAGGTTTTCAAGGCCTCGAGAAGCTCGAAATGATTAATTAAATAAGTGATGACCCTTTGGGTCGTCACAATCTCCACCTCTAAAACAACCGTTCGTCCTCGAACGGACAAAAGAAGAAGTACCTGAGTCAGGAAACAAGTGTGGGTAGCGGCTCCGCATATCAGACTCGGACTCCCAGGTCGATGCCTCAGGAGGCTGACCTCTCCACTGAACACGCACAGAAGGATAACTCTTCGACCTGAGCTGTCGAACCTGCCGGTCTAGAATGGCTACCGGCTCCTCCTCGTAAGATAGATCATTGTCCAATTGGACGGTACTGAAGTCTAACACATGTGTGGGATCGCCGTGGTATCTCCGAAGCATAGATACATGAAAAACTGGATGCACGGCTGATAAGCTAGGCGGCAAAGCTAATCTGTAAGACCACCCTCCCACTCTGTCTAGAATCTCAAATGGGCCAATATACCTAGGGCTGAGCTTGCCCTTCTTCCCAAACCTCATCACGCCCTTCATAGGCGACACCCGGAGCAATACTCGTTCACCAACCATGAAATCTACATCTCGAACCTTACGATCCGCATAAGTCTTTTGCCTAGACTGAGCTGAACGCAATCTCTCCTGAATAGTCTTGACCTTATCTAAGGCCTCCTGAACTAGATCCGTACCCAACAACCGAGCCTCTCCCGGTTCAAACCATCCAATTGGTGATCGACATCGCCTACCATATAACGCCTCATACGGAGCCATCTGGATGCTAGATTGGTAACTGTTATTGTAGGCGAACTCTGCTAATGGCAGAAACTGGTCCCACGAGCCTCCGAAATCAATAACACAAGCTCGAAGCATGTCCTCTAGAATCTGAATAGTCCTCTCGGACTGGCCATCCGTCTGAGGATGAAATGCTGTACTCAACTGAACCTGGGTGCCTAACTCTTGCTGGACTGCTCTCCAGAACCTCGAGGTAAACTGCGTACCCCGATCAGAGATAATAGATACTGGCACTCCATGAAGACGAACAATCTCCCTAATGTAAACTTCCGCTAACCTCTCCGATGAGTAGGAGACAGATACTGGAATAAAGTGTGCTGATTTGGTCAGCCTGTCAACAATGACCCAAATAGCATCAAATTTCCTTCTAGTCAAAGGAAGTCCAGTAACGAAATCCATAGTGATCCGCTCCCATTTCCACTCGGGAATTTCAATTCTCTGGAATACACCACCAGGTCTCTGGTGCTCATATTTCACCTGCCTGACAATTTAGACACCGAGCGACATACGCAACGATATCTTTCTTCATTCTGCGCCACCAATAGTGCTGCCGTAAGTCCTGGTACATCTTCGCGGCGCCTGGGTGAATAGAATACCGCGAACTGTGGGCCTCCGCTAATATTAACTCTCGAATCCCTTCGACATTGGGCACACAAACTCGACCCTACAATTTCAATATCCCATCATCATCTAGATTTACCTGTGTGGCACCTCCCCGCTGTATTGTATCTCTCAACTCACGCAAATGAGGATCATCAAATTGCCTCTCACGGATACGCTCAAATAAGGAAGAACGAGCGACCGTGCAGGCTAACACTCTGCTAGGCTCAGAAATATCCAACCTCACGAACCGGTTGGCTAATGCCTGGACGTCTAGAGCCAATGGTCTCTGACCTGACCGGAATATATGCAAGACTACCCATGCTGGCGGACTTTCTACTCAATGCATCGGCCACCACATTGGCCTTACCTGGGTGATATAAAATAGTAACATCATAGTCTTTTAGCAACTCTAGCCACCTTCTCTGCCTCATATTCAACTCTTTCTGCTTAAACAAGTATTGAAGACTCTTATGATCGGTGTATACTTCACATGCTACACCATACAAATAATGCCTCCAGATCTTCAATGCGTGAATAATCGCCGCCAATTCTAGATCATGCACTGGATAGTTCTT
This sequence comes from Nicotiana noctiflora, assembly GCA_032618575.1. Taxonomy (NCBI): domain Eukaryota; kingdom Viridiplantae; phylum Streptophyta; class Magnoliopsida; order Solanales; family Solanaceae; genus Nicotiana; species Nicotiana noctiflora. Next base: position 227,397 of record JASVEL010002923.1, read on the forward strand.
CTCATGAATCTTCAACTGCCTCGAAGCATAGGCAATAACCTTGCCATCCCGCATTAACACTGCACCAAGCCCAATACGGGAAGCATCACAATAAACAGTATAAGGTCCCGTACCTGTGGGTAAAACCAATACCGGTGCTGTGGTCAAGGTTGTCTTGAGCTTTTGAAAGCTCGCCTCACATTCATCGGACCATTCAAATTGAACACCCTTCTGGGTCAATCTGGTCAGTGGGGTTGCAATAGAAGAAAATCCTTCTACGAATCGGCGGTAATAACCCGCTAACCCCAAGAAACTCCGAATATCCGTGGCTGATGTCGGTCTAGGCCAGCTCTTGACTGCCTCAATTTTCTTCGGATCAACCTGAATACCTGCTGCCGTCACAATATGACCCAGGAATGCAACTGAACTTAGCCAAAATTCACACTTTGAAAATTTTGCATATAGCTGGCTATTTCTCAGAGTCTGTAAGGCCACTCTGAGATGTTGCGCATGCTCCTCCTGACTACGGGAATATATTAATATGTCATCAATGAAGACTATTACAAACAAGTCTAAATAAGGCCGGAACACCCGATTCATTAATTCCATAAAAGCTGCTGGAGCATTTGTCAACCCAAAAGACATGACCGGAAATTCATAATGTCCATACCGAGTGCGGAACGCTGTCTTAGGGACATCAGATGCCCTAATCTTCAGCTGATGATAGCCGGATCTCAAATCTATCTTTGAAAATACCTTGGCACCCTGAAGCTGGTCAAATAAATCATCAATTCGCGGAAGTGGATATTTATTTTTGATAGTCACCTTGTTTAGCTGTCGATAGTCAATGCACATTCTCATCGAACCATCTTTCTTCTTTACAAATAATACAGGTGCACCCCACGGCGAAACACTGGGCCTAATGAAACCCTTTTCAAGTAAATCCTGCAATTGTTCCTTCAATTCTTTTAACTCTGGCGGAGCCATACGGTATGGGGGAATGGAAATGGGCTGAGTGCCCGGAGCCAAATCAATGCAAAAATCAATGTCCCTATCGGGCGGCATACCTGGCAAGTCTGAAGGAAATACTTCAGGAAATTCGCGAACCACAGGCACAGAGTCAATAGAAGGAACCTCGGCACTAGAATCACGGACATAGGCCAAATAAGCCAAGCATCCCTTTCCAACCATACGTTGAGCCTTAACATAAGAAATAACATTACGGCTAGTATGACCTGAAATTCCTTTCCACTCTATACGAGGCGAATTTGGCAGAGCTAAAGTCACAGTCTTGGCATGGAAATCTAAAATAGCATGATAAGGAGATAGCCAGTCCATGCCTAGTATAACATCGAAGTCCACCATATTTAGGAGTAATAAATCAGCACGGGTCTCGAGACCCTCAATTACTATAATACATGACCGATGAACTCGATCAACCACAATAGAGTCGCCTACTGGTGTAGACACATGAACAGGAACACTCGGTGGATCACTGGGCTGAATCAAGTATGGTGCAAAATAGGAAGACACGTACGAATATGTAGACCCAGGGTCAAATAATGCTGATGCCTTTCTATCACAAACCAAAATAATACCTGTAATGACGGCATCAGAAGACTCAGCCTCTAGTCTGGCGGGAAGTGCA